>CM056051.1:545145202-545450202 GCA_029574335.1 Rana kukunoris | reverse complement strand
AAAAGAAATAAAAATGACCCAAGGGTTCTGGGGTAAAAACTGCACATACCCTGACCTACCCGACTACTACACTGACCTACTGTACCTGATTCCTACACTGACCTACCTGACCACTACACTGACCTTCCTGATCCCTACACTGACCTAATTGATTGCTGCATTGAAATACCTGACCACTACACAAACCTAACCTACCTGATCATTACACTGACCTACCCAATTCCTACCCCGTCCATTCACCCCTCAGCTCTAAGGGACTAATGCTGGGACCTGTAGTCCTTTATTAGGAGGATGAGGTCAGTGGCAGACTGGCAGTGCTGGGGGCATGGGTTAAGTGGCAGTGCTTGGGAAGGGATGGGATCACTAACTCTCACTTTCTGTCACCTGTTAGTGTCCACTAGGGAGGGGAGAGGGGCTTGGTGAGGGTGAGAGAAGGGGTGGGAGAGAGAGAGAAGGGGTGGAAGAGAGAGAGAGAGAAGGGGTGGGAGAGTGAGAGAGAGAATGGGAGGGAGAGAGAGAAAGAAGGGGAGAGAGAGAAGGGGTGGGGGAGAGAGAGAAGGGGTGGGAGAGAGAGAGAGAGAAGGGGTGGGAGAGAGAGAAGGGGTGGGAGAGAGAGAGAGAGAATGGGTGGGAGAGAGAGAGAGAAGGGGTGAGAGAGAGAGAAGGGGTGGGAGAGAGAGAAAAGGGGTGGGAGAGAAGGGGTGGGAGAGAGAGAGAGAGAGAGAGAAGGGGTGGGAGGGAGAGAGAGAAGGGGTGGAAGAGAGAGAGAGGGGGTGGATGAGAGAGATGGGAGAGAGAGAGAGAGGGGGTGGATTAGAGAGAGAGGGGGGTGGATGAGAGAGAGAGGGGATGAGAGAGAGAGAGAGAGATGGGAGTGGGAGGGGGTGGGTGAGAGAGAGAGGGGGTGAATGAGAGAGAGAGGGGGATGGATGAGAGAGGGAGAGAGAGAGGGGGGTGGGTGAGAGAGAGAGAGAGAGGGGGTGAATAAAAGAGAGAGAGGGGGGGTGTATGAGAGAGAGAGGGATGGGAGAGAGAGAGAGGGGGGGTGGATGAGAGAGAGAGAGGGGGGTGGATGAGAGAGGGGGATGGGAGAGAGAGGGGGAAGGGGTCGAAGAGAAAGAGAAGGGGTGAGAGAGAGAGAAGGGGTGAGAGAGAGATAATGGGAGGAGAGAGCGAGAGAGGAGAGAGAGAAGGGGTGAGAGAGAAGGGATGAGAGAGAGAAGGGATGAGAGAGAGAAGGGATGAGAGAGAGAGAGGGGGTGGATGAGAGAATGAGAGAGGGGGGTGGATGAGAGAGAGAGAGAGAGAGGGGGGGTGGATGAGAGAGAAAGGGGGTGGGTGAGAGAGAGGGGGGTGGATGAGAGAGAGAGGGGGTGGATGAGAGATAGGGGGATGGATGAGAGAGAGAGGGGGTGGATGAGAGAGAGATGGGAGAGAGAGAGAGAGGGGGGGTGGATGAGAGAGAGAGGGGGTGGATGAGAGAGGGGTGGATGAGAGAGAGAAAGAGAGAGAGAGAGAGGGTGGATGAGAGAGAGAGAGGGGGTGAGAGAGAGAGATGGAAGAGAGAGGGGGGGGGTGGATGAGAGAGAGAGATGGGAGAGAAAGAGAGGGGGGTGGATGAGAGAGAGAAAGGGGTGGATGAGAGAGAGAGAGGGGTGGATGAGAGAGAGATGGGAGAGAGAGAGAGGGGGTGGATGAGAGAGAGAAAGGGGGGGGGGGGGATGAGAGAGAGAGAAGGGGGGTGGATGAGAGGGAGAAGGGTGGGAGAGAGAGAAGGTGTGAGAGAGAGAAGGGGTGAGATAATGAGAGAGAGAGAGAGAGAGGGGGTGAGAGAGAGAAGGGGTGAGAGAGAGAAGGGGTGAGAGAGAGAGAGGGGGTGAGAGAGAGAAGGGATGAGAGAGAGAAGGGATGAGAGAGAGAAGGGTGGGTGGGATAAGAGAGAGGGGGGGGTGGATGAGAGAGAGAGAGAGGGGGTGATGAAAGAGAGAGAGAGGGGGTGGATGAGAGAGAGAGGGGGATGGATGTGAGAGAGAGAGAGAGGGGGTGGATGAGAGAGAGAGGGGGGTGGATGAAAGAGAGAGAGAGAGGGGGTTAATGAGAGAGAGAAGGGGGGGTGGATGAGAGAGGGGGATGGGAGAGAGAGGGGGGATGGATGAGAGAGGGGAATGGGAGAGAGAGAGGGGGAGTGGTGAGTGAAATTGACCCCCTCAGCTGGCCTGCAGTCCTTTGTGTACCCCCTGTCCCAGCCCCTGTCTTTGGGTAGGTGTGTGTGATGCATGCACCTACCTCCAGCCCATCCTTGTCCTCTCACCTCTCGGTCAGCCTATGTTTCTTCTTGATGACAGGCACAGCTGGAGCAGACGTTGGGAGAAGGTATTCAGGCTCTGGGACTGGGAGGATGTCACTGCTGCTCAGGTCAGGTCTTCTCTCACTCCCTCTCGCGCTGTTCCTTCCAGTCAGCCTCCTGCTGCTCCCCGGGGGCGCCACTCTCTGTTCTCAGATGCTGTGAAACTGTCCCTCTCTGGTATGTCAAAGGGCGGCCTCGGGTCCCAGGAGGCAGAGCAGAACACGGAGGTCGCAGGAGGAAGTGAAATCCCCCCGCGCTTTCAGCTCTGCACACGGAGGGTGTGCACTGCAGCCGTGATGTTACTGGTTGCTACACACCAAGCAGCTCTAGCAACCAGTGAGCACAATGAAAGTCAGGTGGAGGTGGTTCTGCGTGCCGGAGACAGCAATACCGCGGCTCAGACTCCGCCACTGAATTCATCATGACTTTACCCAGTGCTTCATTCCAGGACATTGTATTGTCCCGCAATAAAGGAACCCGGGAACAGGGACACAGATGCCAATTAAGGGACAGTCCCGGGCAATCCGGGACACGTGGGCACCCTAGTCTTAGGTCTTTCTCTATAGGAAAATCTTTATGCCAGTTACTCCTTCTTTTACTCCTTGGTGGGGGGTGGGATGAGTGGCAGTGCTGGAGGGACATCTGATCAGCCAACTCTTGATCAAGATCGCCTGCTGATCTGAGAACTGTAGTGGGGAATTTTAATGGCAACTATAATCACAGGTAGTGTTACCCAGTGTGTCTCTGACTTTGTGGTGTCTTGAAGCAGTGACACCTATGCTGAAATCAGGAAATAGGGTCTACCTCCAGCCCCTCCCACTTTACAATCCTCACCAGTCAGTGGACCTCTAGTCTCTGCCCCCCCCCCCCCCAAGCCATGCCATGAACTGAATGAGCGGCTGCAAAGAGGCTGAGTGGGCGGACGTGTGCTCCAGGAACAGCTCAGCTGGGTGGCCACAGGCTCCAGAGACAGCCCTGCTGAGCAGCCACAAGAAGGCTGGTAGAGCGGTGTGGGCTTCAGGAACAGCTCAGGATTTGGTGACCCCTGGCAAATCCTCATTTGACCCCCGAGGGGGTCCGACCCCAGGTTTAGAAACGCTGCTCTATTACAAATGTTCACCCCCTCCCTACATTCTACCCTCATGGTAAATGGCCAGATCATAAGATGCCTTTTTTCTCCTCTGTCCAAGAAAAAACAACATGGGGTCCCCCCACAATCCATACCAAACCTGTTTCCAAAGCACGCTGCTCGGCTGGTCAGGAAAGGAGTGGGGACAAGCGAGCGCCCCCCCTCCTGAGCCGTACCAGGCTGCATGCCCCTTAACATGGGGGGGTTGGGCGCTCTGGGGCAGGGGGGCACCCTCCGCCCCCCCACACCAGAGCACCCTGTCCCCATGTTGATAAGGACAGGGCCTCTTCCCGACAACCCTGGTCGTTGGTTGTCGGGGTCTGCGGGTGGGGGGCTTATCGGAATCTGGGAGCACCCTTTAATAAGGGGGCCCCAGATACCGGCCCCCCACCCTAGGTGAATGAATATAGGGTACATCGTACCCCTACCCCTACCCTACACGACACAGGGTTTTTTAAGAAATGTATTAGTCAGCTCTGGGGGCCCCCCTCTCTTCTTTAGCTTTTTTACGAGGGGGGTCTTCTTCTTCGGGGGGGTGTCGGTCTTCACCGCCGTCTGGTTCTCTTCCACTCTCCGGGGGTCTTCTCTGCTCTCCGGGGGTCTCCTCCACTCTCCGGGGGGTCTTCTTCCATCTTCTCCGCTCTCCGCTGTTATCTCAGCGCTCCCCGGTTCTTCTCTCCGGTGCCTTCTCCTTCAGGGCTGGCCGCTGCTATCTTCGTGCTAGCTCAATTACTAGCAGCGGCGCAGCCCGCTCTTCTGTGCCTCCTTCTGCCTTCTTCTGTATTGGTCTGACCATAGGTCCTGTGGAGAAGAGGTTGAGAGTGGTGAGCTTAGTTGGGGAAGATGGGATGATGGTTGTGGTGGGGTAGAGTGAGTAGAGTGCCACCATGTTGGTTGCTGGCTATGCCTAAATATCAAGCTTAGTCTGAGATTTCGATTTCTGATTGGTTGAATCTAATCATAGTACTGAGAAGGACTCTATTCTGCTAATACAGTATATACATATTGCTGAGAAGGAATTCACAACATTCCATCTAATAATTGAATAATTGATGTTTGTTATTCAGGGAGATGGAGCTGTGTGTGCTGCTGTTCTTGGTGGTAATCCCGGTGTCTTGGACACAGGAAGGTAGGTGATATGACTGGAGAAAAATTACTGTTGTTGATCCTAAGTTTCTGGCAGGAGAAGTAGGTGATACAACCTGAGCAATATGAATATTAGTGATCCTGGGGTCTCTGGAACCGGAAGGTAGGTGATACGACCTGCAAACATCTTTGCAGATGTTTAACCAGCAGCCAATACTTAGCTTAGCCCTTATTACCCAGTTATGGCAGCAGGCCCTCCAACAACCAATGTATCCCACAATGGATGACTATAATAAAGACTTGGCTCTTTGTTCTTCCATGAGTTTAATCCAGAAAACAACTGCCCCCCCCCCCCCCAATGCTGCACATCATCTTTTCATTCATTCCAGTGGCCTTAAGTACCCTACTGAGCACTCTATATAAAGTTGACATTAAAGGATCACTAAATGATTTTTTTTTTTTAGCTAAACAGCTTCCTTTACCTTACTGCAGTCCTGGTTTCATGTCCTCATTGTTCGTTTTTGCTTTGAAGTTGCTGTAATTCTGCTCTGATCTCCACACTTCCTGCTTGTCTGGCTCCTTATGAAAAATCTCATGGCAGCTTTTCACTGTGGTCCAAGCTGTCATTACTCCTCAGAACCATTTTAAAAACAAAACACTGCCCTGTATTTGTTTGTTTTTGTTCTGTGTCTCTCTCTAACTCACAGAAACATGAAACCAGTTTAAAAACTAGAACTAGAGGTACATTATATGATTGATTTTTATCTATTTTTAATAATTTTTAAAAGGAATCAGATAACTTTTATGTCTCTATACCCTGTAAACTGTCATTTCAGCAAAAAAAAAAATTGTTTTCCTTTCGTGAACCCTTAAATTACTCATCGCTACGGCACCAAGAGCCATGATTATTATGTGACCCTAAAATGATGGGACCACACTGCATGAACCTGTCGTGATCCGGAGAGAGAGCAGAGAGCACCGATCTCCACCCAACTGAGTCACAAATGATTGGTGGTGGTGGGCTCTTGGGATTGGAGCCTGCAGATGGGAGATGGAAGCCTTATGCCGCGTACAAACGATCAGAAATTCCGAAAAGTAAACCGTGGATTCTTTCTGACGGAATGTTGGCTCAAACTTGTGTTGCACACGGCCACTTAAATCTTGTCCAAAATTTCGACCGTCAAGAACGCGGTGACGTACAACACGTAAGACGAGCCGAGATCAATGAAGTTCGATGGGCAGTTCGGCTCTTCTGTTTGATTCTGAGAATGCATGTTTTTTTGCGGAATTGCATACAAACTAACAGAATTTATGATAGGAACTATTTCCATTGTAAAAAAAGAGAACCTGCTCTCAATCTTTTGTTGGAAGAAATTCCGACTGGGCAAAAGTCTGATGGAGCCAACACACGGTCGGAAAACGTTGTTTTATGTCTTGTAAAAAACGACCAAAAAAAAACTGAAGCATGCTTCAATTTTTTGCGTCGTTTTTCAAAACGTCGTTTTTTGTTTCACAAAAAGTCACCGTGTGTAGCAAAAAACGACGTTTTTCAACCCGCGCATGCCCAGAAGCTGGTTATGAAGCGAGCTTCAATGGAAAAGAGTGGTGAACGTAAACTCGCTTTGCTAGAGCATTGTGAAAAAAACGATGGTGTGTAGGCAACATCCTCTTTGAAAATTGAAGTTTCAAAAACGTCGTTTTTTACTTCACAGAAAACGTCATTTTTTTTTTCATCGCAGAAAGTAATCGTGTGTACGCGGCATAAGAGATTGTGGGAAGTGTGTGGGACATGTGTGAGAATTCTCCCAGAAAAAGTGCAATGGAGCATACACACGGTCAGAATTTGCGACAAAAAGCTCACAACGCACTTTTGTCTTCGGGAATCGCGATCGTGTATACGAGGCATTACAGTTAAATCTCACCTCCATTAGCTCAATAAACAAGGTTCTGGAATCTCCATAATAATCCAACCTGAGATGTTCCTCCTCTCTACTGTTTAACAAACAAATCGCCCAATGTAATACAATCTAAATAGGCATATTATGGAGTATATTGTATTTGATTCTGTAAGGTAGGCATGCTGCCTTTGGGACTTGGCCAGCACTAGTGGAGGGGTCAAGCAGGGTTGAGACCACACAGTTATTTTAACCCCCTTAGCGGTATCCCCGAGCGTGACTCGGGGTGGATTTTCAATGCTAAAATCGGTAACCCTGAGGCCGTGTACACACATCGTTCCGCCCGTCGAGGTTCTCTGCCGGCCGTCTAAATCGGCGACGCGCCCGTCGGGAATGGCAACCAGCCATTCATCCAGGCGGGCCGTCGAGCAAATAGAGAGCGTGCCTGAAGCTCACCGAGAGCGTACACACGGCCGAGGTCCTCGCTGGAATGCAGCTTCCAGCGAGGTTCTCGCTGGTTTCCAGCGAGAACCTCGGTCGTGTGTACGCCGCCTCAGTCACGCTCGGGGTAGACGTGCAGAGTGTGCAGCGTGTGCTGGCTTACCTTTTTCCAGGCAGGTTACTGTACTTACCTTGTCCCTGGATCTAGCGATGCATCCCCGCTGTGTGAGCGAGCGGGTCCTCCATTCGATTCACACAATGCCCACGCGCCGCCGATCTCCGTTCCCTGCGACGTTACGACGCACGGGGGGCGGAGACCGGCGGCAAATTCAAAAAAGTAAACAAACACATTACATACAGAATACTGTAATCTTATAGATTACAGTACTGTATGTAAAAAGTACACCCCCCCTTGTCCCTAGTGGTCTGCCCAGTGCCCTGCATGTTCTTTTATCTAATAAAAACATTTTTTTTGTGCCTGCAAACTGGAGATTGTCCATAGCAACCAAAAGTGCCCCTGTATGTAAAAAATGATTTTAGAGCAGCTAGAAGTCAGCGATAATACATTATAATCACTTGCAGAATTGAGCGATAGTGATTTGTGGAGAAATCCGTCATAAAAAAATAAAAGTAATGACAGCGACAATTCTGCAACTGAGCAAATTTCAGTGATTTGGAGTAGATTACATTATTGAATAATATTTATTATAATTACATTATTATTTGTTATAATTATTTATAGTTATTTATTATATTATAATTTTATGATTTTGTGTTTTTAAACTTTATCATACCCGGGATGTCTTGTTTGGACAGATTTAAGTGAGTTATTCCTAAGAATTGCAGGCCTACAGTATAAAACGCCAAATTTTCATGCAAAATAATTGTACCGCTTTTGGTACGTAATTCCAGACAGAATCACACCGCCAGGGAGGTTAACAATATAAACTTTGAAGCTACTCATTTAACAATATAAACTAATCACAGCACTCCTCATTTACCATTAACGCTTCAACCACTTGCTTACTGGGCACATACACCCCCTTCCTGCCCAGGCGAAATTTCAGCTTCCGGCATAGCGTCGCTTTAACTGACAATTGCGCGGTCGTGTGACGTGGCTTCCAAACAAAATTGACGCAATTTTTTTCTCCACAAATAGAGCTTTATTTTGGTGGTATTTCATCACCTCTGCGTGTCAATTTTAAAAAAAAGCACAATATTTTTTACTTTTTGCTACAATAAATATCCCAATTTTATTTTTTTATTTTTTCCTCAGTTTAGGCCGATACGTATTCTGGTTTGAGCAAAAGTTATAGCGGCTACAAAATAAGGGATAGATTTGTGACATTTTTTTAATTTATTTTTTACTAGTAATGGTGGCGATCTGCGATTTTTTTATTGGGCCTGCGACATTATGGCAGACACATCGGACACTTTTGACACAATTTTGGGACCATTCACATTTATACAGCGATTAGTGCTATAAATATTACTGTATAAATGTGCCTGGCAGGGAAGGGGCTAACACTAGGGGGCGAGGAAGGGGTTAAATGTGTACCCTGGGAGTGATTCTTACTGTGGGGGGGAGGACTGACTGGGGGAGGTGACCGATGGTTGTCCCTATGTACACGGTACAAGCATCAGTCTCCTCTCCTTGACAGCATGTGGAGCTGTTTTTACACCCCATGATTACACACAGAGCTCCACGCCACTGCCGATCGTGGGTACCTGGCGGACATCGTGGCCGGCAAGCACGCGCATCAGCATCGGCATCTCAGTGACGCGCCCCCTTAAAAATACGGCCTCCCGGATCTATAGAGCCACCTTGTGGCTGTCTTTTTACTATGGCCCGGGTCTCAGGAAGTTAAAAGACCTACCTGCCTGGGGACCTCCAAGAGTTGGGTAACCGCAGAGAACGGTCCGCATATACATTAGCCCAGAACTTCTACCTCACACACCTACACTGACTGACAAAAAAAAGACAAAAAGCCTTGTACACACGATCGGATTTCAATCGGACAAATTTGTGGGATTTTGTGCGAAGGGCGCTGGCTGTGAACATGTTCTGCATACAAACGGCAGAAATTTTTTAGCCAACATGCACAAAACTAAGTGTTTTTTCAGCTCTTTAGCGCCACCCTTTGGGCAACTTCTGCTAATGTTGTCTTATGGTTAGCATTGGTTCGGAGCATGCGTGTCTGTACTTTGAACATTTTCCCGATGGACTTCAGTACACACGATCGGATAATCCGACGGCACACATTTGGTGTCGGAAAATTTAAAAGCATGCTATAAAACATTTGTTGTCGGAAATTCCGACAACAATTGTCCAATGGAGCGCACAAACAGTCTGATTATCCGGCAAAACCCTTCCATTACACAATTGTTGTCGGAAAATCCGATCGTGTGTACGAGGCTTAAGAGAAATCTCCAAACTGTCTAAAGCCCCATACACACGGTCGGACTTTTGGCCAACCAACTTCAAAATCTGCAACTTTTCTAATTTGTCTGACCGTGTGTACGCTCCATCGGACCAACTTTTTCGGGTTTCATCCGACAAAAAGTTGGGTCTGCAAACGGACCAACTTTTCGACAACAAAAGATGGTGCCTTGTGTACAGCAAGCCAACCAACTTTTGGACAAAGTGCAAATACGCATGCTCAGAACCAATGTTAAAAGCAACAAACAATAGCAGAAGTTGACCAAAGGGTGGCGGTAAAGAGCAGAAAAGAGCAAAAAAAAACACGTGATGTTAGGAAAGTTTTAGAAAAGTTTGCTGAAAAGTCTGACTGTGTGTATGCTATGGGTGTGACCGGACAAATCAATTAGGACAAAAATCCAAGGGAAATTTTGTTGGATGTCTGACCGTGTGTATGAGCCTAAAAGGCCCGTACACACGATCTGACTTTCTCTCATCAAATTTCAAAATGAGCAGGTTTTCCAAAAAATCTGACCGTGTGTAGGATCCATCGGGCAAACTTTTTCCTTTTCATCGGACAAAAGTTTGCTCTGCAAACGGACAAACTTTCAACAAAAGACCTACGGTGAAAAGTCCTATCGTGTGTACAGAAATCCATTGGACTTTTGTGGACTTTTGTGCAAATACGCATGCCCAGAACCAATGTTAAAATCAACCAACAATAACAGAAGTTGACCAAAGGGTGGCGGTAAAGAGCAGAAAAAAACTTGTGATTTTGGGAACGTTTTAAAGGGGAGGTTCCCCTAAAAATAAACGTATAACATTGCATTTATCATATTAATGACATCAAGAAGCGGCTGTTTATTTAAAAAAAATCCGTCCGTACGTACCGTTTCCTACAGGTAGTATCACAGCGGCTTCCGGGTATGATGGTCGGGGATGGGCGTGCCTACTTGATTGACAGGCATCTGATCGACGCATACAGCGCGTCATGAGATGCCGAAAGAACCCGAACGTCGGTGCGGCTCTATACGGCGCCTGCGCACCGACGTTCGGCTTCTTTCGGCATTATGTGACGCGCTGTATGCGTCGATCGGATGCCTGTCAATCAAGTAGGCACGCCCATCCCCAACCATCATACCCGGAAGCCGCTGTCAGACTACCTGTAGGAAACGGTACGTACGGACGGATTTAAAAAAAAAAACAGTCGATTCTAGATGTCATTAATATGATAAATGCAATGTTAAAAGTTTTTTTTTTAGGGGAACCTCCACTTTAAGAAAAGCTTGAAGAAAAGTCAGAGCGTGTGTATGCTATGGGTGTGCCCGGCCAACTCCCTTCGGACAAAAATCCACGGAAAAGTTTGTTTGATGTCCGACCGTGTGTACGAGGCTTAAGGATACATTTTCACTCAGAGATCCTGACAGGGAATTCAGGTATCTGTACTCCATCCATGATGAGAAAAGAAAACAAGTTTAGGCCTTTAGTACACTTTATGGGCCAGATTCATGAAGAGTTAGGCTGGAGTATCCAGTGATCCACCAGCCTAACTGTCACTTTAAGCCGGCGTTTTAGTTTTCTATAACCAGAAAACAAGAAACGCCGGGTTGGAGTTCCGATGCGATCGGCGTATGTGAATTTCGCCATCGCATCGTTACTTCAACTTAAAAATGGCGCCGGAGGCGTTCCCGCCGATTAACGCTGAAAAAATATGTTAATCAGCGGGAGTCGGAAATTCACGATCGTTTTCGGGCGCGACGCAGTGACTTTACGACGTTTCCGGAAGCGATACGCGACGTAAAGATAAAGCAGCCCCCTAGTGGAGTATCCTATGTTAAGTATAGCCGTCGTCATTGCGTCGAAAAAAAAAAAATCGTGTCGTTTGCATAAAACATTCATGAATGGGGATGTGACGTCATTGACGTTCACTGACAGAACTTGGAGCATGCGCACTGGGATGCATTGACACTCGACGCATGCGCAGTACGTTCGCCGCGGGATCGCGCGTAGTTTGAATACTACACGCCCCGTACCCGCCCAATTTGAATTCCGCCGGCTCATTTGCGATGCGCTGCTGCAACTTTAGGAGCAAGTGCTTCGTGAATAACAGCACTTGCTCCTAAAATTTCGGCAGAGTAACGTAAATGAGAAGCGTTACTCCAGAGCAAAGATGCGCCAATCTACCTGAATCTGGCCCTATATATATCCACTGATTTGCAGCAGTAATGTGTTTCATGTTTTTCTTTGTTTTCCAGACTTGGAGGGTAAAGTGTTCATCTTCTCCGGAGAAAACATCGCAGATCATGTGATTCTGAAAGCTACAATTACAAAGCCGTTGGAGAAAGTCAGCGTCTGTCTAAATTCCTACAGTGATCTTTCACGTGCTTACAGTCTCTTCTCTCTCGCTACTCCAGAAAGTAAAAATGCTTTTGTATTCTTCTCAACCTCTCCAAACATCTATTTTGTATCTGTAAATGGATTACAAGCATATATCAGGACAGACTTGGATTCCTTGAACTGGAGACACATCTGTGTGACCTGGGACTCCGACACTGGAGTGGTCCAACTTTGGGTCAATGGAAAGATCTACCCCAGAAAAGTCTTATCAAAAGGGTCTCCTATCGATGGTGAAACCAGCATTGTTCTGGGACAGATTAAGAATAGTTATGGGGGATATTCTCCATCTCAACTGTCATTGGTTGGGGAAATAAGTGACGTCCACATGTGGGATGTTGTCCTGACTCCAAGAGACATCCAGAAAGTCATCTCTGGTGACCGCTACGGAAATGTCATTAATTGGAAGTCTCTAGTCTATGAAATGAAAGGGGAAGTAACTATTCAACCCAAACTTCAATGCAAGTCCGGGGGGTCCGTCAGCTCAGTATGTACACCGTGTTATTAGTGTATGTAAAAAGTCAAAGCTTTCTTTTGGTTTTGGATAGAGTAGGGAAGGGTTAAAATCAACACCAGCCTCTTATTGCTGCCAGAAGGGTCTGGAATGGATATTTGTGGGGAACACCACATCATTTTTTTTAATTGATGGCGGGGTTCCCCTTAATATCCATTCCAGACCTGAAGGGCCTGGTAATGGAACTTGGGGGGACCCCCACGCTATTTTTTTTATTTTTATGAATGAATTCTCTCTGAATTGCCGCAAGTCCGGTTTTAAAAGACTTTTTTTCTTTTCAGAAATGACACTTGGTGCAGGGACAGTTCTATGTACGGGAAACATGCGCTATTTCACAGGCTGACTTTACACTAGGGTGACCAGACATCCCCAGTTTCAGGGGACAGTCCCCTGATTGAGGACACTGTCCCCGGACCAAGTCTGTCCCTGGTTTTGTCCCCAGATTGGATTTAATAGGGGGCGGGGGCAATTTCAAAGACAGTCAATGTAGAATTAAAATAAAAATAAAAATCGAATTACACACCCCCGCTCCGCCGTTCCTACTAGCATAGGGGGGGTTGTATTTTCCCATTATCTGTGCCCCTTTCTGATGATCATGTGCTGGTCGGAGTGGAGGGAATATTTCTTCAGTTTCGGACTCATGCCCATTCAGCTCTGCCCACATGTTCTTCTGCCTTGGCTCAAATCCTGGCCAACCACCTGTCTTTGCCTTTCCTGGCGGAGTGATCTTCCTCCACTCCCCATCCAGTAGTAGCCGGGGGCCCAAAGAGTAAGACTTGAGGGGCTGTGAGGCGGGCGGCGATGGGCAGAGAGTCGCTGATTGTTGCCATTACTAGTAAAAAAAAAAATATGTCCCCGGATTTCATTTAAAAAATCTGGTCACCTTACTTTACACCCCCCCTAGGTACGAAATTTAAAGGAATATTTCACTTTTATTGTTTCACTTTTAGCATTATTAAATTCACTGCTCCCGAAAATCCTTTTTTTAAACTTTTTTTTGCATTGATACATGTCCCCTGGGGCAAGACCCAGGTCCCCAAACACTCCCCTGGGGCAGGACCCAGGTCCCCAAACACTCCCCTGGGGCAGGACCCAGGTCCCCAAACACTCCCCTGGGGCAGGACCCGGGTCCCCAAACACTCCCCTGGGGCAGGACCCAGGTCCCCAAACACTCCCCTGGGGCAGGACCCAGGTCCCCAAACACTCCACTGGGGCAGGACCCAGGTCCCCAAACACTCCACTGGGGCAGGACCCAGGTCCCCAAACACTTCCCTGGGGCAGGACCCGGGTCCCCAAACACTCCCCTGGGGCAGGACCCAGGTCCCCAAACACTCCCCTGGGGCAGGACCCGGGTCCCCAAACACTCCCCTGGGGCAGGACCCAGGTCCCCAAACACTCCACTGGGGCAGGACCCAGGTCCCCAAACACTCCACTGGGGCAGGACCCAGGTCCCCAAACACTCCCCTGGGGCAGGACCCGGGTCCCCAAACACTCCCCTGGGGCAGGACCCGGGTCCCCAAACACTCCCCTGGGGCAGGACCCGGGTCCCCAAACACTCCACTGGGGCAGGACCCAGGTCCCCAAACACTCCACTGGGGCAGGACCCAGGTCCCCAAACACTCCCCTGGGGCAGGACCCGGGTCCCCAAACACTCCACTGGGGCAGGACCCGGGTCCCCAAACACTCCACTGGGGCAGGACCCGGGTCCCCAAACACTCCACTGGGGCAGGACCCGGGTCCCCAAACACTCTCCTGGGGCAGGACCCGGGTCCCCAAACACTCCCCTGGGGCAGGACCGGGGTCCCCAAACACTCCCCTGGGGCAGGACCCGGGTCCCCAAACACTCCCCTGGGGCAGGACCCGGGTCCCCAAACACTCCACTGGGGCAGGACCCGGGTCCCCAAACACTCCCCTGGGGCACGACCCGGGTCCCCAAACACTCCCCTGGGGCAGGACCCGGGTCCCCAAACACTCCACTGGGGCAGGACCCGGGTCCCAAAACACTCCCCTGGGGCAGGACCCGGGTCCCCAAACACTCCACTGGGGCAGGACCCGGGTCCCCAAACACTTTTTAGGACAATAACTTGCATTTTAGCCTTTAAAATTAACACTTTAGATTCCTCCCATAGACTTTAACAGGGTGTTCCGCAGGTTTTTCGAATTTGCCGTGAACACCCCAAATTGTTCGTTGTTCGCCGAACAGGCAAACAGGCAATGTTCGAGTTGAACATGAGTTCGACTCGAACTCGAAGCTCATCCCTAATTACTGACCTACTCTGTTTATATTGACCTTAGAGCCTCTAGCACTATACATTTAGGGACTGCAGAGATTTTAAGGGGTTAGAAAAAACTGTGATTCATAGCAAAAAGGTCACATTTGGCAGACAACATTATCTTAACAACCACTTCTCCACTTGTGTCCCCGCCTTGCCTGGTAGTGGCGCTAGAAAAATGTGCCTCCTTTTTTGGCTTCAGAGTGAACCATTCCAAGTCCATAGTAATGGACATACTGTATGTCTGAGCACTACTACTTTATCCACATTCTTTTACTTTTTCAAGGACCACCCAACTCCAGTATTTAGGGATCTTCTTAACCTATGACAAGCTAAAGCTAACTACCCCCCACTTTTTCAATACCTAGTCAACCACTCCTCCACACATGGTCCATATACTACCTGTAGCTCTTATTGGTGGGGAGACTAAATGCTGTTAACATGGCTTTTCTTCTTAAACGTTTGTACTATTTCAGAGTACTACCTATCCCAGTACTGATGATGATGTTGTGTGTCCTTCAGAAGAAAATCTTTAACCATTTAAGGCCCGCTGCATGTACATTTACGTCGGCAGAATGGCACGGACAGGCACATCAACGCACCTGTACATTCCTGCCTAGACGTGGATCGGGACCCCCCCCCCCCCCCCCCGGGAAAAAGCGGCGGTTCCCGTGGCTGTCCGAGCGATCCGGGATGAGGGGGCGGCTGTTCGTTTTTGTCCGCCCCCTCCGGATCGCTCTCAGCCAATCTGCGCGCTCCCCTGCTCTGCACTTCCTCCTCCTGTGTAAACACAGGAAGAGGAAAGTGATGTGATCTCTCCTCTCGGCGGTATTTTCAACCGCCGCTGAGGAGAGATCACATCACACAGTGAGTCTGCACAACACCACACTGACACCAGGACACATAGGCACATTAACCCCTTCCGATCACCCCCCCCCCCACCCCCCTGTCACAGTGTCACTGAATGCAGTGATCATATATGTACTGATCACTGCAGTTAGTGTCAGTGTGACAGGCAGTTAGTGTTAGGTTCTGGGTAGCCCCCGTACCCCCCCCTAATAAAGTTTTAACACCTTGATCACCACCCTAGTTAACCCTTTCACTCCCTATTGCCAGTGTTGCTAAGCGATCATTTTTCTGATCGCTGTATTAGTGTCGCTGTTCCCGCTAGGTAGATATTTTTTTTTTATTGCAATTTTTTTTTTACTAAAGACATGTGGCTAAATAAATTTTGGCCTAAATGTTTGACTAAAATATAGTTTATTTGATTTTTCTTATAACAAAAAGTAAAAAATATAGATTTTTTTTCAAAAATGTCGCTCTTTTTTTGTTTATAGCGCAAAAAATAAAAATCGCAGAGGCGATCAAATACCACCAAAAGAAATCTCTATTTGTAGGAAGAAAAGGACGCAAATTTTCTTTGGGAGCCACGTTGCACGACCGCGCAATTGTCTGTTAAAGCGACACAGTGCCGAATTGTAAAAACGCCTCTGGGCATTTAGCAGCATATTGGTCCGGGGCTTAAGTGGTTAAATAGTCCTACAGATATCCTTGGATATATTGTGGATAAAAAATACATAATAATCCCATCTCAGGTAGTCAAAGATATCATTCCTCAGTCATCCTATGCCCCTAATGGACAGTGGTGCAGTGAGTAGCACTTTCGCCTGGCAGCAAAAGGGTCGCTGGTTCGAATAACGACCACGACACCATCTGCCTGGAGTTTGCATGTTCTCCCTGTATCTGCGTGGGTTTCCTCCGGGTACTCCGGTTTCCTCCTACACTCCAAAGACATGCGGTTAGGTAAATTGGATCTCGTCCAAATTGGCCCAGTATATACTGTATGTATATATGTGTGTATGACTGTGTGTCCCTAGCGTGTCAAGATCCTACGGGGTAAAAATGACCGCACCAGCCAAGCAGACACTGGCTGGAAAAAGCGCCCAGAGGCGATTCAGTTCACATGCGTTGCGCTATACAAGTCATTCATTCATTCATAGGATGATTTTAGACATAAAATGGTTCAGGGTTGTCCCTGGTGAGTCTGTCACACTTATCACACATGGTTTCATTGGGTGGGTTATGGATGGTAAAAGGGAATGAGCCAAAATGGCAGGAACAGAAAAGGGACAAAAAAGGGGGCTCTTATGCCCCACATGATCTGAATTTCCGATGGAAAAAGTCAAACTGACTTTTTCCATTGGAAATTCCGACCGTGTGTATGCACCGATTCCGATGAATTCCATCGGAGTTTAGATAGAGAACACGTTCTCTTTTAGGCCGTGTACACACGGCAGGGAATCTCGACGGGCAGAACACATCGTTCCGCCCGTCGAGGTTCCCTGTCGGCCGTCGAAATCGGCGACCCGCCCGTCGGGAATGGCAACCAGCCATTCTTCCGGGCGGGCCGTCGAGGAAATAGAGAGCGTGCTCTCTATTTCGGCTCGACGGGCTTCCCGACGGGAAGCTCGCCGAGACCGTATACACGGCCGAGGTCCTCGCTGGAATGTGCATTCCAGCGAGGTTCTCGCTGGTTTTCAGCGAGAACCTCGGCCGTGTGTACGGCGGCTGACTCTGATGGAATTCTGTCGGAATTCCGATGTGATGTTGGTTGGACAAAGGTCCGATTGTGTGTACAGGGCTTCACTTCATTCGCCTCACCCATAACCACCCCCACTTGCCTCCTGTCCAATCAGATATTGCCAAGGCAATCCTTCTCCTCTCTTTGAAGCTTGTATCACATCAGGTGGGATGGAGACAAGCCCTTTTGCTATGCAGATCCTAATATGCTACAAAGCTTTGAATGTACATTCCAGAACTATGATCGTAAACCATGTTGCCTTCCTACAACCTGTCAGGATGTTTATTCCCTTTTTACTTCCACTGGGGTTAAACCTTTTGACTACTTTAGAAAGAAGCACAGGGCGCCCCCACAAGAAACCTTCCACTGTATACAGCTTAGGCGTTGCGTAAGTTCGCTCCAATCGCACATGAATACTCCGGCATTTGCTCCTACCCACCCCCTCTCTGGCAATAACACAAGTGCAGTAATTTTCTAGTGTCCTTCCAACATTTGTCTTATGCCCCCCTCCTAGGGAAGCACACCCACAAAACACCATGGGGAGTTTATGATCTCTCCTTATCTCTATCCATACTACGCAAACTATGGATAAACATTTGGTGGCACTATCAAGACCTTGGGGTAGATTCACGTAGATCAGCGGATCTTTTGATCCGCGTGATCTATCTTTTTTACGATCCGCCTGCGCCAGTTTTTGAGGCAAGTGCTGTATTCAGAAAGCACTTGCCTCGTAAGTTGCCCTGGCGGATCGTAAATCCCCCGGCGGAATGCAAATTCCGCGGCTAGGGGGAGTTCACTATTTAAATCACGCCTGTCCCCGCGCCGATCGTACTGCGCATGCGCCGCCGGCTAAATTTCCCAGCGTGCATTGCTTCAAATGACGTCGCAAGGACGTCATTGTTTTCGACGTTAACGCAATTAACGTATGGCCGTATTCCCGAACGACTTACGTAAACGACGTAAAAAATTCAAAACTCGACGCGGGAACGACGGCCATACTTAACATAGGATACGCCGCACTTACCCCGCATATAGCAGGGGTAACGATCCGCCGGAAAAAGCCGAACGCAAACTACGTAAAAAAAAGCGACGGCCGGGCGTTTGCTTTAGAATCGGCGGTTCTCCTCATTTGCATATTCGTCGCGTATAACAACAGAAGCGCCACCTAGCGGACGGCGGGAGATTGCAGCCTAAGAGCCGACAGTGTAACTCACTTACACCAGTCGGCTCTAAGGGAGATCTATGCGGAACCTGATTGGAGGAATCAGCCGCATAGATCCGAGCGTCGGATCTCACAGATACGACGGTGTATCAGTAGATTCACCGTCGTATCTCTATGTGAATCTACCCCCTTGTCCGGAATAGTTATTATACTCCATGGTTATGTGTTCAAATTGTGGGTGGGATTACTTCAATTAGGGGCTATCTGCATGCGATACAATATATTCAACCATACATAATATTACTGATGATTTGTATATGCATCTTATCTGACCTGGTATTTATCCATCTGAGAATATAATCAATAAAATGTGTTTTTCGCTGATGCATGTCTGTCTTTTTTTCTGTGAGAAATTGGCACCTATAAATTCCCCCCTATCAGCTGCAATTTGCAGTTTGTTGTTGGTCTATAACCAATAGGTATATGGTGCCATCAGGGCCAGGATGGGGGGAAGAGGGGCGGCGCTATTATCATGTGAGGTGGAGGACGTTGCGAAGAGAATTCTCGCAGATACAAGATAACAGAATTAGTGACAAAAGCATCATTACTCCTACGAACTTAAAGTGGATGTGTAACGGCACCCCAAATGGGACAGGGGGTTAAAGCCGTTTAGGATATTCCATTCCCGAACACAAGGCCGCTACCGACACGCCACAATCTGGCAAACAAGACCCATAAGAATCCCCCCCCCCCCTCCATTAACGAGACAAACTGCTCTGTTTAAGGTTCAACAGGAATGACCCTTTATTGAGAAATACAGGCTCTTATATACAATTTAGGATACTGCAGTAACCAAATGAACAATGACCCAACTCCACCCACAACATCACACCATGGTACCTAATGAGCCCCACCAATACACATTATCCTCAATACATCTTTTAGCAGACATCCTGGCTCTGGGACCTGACCAGGGCTGGATTCCAGACAATATCATTGAAGTAGGACCAAAGTAGGAGCCTTGTCCTAACCATCCGACTTTTGCCATCCGACATGTGATTACAGCACCAGTAAAAGGAATTTATCTCACTCTGGGATTGTTTTGATTGGTCAAAGTAGGACCAAAGTAGTATCCTGTTCATAAAAGTAGGATGGATGTAGGACCAATGTAGGATCAATGTAGGACAAATGTCGCAGAGCAAAGTGTAGTGTAGTGTGAACCCAGCCTTAGGGTGCAACGGAGGCTCAAGATGACACAAAATGTTCTGGGATCACCATGTGAGGCAGGTGTCACGAATCAAGTGAGACCAGACTGTGTGGACTGCACAGAGAGAACAGTGAATAGTGATTTTATAAAGGAAAGTGAATGTGAATCAATACACCACCTATAACAATAGAATACAATAAACCCACAATAAGACAGTGATACAAAACAGCAACAGACAAACAAATGAGAAGATTCAAAGGGGTCATTAATGTTAGCCAGGCCAGGGTCATCAACGGGAGATCAGCAGATGGGACAGGGAATAAACAGGGCCAGGAGAGGATGGATGGATTAGGCTGCAGGGTAGAGGTAAGATAACAGAAGGGACAGGTTCAGGATAGGCTTGGGAACAGGTACAGATAACAGGATCGCAGGTCAGGGCACAAGGAATGACACCAAGGCAAATTGTGTGTGTGAGTTGCCAGGTATTTATACACACCTCCTGCAATCAGGCTCAGGTGACGCCTGACTGCAGGAGGTAATGTCGGCTCCACACTGCCGGGAGACACCCGCTGGTGGACCCTGGTACTACGGCCCCTGGATCTAACAGTGCCACCAGCAGGTGAACCCTTTCACTACAGATCCTGACTGTTAGAAGACACCTGGTGGTGGACACTGGTACTGCGATCCACGGGACTGACAGTGTCACCAATGGGTGAAACCCTTCCTTACAACAGAATTCTTTGATGTCACTAGGTTAGGGTCACCAGACATCCCCGAATTGAGGACATTGTCCCCGGACCAAGTCTGTCCTCGTTTTTGTCCCCGGATTGGATTTGAATAGGGACTGGGGCAATTTCAAAGACAGTCAATGCAGAATAAAAAAATAAAAAAATCTGACTTATCATTATCTTTGCCCCTTTCTGATGATCATATGCTGGTCGGAGCGGAGGGAATATTTCTCCAGTTTCAAGTACATGCCTGTTCCGCTCCCGCTGGTATGTTCTTCTGCCTTGGCTCAAGTCCCGGCCAGCCGCCTGCCTATCTCCTTGCCTTCCCTGGCGGAGTGATCTTCCTCTGCTCCTCACCCAGTAGTAGCCGGGCCCCAGAGAGTAAACTTGACAGGCTGTGAGGCGGGCGGCGACGGGCAGTGAGCCGCTGATTGCCGCAATTACTGGTAAAAAAAATAAATATGTGCCCTCTCCCTCTTCCCCCTCCTTTATGGGAACTTTTCACCTTGGGCACCCCCTTGCAACACTTTCACCTCCAGCACATGTTTTACTATCATTTTTTCTCATCTCACTTGTGATCACACCTGGTCATTTATACCAATCATTATCATTGAGGCCGCGTACACACGAGGAGATATATCTGATGAAAACGGTCTGACGGACCGTTTTCATCGGACATGTCTCCTGGGATGTTTTGGTTTGATCTGTGTACACACCATCAAACCAAAATCCCCGCGGACAGACAGCACGGTGACGTGGCGGTGACGTTGACGCCGCCACGTCAGCGAACCAGGAAGTAAAATACTTCCACGCATGCGGCGTACTAACCAGCGGACATGTCGGACAGACAGCTTTCCAGCAGACAAGTTTTAAAGCATGCTTTAACCACTTAAGACCCGGACCAAAATGCAGGTAAATGACCTTGCCCCTTTTTGCGATTCGGCACTGCGTCACTTTAACTGACAATTGCGCGGTCGTGCGACGTGGCTCCCAAACAAAATTTGTGTCCTTTTCTTCCCACAAATAGAGCTTTCTTTTGGTGGTATTTGATCGCCTCTGCGTTTTTTATTTTTTGCGCTATAAACAAAAATAGAGCGACAATATAAAAAAAAAATCGGGGGGGGGTTAATGTGCCTGCATGTCCTGGTGTCAGTGTAGTGTTGTGCAGACTTACTGTGTGATGTGATCTCTCCTCAGCGGCGGTTGAAAAAAACGCTGAGGGGAGAGATCACATCACTTCCTCCTCCTGTGTAAATGACAAGCAGGGGGAGCGTGCGCATTGGCTGGGAGCGATCCAGAGGGGGTGGACAAAAACGAACCGCCGCCCCCTCGTCCCGGATCGTTCCCACGGCAAAACCAGCCCGCCGCATGTACCGGGGGGGTCCCGATCGGACCCCCGACCCACGGAAAGGCAGGCACATATATATATGTTGATGTGCCTGCCTGTGCCATTCTGCTGGCGTAAATGTACATGCGGTGGTCCGCATGCAGTCAAAACTTTTGTCCGCTGGAAACCTGTCTGCTAGCCCATACACACGATCGAATCTGTCCGCTGAAACTGGTCTGCGGTCCAGTTTCAGCAGATATATTCGATCATGTGTACGCGGCCTCATACATCCTTTATCAATTGGACAGTTAGATCGTCCATAGCACCCCTTCCGCGTAGGTGGCACCCTCCCATGCGGCACCTGATGTCCCTGGTCCGGATAAGGGCTCTAGGTAGGCAGCTTTGTTCTTAACCTTTCCCCCTCTAATCTGTTGTTTGTTTCTGTTTACATATATATATATCTATATGAAACTGTACTTCATAAATTGTTAACTCTTTGATCAATCTATGAACTGTTTGAAGATATTCTCCTGACGAAGCGGTCCATCCGTGAAACTAGTAGAGATGCCCCCCGTGACCCTTGTCTCATTGGAATATTTCCCCTCATGTGGGGAGTTTTTCTTCTGGTGATTCATGTGGTCTGCCAACAAATGTATTTTATCCCTGTATGAGTGTCATTATTTGTATTGTATTTTACTTTAATAAAACGGTATTATTTTATATTCATGCTCTACACTTTTTTCTATCCATATACCTGTACCGCGATAGTCCAATTGCCCAAGTCTTCTTTTTTATCGGAACTTTTGCTTTTTTGGGGAAAAACTTTCCGATCCTCCCATACCTTACACTAGGTGGCACAAGGTGCTGTGGAATCTCTGGAACTTACACGGTCCTGCAAGGTTGCTGGGAGTCACAAGATTCTCTGTGGTCACTGAAAGTCATAGGATGCTTTGGGGTCACTGGGTGACATGGGATGCTGTGGAATCTCAGAAGATTACAGAATGTTGCAAGGTCACTAGGAGCCATAGGATGCTCTGGGGTCACTGGGAGCCATAGGATGCTTTGGGGTCACTGGGAGCCATAGGATGCTCTGGGGTCACTGGGAGCCATAGGATGCTTTGGGGTCACTGGGAGCCATAGGATGCTCTGGGGTCACTGGGAGCCATAGGATGCTCTGGGGTCACTGGAAGTCATAGGATGCTCTGGGGTCACTGGGAGCCATAGGATGCTTTGGGGTCACTGGGAGCCATAGGATGCTCTGGGGTCACTGGGAGCCATAGGATGCTCTGGGGTCACTGGAAGTCATAGGATGCTCTGGGGTCACTGGAAGTCATAGGATGCTTTGGGGTCATTGGAAGTCACAGGGTGCTCTGGTGTCACTGGGAGCCATAGGATGCTCTAGGGTCACTGGAAGTCATAGGATGTTTTGGGGTCATTGGAAGTCACAGGATGCTCTGGTGTCACTGGGAGCCATAGGATGCTCTAGGGTCACTGGAAGTCATAGGATGTTTTGGGGTCATTGGAAGTCACAGGATGCTCTGGTGTCACTGGGAGCCATAGGATGCTCTAGGGTCACTGGAAGTCATAGGATGTTTTGGGGTCACTGGAAGTCACAAGATGCTCTTGGGTCAAGGGTAATGCAGGAGACCCTGAGATCACTGAAAACACAGGATTGACACATGCATACAGAGGTCACTTCAGATGTTGAGATCACAGGAGACACAAAAGTCACTGAAGACACAAGGGGCCAGATCCACAAGGGGCCAGATCTACAGATACACCGGCATAATTCTAATTTCCCGCCGGCATATCATTGTTTTGTATCCACAAAACATGATACCCTGGAATAACGCTAAGGCCCCGTCCAATGTTAAGTATGGACGTTGGGCCAGCATCGATTTTTTCGTCGTTCACGTCGTTTGCATAACCCGTTCGCGAATAAAGAATTGCGTAAGTTAAGTACACGTCGTTTTCATTGGCTATTTGCGACGTGATTTCACGCATGCGCACTAGGATACGTCCACGGCCGACGCATGCGCAGTGTAAAAAAAAGCGTCGTTTGCGTCCGGTCATTAATAATTATAATTAAACACACCCCCCTAGTAAATTTGAATTACACCCGCGAACGCCGGCCCATTTACACTACGCCGCCCTAAGTTTCTTTGAGGATAAGGAAAACGCTGCTGTGACTTACAGCGGCGTAGCGTAAATGGGAAACGCCGCGCGGGCGACCAACGTATGTGGATCTGGCCCAAGAGTTTTGGGATCCATGGAGATTTTGAGGTCAGATTGGAGACAACGAAGCACTAAGGTCACTGAAAACACTGGGAGTCACTGGAGTCTCAGTGGCACTGAGGACACAGGATATTCGGAAACATTGCAGACACAGGAACACTGGAGGCACAGGACTATTAGGGACACTGGAGATTTGGCACATAGGTAGTGGGGGGCTAGTCATAGAGATGAATTGTTAAATGCTGAGCACCATGCCGTCTAGCGAGAGGGGAAAAGGGAGTAATGTAAGGCTTATTAAAGGCTTCAGGTCCACAATTCGATTACATTGCATTAAAACATTTATCTTTTTTTTCATGCACAAAAACAACAAGTAGACACATGATAGGGAATTTGAGGAATGTTCCATGCTAGGAGGGGCCCTAGTTACATCTTAAATACTTGGAAGGAGGAGTGTGTGCGATCTTTCCTCTACAGCCACATAGTCCAGCTGTCTGATTTCCAGGTAAGATGTCCCTTTATTTGGAGGAATTGTCTGTACTTTTTGCCTATTATCATTTTATCTCTGTATAAGTAGATAGATAGATCCCCATTGGTCAGACAATCTCCTGCAGAAGAGGCAGAAGATAAGGTGATTGTGGTTGTAGTAGAAGGAGGTGAAGCAGAAGATGATTGTTGACCAGAATGGACCATGGAGAAAATAATAGAAAAGAAGGGAAGCTGAGCATGGATGGGGACTGAGTGGAAGGTGGCTGAGGTGAAATAGGTAGAGCGAGAAGAGAGGACTAATGAGGCATTGTGTGATCTCTCCATGGACCATGGAGGAAGAGAGGCTGAGGGTTCGAATAACGTGGTTGGGGAAAGAGAGAATGGTTGTGGTTGGGTGAAGTAGGTGGAGTGGTATCTGACCATAGACCATGGGGAGAATAGACAAAGGAAAGCTAACATGGATGTGGACAGAGTGAAAGATAATTGTGGTCTGGATGAAAGGAGGTAGAGTGGGATCTGATCTTGGACAGAGGGGAGAGGGGGCAGTTTATGATCTAACCATTGACCATAAGGAAAAGATGCTGAGTATGATTGGGGGAAGATAGTTGTAGTTGCGTAAAGTGAGCAGAGTGGTATCTGACTGTGGACCATGGCCACCGTATTGGTTGTTGGCTATATCTAAATATCAAGTTTAGTTTTGGGTTTCTGATTGGCCATATCCACTCACAGTACTGGGCAGATCTCTATTCTGCTAATATATAAATACTGCTGAACCAATATTCACACCATTCCATCCAATAATTGATGTTTGTTATTCAGGGAGATGGAGCTGTGTGTGCTGCTGTTCCTGGTGGTGATTCCGGCTTCTTGGGCACAGGAAGGTAGGTGATAAGACTTGATGAAAACTTCTATTGTTGAGCTCCAGTCTCTAGCACAGGAAGGTAGGTGATTTGACCTGCACACAAACACTCTTGGTGATCCCGGAGTCTCTGGTAGTTTTCATGATCCCGTGACTAAGCTCAGGGAGATGGGGTGAAACACACTGGGGGCGTGGCCTGGCGGGAGCCCCTGGCTGAGGTTGCCTCTATTATTACCACCAGGGAGTTTTCCTCTTTTCCTTCTAGTTTTCAGGCAGGTTGGGGGAATCAGATTAGTTATACCAAGTTCTCCTCCAGGCACAAAGCATGGGTGTCACGTACCTGGTTATGGAGCCCAATGTGCAGGGAGCGGCCTCTCGTAAGCCTCTGACTCAGGAACCCCTGGTAGAGCAGACAGGGGGTACGGAGTCTGGAGGGACACAAGCGCCTGGTGGAAAGCTGGAGATGGACCGGAAGAGGAAGTAACAGGTGTTGACGAAGTCCTAGCAGAAATCCAGCAAACACAGGAACGGTGTTGTAGCGCTTGTGAAAAGGAGCCAAGGGATTGGCAGACACTGGATCAGGCACCAATCAGGAGATGGAAGCAGATTCGTGGGTTGAATCAGGTCCAGACCGGGTCGGTGAATCAGGTAGGCAGACAGCAAGGCGGGTTTAATCAGAGTCGGTAGTCGGATCAGGCCGGGGTCAGAGGCAGGCTGCAGGCAGAGATGGGTCAAAGGAAGCCGGGTCAGGTATTCGGTAATCAGGCAGACAGGTAACAGGTTCAGATTCAGTCAGGGATTGCTGCAGACTGGTCAGCAAGATACAGTGGGATCAGACGCTTTAAATAGCAGTTCTTGGCGCCGAAATGACGTCAGCGCGCGCTCCCGCCGCGCGCGCCGCGTGCACGCTCGCGTCGCGCACATCACGCGCGCGCACACGCGTGCCCCCGCGCATGCGCTGAAACAAACTTCTCCTGGCGCTGTCAGTGTTGGTAAGATTCCTGTATCTCATATCATGACATTGGGTCCCATAGGTGTCCTATGTTAACTCATTACATGCAGTAACTATTAGTCAGGATAGGGACCTCTGTGATGCTGGTCTGCTCTCAGTTGCCATGAGAGATGGATCGCTAGGGAGGGAGCCCAAATAGCAACTCCCTCGCTACAAGGGGTTACTCCACCTTCCCCATTTACCATGTCTTGACTGGGTGTCAGTGACTCTGCAACTTGGCTTGGTTGCCCTTGCCAATGACTTGCTCTTCATTGAAGTACAGCTTACTTTTCACTGTGGTGTTGTGTGCTTCATACAACTTAGTGCTATTACAGACCCAGGATCTTTGTATATGTCATCCACGTTATGTACCCCTTTATGAGTACATTTCAGATCAGGCTTAGGAAAAGGTTAACAGTATTCTTCTTAAAGAAACATCATACAGGATAAAATCTCAACTAGTTCATTTTACCCATAACTAACTAAAATTGGCCCAGGCATATCTTGCAGTGAGGATAGCATTCAATGTTTGGTGGCAAGTCCATGGCTTGCAGCACCTTAGGATGTATAATTCTTCTTCTTTTGTATTGAAGGGCAGCAGCAGTCTCAGGTGAATGACACTCCTATACCCCAAATGGTTCCATATGCACTGTCCAGGCCTCAGCCCTCCCCCAATTTATCGCACAAGTGGGCGGGCTGCAACCCAAAAAGCCTGTAAACCAGTAGCCAGGGATTAACCCCTACCCATGAATGAATGAATGAATGAAAACTTGTATAGCGCGGCACATGCGAACTGAATCGCCTCTGGGCGCTTGTTGTTCCTGTCTCCTTTGATATCAAAAGAGAAACGTCTTGACCTTTTTCCTAAATGCTAGGTGGTTCTCCTCCAACCGAATGCTGGTTGGTAAAGCGTTCCATAGTCTGGGACCTTGGATCGCGAATCTTCTATCTCCTTTGGACTTGAAGTTTGCTTTCGGAACCTGTAGCAGGTTCTGATTCGTGGATCGCAAAACGCGATTGGGGTTATGCGCTTTTATTATTTCGCATAAATAATGGGGGGCATTCCCATGGACACATCTATGCGTAAGACAGAGAGCTTTAAAAGCAATTCTGTCTTTAACTGGCAGCCAATGAAGGGCTCTCAGTGAAGGTGAGATGGATTCCCAGGGTTTTTTTCCCTGTCACAAGTCTGGCGGCCGTATTCTGAACGACTTGCAGACGAGCGATTTGGTACTTGGGAAGTCCGAGGTAAAGGGCATTTGCATAATCCAGCCTGGAGTTTACAATTGCTCCCACCACGACCGCTAAATCTTCTTTAGGGATGAACGGAGTGAGTCTGCGTAGTAGGCGCAGTAGATGGTGAGATCCGCTGACTACTGACCCTATTTGTGCGTCCATTGTTATAAAGGAGTCAAAAATGACCCCTAGGCTTTTGACTTTGGCGCTAGGGGTGATGAGCTTGCCCAAAATAGGCGGGGGGGGTCCACGCTGTTGAAAGTTGATTCCTACGCTGGAGGGGAACAGGAGAAGTTCTGTTTTCGCTCCATTGAGTTTAAGATAACTCTTTGTCATCCAGTCCTCTATCAAAAAGAGACATGTCTCTAGCTTGAGGTGGTGATCCTTTCTGTTGCAGATGCGGAAATACAGTTGCGTATCATCTGCATATGAGTGGTAGAGCAGTTTTTGGCTGCTGATAATCTCAAAGAGAGGACGAAGATAGATGTTAAACAGCACTGGTGACAGAGGCGATCCTTGAGGGACTCCGCATGTTACTGTGCGTTTCTCAGACGTAAAAGGTCCAAACTTCACTGTTTGCGATCGGTTTTCCAGAAAAGAGGAGAACCAAGATAAATCGCCTTCTGCGACTCTGGCTACTTCAGCAAGCCGAGTCAGTAACAGTTTGTGGTCTACAGTGTCGAAAGCGGCACTTAGGTCCAACAGAACCCATCCGCTGAAGAAGTCCCCGCCTAGCAAGGAACGTAACACGTACAGAAGAAGAAGCGTTGTGACGTCACCCGCGGCCATCACGTTATCTTCGTACACAATGCTGTATACATCGGCACCTTATCTTGGTGCCTCGTATGCAAGTTTTCCATTTTATCTTTTAATACATTTTACTATCGAGACGGAGAGCACTATGCCATTGCTTTTTTGTTTTTTTTTATGACCGCATGAGACCTGGGATTGCCTCTGTGATTCTCTGTGATCGATATTGGATCAACCTGTCAGTACCCACATGGGAATGTGTTATTGACCCTCCATAGCCAAAGGATCCATAATATGGTGAGGTGAGAGGCCATTCAGTTTGGTGGTGGAGTTTCATCGCACTTGTGGAGTCACTGATTATGTCCTTCGTGTATCAGCACTTTAAGGCCTCATTCACACAGGCGTACTCCGTCGCAGTCCGTCGTGACGGAGTCCGCCTGCTCCCGCCAGCTCATCGGGAGATCAGTCCGCAGATCTCCGCTGAGCCGACGAATGACAAGCTCCTCTCTGCTCACTGAGCGAGGAGGGGCTTGTCAGGCACCGCTGATTGCTATGGAGCGATCTGATGAAAACGGACAGCATGTCCGTTTTTATCAGTTCTTACCCGATCCGATCCGCATGGATGGATGGGGACGTGCCCCCCATACATCTGTTTTTAGCGGATCGGGTCATATGTCAGCGGACATGTCTCCGGGATGCATGGAGCGCCCGTTCAGGTCCGCCGTCAAAACTGACAGGCGGACCTGAACGGTCCGTCAGTGTGAATGAGGCCTAATACTCACTGAAGGTCTCTTGCACAGTATATGGACTGTTCTTAGCGCTGCACCATTTGCTATATTTTAACCTTACCCACCCCGGTCTGGGCTGGTACCTGACTTACTCAAGCAGGGGGTGTAAAATTACTGCGGGCAGATTTTTGTGGCACAAATGGATGTCAAAACTGTGTAGCCCCTTCTAGGTAGGTTGCTGGGTAGGCTATCTACATTCAGTTCTTTTTGGCTCCCTCGTAATCAGTGGAGCAGTGCGGGCTGTTCTTGGTTTTACTGGCTGCAGGTCTGAATGTTTCCCCCAGGAGGCAGGAGAAAACATTCAAGCCAGTAAAACCAAGATTCTGGAATGTAGTGGGCTGGAAGAGACAAATCAACTGCCTGGATATTTATGTTGTCTTAGCCAAACCCTCGGGGAGAGTGTAAAGTAGGTGGCTGGGGAGTGCATACATTGTCTGGGTTCCGGGAAAGTCCTGTTCTTCTCTAGAAGTTTCCAGCCTGAAGGGCTGCTACCCCTTAATCAAGGGATTTCTCTGAGGATATGGTCGGGAGGGTTCACTGTCTGACTGATATTGGAAGGAGGCATCCAAGTATCCAGGGACATTGTGAGTACAGACCTGAGGGTAGGATCCTGGTGAGTTTTGCTGCTGCCATCCCTTGTGCATTAATACTAATGCTTGCCTGGCCTGAGATACAGTATTTATGATGGTGTCTCAGTGCTATTCATTTTCTGGGCCATTACTAGAGGGACTGTCCTAAGAAGGACAGTGGAACCTTGGATTGTAATCTATGCATCCGGCGTCCTGCATTGGGACCGGATGCATGGATAGGGGGGCAGTGCCCCAAAAAAGGCCTCCACATCACGCTTTACTCACTGATAGAGTTGAGCGGACACCTGGAATGAGCGCACAGCTCAGCGAATGACGTGCCGGAGCTTTGACATTTCTTTTATAGGGGAGGCGTCCCCCTCTGATGCACACTCTGCTACATCACTGGGACAGCCCAGACATGCCCCTTGTGTCAGAGGGGGACGAGGTCACGTGACGCGTGGCCCGCCTCCCCTATAAAAGAAATGTCAAAGCTCCGGCGCGTCATTCGCTGAGCTGTTCTCTGAATGGATGGATCTTCTCATCGCTGGACCAACCGGCCGTCGCTGGAGACATCACCCGTCGCTGGAGAGATCACCCGGCGCTGGATAGAAGACAACGTTGGAGCACGGAGCCGCATCGATCGTCTATTTTCACCGCTGGATTTTTATTTGGTTTATTTAATAAAGTAATTTGTTCTACGGTGTGTGCGTTTTTTTTCCCTGAAAACTACTATTTACACTTCCTTTGTGAAATGGTAGGGGTACAGTGTACCCCATTACCATTTCACACAGGGGGGGGCAGGATCTGGGGGTCCCCTTTGTTAAAGTGGTCTTCCAGATTCTGATAAGCCCCCTGCCCGCATACCACCGGGCAAGGGTTATGGGGATGAGACCCTTGTCCCCATCAACATGGGGACAAGGTGCTTTGGGGGTCACCCCAAAGTACCCTCCCACTGTTGAGGGCATGTGGCCTGGTGCGGTTCAGGAGAGGGGGGCCGCACTCTGTCCCCCCCTCTTTTCTGTGGCCGGCCAGGTCAACGTGCTCGGATAAGAGGTCTGGTGTGGATTTTAGGGGGAACTCCACGCCATTTTTTTTTTATTTGTGGTGGAATTCCCCTTAAAATCCACACCAGACCTGAAGGGTCTGGTTATGGATATTTGGAGGGAACCCCACGTCATTTTTTTTTAATAGATGGCGGGGTTCCCCTTAATATCCATACCAGACCTAAAGGGTCTGGTTATTGAATTTGGGGGGACCCCCGCGTATTTTCTTTCCCAAACTCCGAACCCGAAATTTCAGCAATTATTCAGGTTCGGGAAAAACCCAAAGTCTGTACCAAACCCAAACTTTAAAGTTCGTGTTCGCTCAACTCTACTCACTGACAGTACTTGTCCTGGCCGGGAATGCCTGGAGGAGCACGGTCCCCTCCCCCTGCTTGTGATTGGAGAAATCATAAACCCCGCCTCTTGTGTCCAATCACTGTGCTGTGATTCATTACAGCACAAGCTGATTTTTAGGAGGGGGGGTCCCTGAATGGTAGTTTGGAAATGTGGTCACCCTAGGGCTGGGATGTTTCCAGGAAGCTATGCACAGCACTAAGCCAGTCCCTCCCTAGAGTAGCACAGAGACCTATTGATGATGTCACTTAGTCCTAAATGAGGTTTGTAATGAGAATAGAAATATTTTATTTAAAAGGGTCATTAACATGTGGATGGGGAATCCAGGGAAGGAACAAGATAAGCTGATTAAACTTCAGTATTAGGTCACATTGCTTCCAACAGTCCACGGCACACGGCAGAGAACCTTGACGGGCAGAACACATCGTTCCGCCCGTCGAGGTTCTCTGCCGGCCTTCGAAATCGGCGACCCGCCCGTCGGGAATGGCAACCAGCCATTCTTCCAGGCGGGCCGTCGAGCAAAAAGAGAGCGTGCTCTCTTTTCGCTCGACGGGATTCCCGACGGGCGGGGCGAGCCAGAAGCGTACACACGGCCGAGGTCCTCGCTGGAATGCAGCTTCCAGTGAGGTTCTCGCTGGTTTCCAGCGAGAACCTCGGTCGTGTGTACGCCGCCTCACACATAATAAATCCCCATATTAACCAACCTGAAATGTTCCTCCTCTCTACGGTGTAGCATACAAACTACCCAATGTAATACAATCTAAATGAGCATATTATGGATTGTATTGTATTTGGTTCTGTAAGGTAGGCATGCTTCCCTTGGGACTTGGCCAGCACTAGTGGAGGGGTCAAGCAGGGTTGCATACATACGGTTATTTTAACAATATAAACTTTAAAATGATTATTCATGGCACTCCTCATTCACCAAGACAGCTTTGTGGCTCTGTTTAAAGCAGGTTGTATCATGTTCAAAATCATGAGAAGCCTTGCTCCGAGTTACCCCTGTTCACCTTTCCACAAACAAGTTCTGGGAAGATCACTTTGATGGAGCAGAAGAGACCTCCTCCACATCTCTGTGCCTAAGAAGACCCGGCATGGTGGTCAAGCTTTCTCCCACCAGGGTGTCGTGTTGTGGAATATCCTCCCTGCTGAGCTCCAGGAGGCCCCTACCATCTTGGTCTTTCGCAGGAATCTGAAGACTTGGCTCTTCACACAAGCCTTTTGTCTCTTGATCCACCTCTCATGCTGCTCCCACCTGCTTCTGTCTCCTCCTAGTCCCTGGGTTTTTTTTCCTCCAGGGACTCCGCCAAAGGGCATCGGGATCCTACGGGATAAATAACCGTGCTATATCAAGATGCCACTCAACTCAACTCAACTCGTGGCCTCCAAGAGTTGGGTAGCCACAGAGAACTGTCCCTACAATACTCACATATACAGTAGCTCAGAGCGTAAACCATTCACCCATCAGCAAGGTCAGGGCCAGATTAAGAACATCATGGGCCTGGTGCTGAGGATTTTGGTGGGGCCTTTTATAAATAATAAATGAATGCGTGAGAATCACAGCGCAGCAATGGAGGGCCCAGTCTGAAAATGTAAGTGTACCCTAATGTGCTAATATGCTGTGCATACTTGTACATTGTGGCATAACCTACCCCAGGGCCTCTAAAAAGTAGTAATTTAAGGAAAGTTTACTACCGCTTTAATATCACAGGATCCCAGAAATCTCTCATGGGGCCCCCTACTGACCCAGTGGCCTTGGGCAGTGCATAAGTGCATAGTTGCCAACATTTAAAAAATATTTTCAGGGACACTTTTTCACAAGTGCTATATTTAGAGTAGCTGAGATCCCCAATGTTCCTCTGTACATCACAGTATTAATCACAAAATTAAATAAATTCTAGTAACAGAACAAATATGCGAACTGAGATTTCCTTTAGTTGAACTAACAAAAGTGTGTCCATTCTAGAGCTGGTAACATTGAGGGTATTCAGTATCATTTTAAAGAACTGTTTTTGTGGGTAAGCGACATAGGGGAGGAGTACGGACGGTATATAAGTGGGAAACATGTGCAGGTGAGTGAGAGGAATGTGGAGGGTCTAACATTGGGCACTATGTACAGGAGAAGAGTGCAAAGGGTACGGCAAAAGGCACAATGTACAGGAGAGAAGTGTGGAGGGTATGACAGTGGGCATCATGTACAGGAGAGAAGGATTGAGGGTACGACAGTGGGCAGTATGTACAGGAGAGAAGTGTATGACAGCAGGCACCATGTACAGGAGAGGAGTGTGGAGGGTATGACAGTGGGCACTATGTATAGGAGAGGAGTGTGGATGGTATGAGAGTGGGCACTATGTATAGGAGAGGAGTGTGGAGGGTATGACAGTGGGCAGTATGCACAGGAGAGGAGTGTGGACGGTATGATAGTGGGCACTATGTATAGGAGAGGAGTGTGGAGGGTATAACAGTGGGCAGTATGTACAGGAGAGGAATGAGGAGGGTATGACAGTGGGCAGTATGTAAAGGAGGAGTGTGGGGGTATGACAGAGGGTAGTATGTACCAGAGAGAAGTGTGGAGGGTATGATGGGGCAGTATGTACAGGAGAGAAGTGTGGAGGGTATGACAGTGGGCAGTATGTACAAGAGAGGAATGGGGATGGTATGATAGTGGGCACTATGTATAGGAGAGGAGTGTGGAGGGTGCGACAGTGGGAAGTATGTACAGAAGAGGAGTCTATGACAGCAGGCACTATGTACAGGAGAGGAGTGTGGAGGGTATGACAGTGGGCACTATATATAGGAGAGGAGTGTGGAGGGTATGACAGTGGGCACTATGTACAGGAGAGGAGTGTGGAGAGTATGACAGTGGTCACTATGTACAGGAGAGGAGTGTGGAGGGTATGATAGTGGGCACTATGTACAGGAGAGGAGTGTGGAGAGTATGACAGTGGTCACTATGTACAGGAGAGGAGTGTGGAGGGTATGACAGTGGGCAGTATGTACAGGAGAGGAGTGTGGAGGGTATGACAGTGGGCAGTATGTACAGGAGAGGAGTGTGGAGGGTATGATGGGGGCAGTATGTACAGGAGAGGAGTGTGGAGGGTATGACAGTGGGCAGTATGTACAGGAGAGGAGTGTGGAGAGTATGACAGTGGGCACTATATATAGGAGAGGAGTGTGGAGGGTATGACAGTGGGCACTATGTACAGGAGAGGAGTGTGGAGGGTATGACAGTGGGCACAATGTATAGGAGTGGAAGGATGTTTAGGGACTGCATAGTGGTTAAGCGGGTCATACATGAATTGAAATTACACCAATTATGCAGAGACCAGCCATAGTCGATCTATGTATGGGCTAGCTGGTTTTACACAAGTCAATCTATTAATTGACTTGAGTACAACCAGCCTGTTTTTCCAAAAACAATCAGTGCTCCCAGCTATAGATAGCAACGCTGATCATTGTCCTCACTGGCAGAACACAACAACACTACAGGAGTGATTCCCCCATCCACAGGTCAGCAGGTGAGAGGGTGTGTGGGGACAGGCTGGGGAGAGATACCAGTCAGTGGCTGGGTAGGCACTGGCTAGTATCAGAGCCAGATACACACAGGTTACATACGTCACGATCGTTAGAGCGAGAGCAATAATTCTAGCACTAGACTTCCCCTGTAACTCTAAACATGTAACCTAAAAAATGTTTAAAGCATCGCTTAGGATACCAAAAAAAAAACAAACGTGCTAACTTTAGTGTTTTTTTAATGTATGAAACTGTTTATTTCCAAAAAAAACATGTTTGAAAAATTGCTGCGCAAATACAGTACCGTGCTAGAGCTGCACAATTAATCGTTAAAATCGTGATCTTGATTCAACCCCCCCGACATCTCCAATGCAGAGTTTGCTGATTCTTTCATATAACAAGTGGAGAGACTTTCAGCTGTCAAAAGAAAATATCTGGACAGTCTGCCAAGTTCTTAGCAGGAAACATTGTAACTAACGCTTTCTTCTTATATCAAAGGGATAAACTTCTGTGTGTAAAGAAAATATGTCTGCCAAGTTTGTAAACAACATGAAACATTGTAACCAACTTTCTTTTTAGATTAAACTTCTGTGTGTAAATGCAAGAAATGTAACACTTGTTTAAGTTAAAAAACAATATTTTTTTGCTAGAAAATTACTTGGATCTGCCAAACATATATATTTTAGCAGAGACAAAAATGGCAATTGCTGCAATATTTTATGTCACACTGCATTTGCCCACTTCATTGAATAATAAAAACCATAAAAACAAAACAGTAAAGTTAGCCCATTTTTTTTTTCATTTTAATGTGAAAGATGATGTTATGCCGTACAAATCGTGATCTACAGTATCTTCTAAGCAAAAAAATTGCAGTTGTCGTTTTAGCCAGAATCGTGCAGCTCTATACCGTGCAACATAAAAAGTGCAAAGACCACCATAGAGTCATTTTCTAGCAAAAAACAAATGATGACTTTTTTTTTTTCTCAGTCTGCTGCAGTGTGTCAGCTTGTATTTATAATGGCTGCTCTGTATGTAGCTTCTGACAGGCTGTGCAAGCAGGCCCGTATCTCCGGAACCATAAATGATAGCCATCCCATATTTTGACCGGTTGTGGGGTAGGTCTTAAACTGACTACCCCCCAAATGTCGGGTTTCTGTGACCTCTGGTCATCGAGCTACAACCCCTGAAGTCGATTTTTTGGGGGCAAATGGGCCTATCTTGAGAAAGGGGCCTGGAGCTGCAGCTCCATCAGCCCCTCTGTTAATCCGGCCCTGAGCAAGGTCCAGCACTACCTCACACACCTACACTGACCACAACAGAAGGCTAATGCCGCGTACACACGATCGGATTTTCCGTCGGAAAAAACCTTGAATGTTTTTTCCAACTGAATTCCGCTCAAGCTTGGCTTGCATACACACGGTCACACAAAAGTTCTCTGAACTTTCGACCATCAAAAACGCAGTGATGTACAACACTACGTCGAGCCGAGAAAATTAAGTTCAATGCTTCCGAGCATGCGTCAAATTGTTTCCGAGCATGCGTCGGAATTGTGCGCATCGGAATTGCTACAGATGATCGGAATTATAGGAATTTTTTCCATCAGAAAATTTGAGAACCAGCTCTCAATAATTTGTTGTCAGAAATTACGGCAGCAAATGTTCGATGGGGCCTACACACGGTTGGAATATCCGACCAAAAGCTCACATCGGACATTTGTTGTCGGAAATTCCGATCGTGTGTACGTGGCATAAGAGAAATCTCACAACCGTCTAAGAGGAAGCGAGATCCTCACAGAGGCTTCAACCATCCGCACTCCATCCATAATGGACAAATAACAATTTAGGCTTTAGGTCTGGGGTGTCCAAACTTTTTTTCAAAGAGGGCCAGATTTGATGAAGTGAAAATGCGTAAGAGCCGAAAATGTTCCCCGACATTATTTGAACCATTAAAATTCGGTTTAAAGCCCCGTACACACGGCCGAGGTGCTCGGCAGAAACCAGCGAGAACCTCGCTGGGAGCCTCATTCTGCCGAGAACCTCGGCCGTGTGTACGGGTTTGCCGAGCCCCGCCCGTCGGGAAACCCGTCGAGCGAATAGAGAGCAGGTTCTCTATTTGCTCGACGGCCCGTCGGGATGAATGGCTGGTCGCCTTTCCCGACGGGCTGGTCGCCGAATCTGCCGGCCGGCCGAGAACCTCGATGGGTGGAACGATGTGTTCCGCCCGTCGAGGTTCTCGGCCGTGTGTACGGGGCCTGAGTGTGTTCGTCCGAGCAACTAATACACGGCCCAACAAGAATTCCCTTGCCTTTGTGCTGTGTGTGGTGAAGAGGTGAGCTTGGGTGTGTTATTTGGATATACCGTATTTATTGGAGTATAACACGCACCTTCACTAATAGGGAAGTTTCAGGACAAAAAACTTACATTTTAACCCCTTCCATACCGGGGGGAGGGCACTTATACACCTTCCCCGCCCAGACCAATTTTCAGCTTTCAGCGCTGTTGCACTTTGAATGACAATTGGACGGTCGTGCTACACTGTACCCAGACAAAAATGTTATCATTTTGTTCCCACAAATAGCGATTTCTTTTGGTGGTATTTGATCACCTCTGCGATTTTTTTTTTCTGCAAAAAATAAAATAAAATAATGACTGAAAGTTTTGTAAACATTTTTTTTTTGTTTCTGTTATAAAACATTGTAAATAAGTATGTTTTCTCCTTTACTGATGGGTACTGATGGTACTGCACTGACGGGCACTGATGATGGCCACTAATATGCGGCACTGATTGGCGGCACGGATGGGCACAAATAGGTGGCATGGATGGGCACGGATAGGCGACACAGATGGGCATGGAGAGGCGACACGGAAGGGCATGGATAGGTGGCATGGATGGGCACGGATAGGCAGCATGGATGGGCATTGATGGGCACTTTAATATGTTACACTAATGTATGTGTTGTACTAATGGATGCCAATCAGTGCCAAACAATGCCTGCCAATCAGTGATGCCCATTGTGGGCACTGATTGGCATCCATTGTGGGCACTGATTGGCATCCATTGTGGGCACTGATTGGCATCCTTTTTTTGTGTTTGTCATCTCTGGTGGTCTAAGTGGGCATCCCTGGTGGCATCTGTGGTGGGCATCCCTGATGGTCTAGTGGCATCCGATCAGCACAAACCCCCCCCTGTCAGAGGAGCAGCCGATCGGCTCTCTTCTACTCGCGTCTGACAGACGCGAGTGAGGAAAAGCCGATTACCGGCTTTTCCTGTTTACATCGTGATCAGCCATGATTGGACACGGCTGATCACGTGGTAAAGAGTCTCCATAATAGACTCTTTACCTAGATCGGTGTTGCGGGGTGTCAGACTGACACCCTGCAACAACGATTCGCGCGATGCTCGCCCCGGGGGCACGCAGCGGCTCAATATCCTGAGGACGTCATATGATGTCCAGTCAGGATATTGAAACCACTTTGCTGACGTCAATCTGTCATTGGCAGACGGCAAGTGGTTAAAAAAAGGTCTGTGAAGCAGATCCCCCTTCCATCAAAGATCCCCCTCCATCACAGATCCCCAGTCCATCACAGATCCCCCCATTACAGACCCCACTTTATCACAGATCCCCCTATCAGACCCCACTCTTATGACAGACCCCAACACAGACCCCCCATTACAGACCCCACTCCATCACAGACCCTACTTCGTTACAGATCCCACTCCATTACAGACCCCCCATTACAGACCCAACTTCATCACAGATCCCCACTTCATCAAAGATTCCCCCCAATTACAGACCCCACTTCACCACAGATCCCCCATCACAGACCCCAATCCATCACAGAGCCACCCCCATTACATCACAGATCCCCCCATCACAGAACCCAATCCATCACAGAGCCCCCCCCACTCCATTACAGACCCCACTTCATCACAGATCCCCCCACTCCATTACAGACCCCACTTCATCACAGAACCCCCCACTCCATTACAGACCCCACTTCATCACAGACCTCCCCACTCCATTACAGATCCCCCCATCACAGAGCCCACTCCATTACAGACCCACCCCCCCTCCCCATTACAGACTTCCTCCATCACAGTCCTCCCTTGATATTAGAGTAAGACTGTCCCTTTCATCAACGCAGCATTCCCCCTCCTACACTGCCCTACCTTAATCACACAAGCCTGTAAGCATGCATGGCAGGTCCAGACAAAGGGTGGGACTTTTCAAGTTAAAGACACCCCACTGTCTAGCAACCAATCACCTGCTTTGTAACTTGAAAGGTCCCACCCTTTGTCCGGACCTGCATCGCTTCCAGGCTTCTGTGAAGGAGGAGGAGGAAGGGGGAGTGATGTTATGATATAAAGGAGAGACCTGCCATGCCTCCCATGTAATCAATGATGTAAGTGGCAGGCAGGTAAAAGCCCGAAGAGGGGAGAGAACAGGTACTATTTAGCGAGGCTGCGAGCCGCTACTGGGTCTGGATTCGGCCCATTTAGCGATGCCTGATATATATCTTTTGTGGCCTCGGTGCTGGGAGATCATTGGGGGCCACAAAAGATACATATGTCCAGATAACCAGGCGAGCCATTCAAAACCGGAACGCAGGCCGCGTTTGGCCCGCGGGCCTGACTTTGGACATGCCTGCTTTAGGTACACTTAAAACGTATACATTGGCTTGCAGCAGTAATGTGTTTTATGTTTTTATTTCTTTTCCAGACTTGGAGGGTAAAGTGTTCATCTTCCCCACAGAAGGCAGCACAGATCATGTCGTTCTGAAACCTACAATTACAAAGCCATTGCAGAAAGTCAGCGTCTGTCTAAATTCCTTCAGAGATCTTTCCCGTATTCATTGTCTCTTCTCTCTCGCTACTGCAGAAAGGAGTAATGCTTTTGTAATCTACTCAAACTCTCCAAATCTCTATTCCATCAATATAAATGGAAATAGTGCATTTTTTAAGACAGATTCGGATTCCTTGAACTGGAGACACATCTGTGTGACCTGGGACTCCGACACTGGAGTGGTCCAATTTTGGGTCAATGGAAAGATCTACCCCAGAAAAGTCTTAGCAAAAGGCTCTTCTATCAATGGTGTAACCAGCATTGTTCTGGGAGTGCCTCATAATAATAATTTGGGGGAAATTTCTGCTTCTTCTTATTCATTGATTGGAGAAATAAGTGACGTCCACATGTGGGATTTTGTCCTGACTCCAAGAGACATCCAGAAAGTCATCTCTGGTGACCGCTACGGAAATGTCATTAGTTGGAAGTCTCTAGTCTATGAAATGAAAGGAGAAGTTCTTCTTCAACCCAAACTTCAATGCAAGTCCGGGGGGTCCGTCAGCTCAGTATGTACACCGTGTTATTAAAGTCCCAACCGATAGTCAGGGCCCAGACTCCTGTTCTCCCTAAAATAACCCAAACTAATATCGTGAAAGGCTTAATCTCATGACAAACTAGAGGTCAGAGTCATATATCAATCTGGCACGCTTAGGAGTAGAGAAAGATGGGAAAGAGATCTGGGGTTGATAACCTCAGAGCAGTGGAGTAAGATCCTAAATACGTTAAAATATGTATTCTTATTACGCTGCGTCTACTACACCCCTCATAAAATGTTCCAGCTGGGCTGAAACCAGAGTGACGAATGCCCAGATGTAAGGAAACAGGTGATCTTATTTACATGTTCTGGAGACGCCCCAAGCTCGTCAGGTACTGGACAGAAGTTATTACCAAGCTCAATAATACCTTTAAGACCTCTCTAGAGCCAGATGCTAGAACCTGCCTTTTAGGGGATATGGAGGACCATAGAGTTCCACCAGGAGCCCTGGAAGGCATGCTGCGAGGCCTATTTCAGGCACACAAGCTAATAGCACAGAGATGGCAAGCGCATGCCCCCCCCCCCTTCTGTTAAGAATTAGGCTGAAACTATCAATACTCTGATTTGGATTGAGAGGGTGACTTTTATTAAACAAGGGAATGGGGTATGTTAAACCACTGTATGTACACATTTTTTAATGTTTGTGTTTACTCATTTATATAATTGCAATATGCACTTTTTGACTAAGAGAACACAAAATTCTTAAATATTGGAAAATAATAAAGAGAAGTTAAGAAAAAAAAAAAGTGTAAATAAAAAGCCAATTTTTTGGGGGGCTTGGATAGAGAAGGAAAGGGTTAAAATTAGAGTTGTCCCGATACCACTTTTTTAGGACCGAGTACAAGTACCGATACTTTTTTTCATGTACTTGCCGATACCGAATACCGATACTTTTTTTAAATGTCATGTGACAGTTTTCAAACCACAATACAGACTAAGGGCCAGATTTTTAAAAGAGATATGCCGGCGTTTCGTAGGAAACACCGTCGTATCTCTCTTTTTTTTACTGGGTATCTATGCGTGTGATTCCTATAATCACTTACGCATAGATACAGTGAAGATCCGACAGGTGTAAAAACAATTACACCGTTGGATCGGAGATGTAATGACATTTCTGGCCGCTAGGTGGCCTGTACGTTGATTTCTCATTTGCCTATGCAAATGAGCCTAATCCGACGATTCCCAAAAGTTTTTACGCCGCCCCGTCGTAGTTTACGTACGCGTAAGGCTACCCTTGGCTATTTTTGAGGCCGGCGCATGCGCAGTTCGATCAACGCGGGGGCGCGCTTAATTTAAATACAAGCCGCCCCCTTTGAATTACGCGGGGATACGCAGAGCCATTTACACTACGCCGCCGCAATTTACGGAGCAAGTGCTTTGGGAATTCGGCACTTGCTCTGTTAAATTGCGGTGGCGTAGTGTAAATGGCTTACGCTACGCCAGCGGCAATTCTACGGGAATCTGGCCCTAAGGATATTTTCTTTAGAATTATGAAGAACTCTAACTCAAGGCATTATAAAAGAATAAAAATGAGTAAAAATTAATAAAAAAAAATTATTTGCTTGTCACGCAGTAGTAAAAATGTTTTCACAGAACATGTTGGTAAATACAAAAAAAGTATTCTATTTAGGTATCGGGAGCATTTGCACGAGTACAAGTACTCCCGCAAATACTCGGTATCGGTCCGTGGACAACCCTAGCTAAAATCAACATCAGGTTCTTGTTGCTGCCTGTGTCCTGCTGGGGAGATTTATCTTCACTTTCTGTCTCGGGAAAAACAGTAAGAAATTACAAAAAATCTCAAAAAATCACCAGAACATTGGTCCCCAAACAATGGCCCACATATGGTGGGGATGTCCCAGAGTACGTCCATTCTGGAGGGAAATTTTCAATATTATTGATAGACTCGCTGGCAGCCACGTTCCCAGGTCTCCGGTGGTGGCTCTCCTCAATGGACTGATCCCAAAAATTCACAAACACACTCGAAGGCTGATACATTTCATTTTGGTGGGGGCCAAACTAACTATAGCCTGAACACGGTCAGCAAATTTCAAACCACATGGGAACCATGGGCCCAAAATGTGGGCGTATCCCTTTCCCCTTGCACTAAGCCTGTCTGAGGCTTCTGCTAAACCCATTGATAGACAAGTACAATCTTCCTGTATGTTCTCTTTATCCCTCTTTCTCTCTCTTTACTAGATATGTGCATTCCCGTTCGTACGAATGATATTTTCGTACAAAAATTTTCATTTTCGTACCCGCGGGATAATGTGTACAAATACGAAAACGGTAAAGCACCAAAATACGAAAACGACGGGATAACGGATGAGCCGCATAACAAACGACCGCAAATACGAACGAACGATCCGACGGGAAAAAAAGACAAAACGAAAACGGCAAAATAACTAAAATGAAATCTGTATCAAGAGGTTTGCATTGTGTATTTTGTTTTAATCCGTTTTGTGTTCGTTTTCAGTTGTATGTTCATTGTTCAATGACATCTATAACAAAGGAATTTCATTATGTATATTGAATGAATTCCTTTTTCTGTTTTCTGTGTATTCAAAATACTGAATGCAAATCTTTTGTTATAGGTGTCATATCAACATACCAAAATAACAAAAGAAACAGGTTCAAATGCAAATCTTTTGTTATAGGTGTCATATCAACATACCAAAATAACAAAAGAAACAGGTTCAAATGCAAATCTTTTGTTTATGTTTTTTTTTGAATGGCCAGAGAGTTAGGCTGGCCATACATGATACAATTTTCTGTGCAATTTTCTTTAGATTTACCTTCAACTATGTAGTGCAAGGGCCTGCCTGATTGCATACAATTGAAAGTGTTGTTTAGTTTGACCTCATATATGGTTTTTGGTAAATCTAAAAGAAAATTGTACAAGAAAATTGAACATGTATGGCCAGCCTCAGTGACTGAGGCCGCGTACACACGGCAGAGATCCTCGACGGGCAGAACACATCGTTCCGCCCGTCGAGGCTCTCTGCCGGCCGTCGAAATCGGCGACCTGCCCGTCGGGAATGGCAACCAGCCATTCTTCCGGGCGGGCCGTCGAGGAAATAGAGAGCGTGCTCTCTATTTCTGCTCGACGGGCTTCCCGACGGGAAGCTCGCCGAGACCGTACACACGGCCGAGGTCCTCGCTGGAATGTGCATTCCAGCGAGGTTCTCGCTGGTTTTCAGCGAGAACCTCGGCTGTGTGTACGCCGCCTGAAAGCAGCTTCTCTTTTGTGCTGAGTAGTAGTGAGCACACTTGTACAGTAAAGCCTAAAACTTTTCTGTGGATTTTCACTTTTGAACCCAAAAATGGTTTTCTAATGCAGTTTAAAAACGAACAAATTTTCTGAGAACGATCAGAAAACGATCGTTTTTATGTTTGTTGTTAAAACAGTCTGACCAAGTGTATGGGGCTTAACAATAGTATTGTTAAGCCCCATACACTTGGTCAGACTATTTTAACAAGAAACATAAAAACGATTGTTTTCTGATCGTTCTCAGAAAATTCGTTCGTTTTTAAACTGCATCAGAAAACCATTTTTGGGTTCAAAAGTCTGGCCAACTGATCTCCCTTCAGATGAAAATCCACAGAAAAGTTTATTAGGCTTTACTGTACAAGAGAAGCTGCTTTCAGTCACTGAGGCTGGCCATACATGTTCAATTTTCTTGTACAATTTTCTTTTAGATTTACCAAAAACCATATATGAGGTCAAACTAAACAACACTTTCAATTGTATGCAATCAGGCAGGCCCTTGCACTACATAGTTGAAGGTAAATCTAAAGAAAATTGCACAGAAAATTGTATCATGTATGGTCAGCCTAACTCTCTGGCCATTCAAAAAAACCATAAACAAAAGATTTGCATTTGAACACGTTTCTTTTGTTATTTTCGCATGTTGATATGACACCTATAACAAAAGATTTGCATTCAGTATTTTGAATACACAGAAAACAGAAAAAGGAATTCATTCAATATACATAATGAAATTCTTTTGTTATAGATGTCATTGAACAATGAACATACAACTGACACTAACAAAAGAAAATCATTCAAGATACACAGAATGCAAATTGACGAAAATTCACGATAATTATTGTCTAACAAGAAACGAACATGAATTAAACAGAATAACAAATCATCCCGCATGTACGAAAATAAAACGGTAACGGAAATACGAAAACGATCGGAATACGAAAAATTTGCGTTGTACGACAAACGAACGGGAACGAACGGGAAAACGGGCGTCTTACAAAAAACGAACGGAAACGAACAGACGGGGCCATACGAAACGGAACAAAAAAAACGAAAAAAAATTCTGTGCACATGTCTACTCTTTACTCTTCTTTCTCTATCCTGCTGTTCTCTCTTGTTAATCCTCAAATATGTGGGATGTCAGAATTTTTATTTAATTTTTATTGAAAGTTAGACGTTTTGTTCCTCAGTTGCACATAAGGCTGGTCATAATACTGGTTGCAATGGGGGTTGGATTTGGGGGTTATGAACCCTACCCGACACAGCTTGATCCCCTTGGGGGTGCCAGGTGTTAAGGGCTCTACCCTGTTCCGCCCTAATCTCCCTACACCTGATTTTGCCTCTACGGCACCCAGAGACCCTACATTGTTTCCTGAAATTTTAGTTTGGGGGTCATGCCCTGGGTTCAGACACACCTTATGACTATACAATTTGCCTATTGTTTCCCTGATATGTTTTTGTATTTAACTTACTGAGTTATTGCTCGCTCCTTCTGAGTTACTTCTACACAGTAACACAAAACTCTGTTATCGGTATACTGATATCCAATTTCTAAATGTATGTTATATTTTACACTGAAAATAAAAATAAAAATTGAGAAATAGAACATTGGTCCCCATTGGAAGATTTCCTCTTACCGTATATACTCGGCTTATACTCGAGTCAGTGTACCTGAAGGGCTGCGAGCGTCCATTGTTTAAAAGTCGCAGCTTCCCCCTGGTCCCTTCAGTGATAGGCGTTTCTCAGCAGTGTTCAGTGTTCTGCCTATCACGGACATTCTCTCGTCCAAGGATGTAAAGACATTTGTGATTTGCGGAACACTGCTCAGAGTCCGAGGATGAAAGAATGTCCGTTATAGGCTGCTAGGAAATGTCTATTATGGAACGGGACCAGGAGGAGACTGCGACTTTTAATCAATGAATGGATGCCCGCAGCCTGTCAAGAATTTCAGGTACACTGACTCGGGCACAGGGAGGCTGCAATTGGCACAGTGAGGTGGCAATGGGCGCAGTGAGGTTGGGCACAGTGAGGTGGCAATGGGCACAGTGAGGTTGGGCACAGTGAGGTTGAAATGGGCACAGTGAGGCGTGAAAATGGTTGATCCTCTTTTTCACTTACAGTAGCTGCTGCATTTTCACCCTAGGCTTATACTCGAGTCGATACATTTTTCCATTTTTTTGGGGGGTAAAATTAGGTGCCTCGGCTTATACTTGAGTATATATACGGTACCTTTTGCTCTCTAAAATTCCAAGAACAACGTCCAGCAGGACCAACACACAGAGTGAATCTCCACGCACAGCCATCAACACTTGTTCACCTACACTTGAAGTGGTGTCAGGTTCTGGAAATTGGCAAGGGTTGTGTGTGTATCAGTTTCTGCATTAAAACTATGAGCATGGAAATATCCATCACAGATAACAGTTATTCCAAGGTTTGTATACTTAGGTGGCATTATAACCTGAATTAAAGATGTAATATTCACTTATTGACCCTCCTCCTCAATGGAACCTCCAATCCCAACACATAACCATGGTAAGCAGGCTGCTATTGCTGATCCATTGAAGAACAACTTATTATGGATCCAAAATGAACTGCCTACATTTACATTATTGTCCCTATAAGCAGGGGCGTTGCTAGGTGGCAAAAAGACCAGGGGCTTCAGCCCGAAGCCAGCCCGGGGGGGGGGGGGGGGGGGGGCGGATCGATTCTGCAGCCCCGGGGACCGCCGCAAGTACCGGGGGGGGTCCGATCGGACCCCCGACCCACGTCTAGGCAGGGACGTACAGGTACGCCAATGTGCCTGTCCGTGCCATTCTGCCGACGTAAATGTACATGCGGCGGTCCTTAAGGAGTTAATCTTTGGGGTGCACACCCTAATGCAATAGACTGCGCACACCTATGGGGGGTTACGTTTTTTTTCCAGTAAAACATCTAGTTGCTGTGAGAATATGTGATAGTAATTTCTTGGTGGGTGTAGAACAGGGGTCTTCAAACTACGGCCCTCCAGCTGTTCAGGAACTACAAGTCCCATCATGCCTAGTCATGTCTGTGAATGGCAGTGTGTTACAAGGCCTCATGGGAAATGAAGTTCCACAACAGCTGGAGGACCGTAGTTTGAGGATCCCTGGTGTAGAAAGTTTGGCAGAGGTAGGCCCATCAGGTAAAATTTAGGAGTAAAGGGGTTCCATGAGTCAAAAATTTGGTGAATGAGAGCATCAACCAATTCCCAGTAGGATTTAAAAAGCTCACATTGCTAAAATATGTGATGGAGAGAGTGCAAATCCCTTTTACATCTCCAGCTACTATTATTAGTCAATGGATAAATTGTGTATAGGAGCTCTGGAGTATGATACCCATGATTAAGTATCTTATACATATTTTCTTTATATAAGGGTAAAGACAGAGCTTGTGGTTGCTTGAGACCAAATGATCATATCATGGAGGCAGCCCCCCCACCCCAAAAAAAAATACTCTTGCGCATGTAGGAATGTCTACCTGTGTTGCAGTGAGATTATATTCAAAACTTCAAAACTGCAGACACTGACCCCCGACATAGACACTGACCCCCCCCCACACAGACACTGACCCCCGACATAGACACTGACCCCCCCCACACAGACACTGACCCCCGACATAGACACTGACCCCCCCACACACAGACACTGACCCCCGACATAGACACTGATACACCCCCCCCCCCCCCACACACACACCCAGACACTGACCACCTACAGTAAGCGTCCTCCTACTTCCTCCACTACTCACACCCCCCTCCCCACAGCTCTGTGCAAATACGTACTCCTTACCTCTGCTCTGTTTCTGTCTCGAGTCCCCGCCAGCGCCATCCATCCGCAGCCCGCTCCATGGTGCAAGATGATGCACCTCCATGATCTTCTCTACCGAGCCGTAGCAGAGGGACGCACCGCCGCCGAGGGACACACCGCTGCCGAGGGACACACCGCCGCCGAGGGACACACCGCCGCCGAGGGACACAAAAGCGGAGGGGAAGATCGCAGCCCGGGCGGTGTGCTCATCTCCTGGACTCCCGCCAACATGTTCCATATTACCCGTCGCACTGTGATTGGGCGTATAGCGGTCATGTGCGGAGGCGGGACTTCTAGACGATCACAGACAGGCCAGCCCCACGCCGCACATGACCCCCATACACCCAATCACAGGGCGCCGGACTGGACAATGGACACCAAACATGGCGGGCGAGATCAGGTCCCTGCTCGGCGGCATTGACTCAGGGCTGCTAATTAAAAACTGTATGCCCGAGACTCGGGGCTTTTCGGCGGCACATTCGGGGCTCCAGCCTCCTTAGCCCACCCCTAACGACGCCTCTGCCTATAAGGAAGTATTGGTCTTCCTTCTTAATTGCTCTTCTAAATAAGGTATAATGTTTCTTATTAGGGCAGTGATGTCATACAGGGGGTGGCGAGGACTAGACATGTGCATTTGTTTTCGTTAGAATGCATTTTCGTCCGAAAATCAGGTATTTTCGTTATTGCTTTAACGAACGAAAACGAAAGTGCAAGAAACGAAAACCGAAAGATCCGACATAAAAAATGCTTTATTTTCGTTTTCGTTCAGATCCGACGATTTTCGATACTTTGTCGGATTTTGGTCGTTCAATTTCACAAAGTCATCGAAAATCGTCGTTCTGAATATAGTGAATAGGTATACAGGGAGTGCAGAATTATTAGGCAAGTTGTATTTTTGAGGATTCATTTTATTATTGAACAACAACCATGTTCTCAATGAACCCAAAAAACTCATTTGTACTCGGAGTCTCAGGTGATCGTGCTAAGGAAAGGTCTGAGGGGAAAACAGGGAAATTGATCTGAGGTGGGAAGGTGACCTGAGGTGTGCCGGGGTCACGTGGTCAGTATGCCTAAAAGGGGGCATACCCAAGTAGAAGTAAAAAAAGAAATAGCAATAAAAAACGGGATGGGTGGGTGGGACACAAGAAAACCGACGCCCAGAAGGAGGATGGAGGGCGGGTTTAAATACCTCCCGACTCCTCCTACAAACCCAGGCTGACCTTCTGTCAGCCTTTCACTTGTACTCGGGGTAGTCTCAGGTGATCGTGCTAAGGAAAGGTCTGAGGGGAAAACAGGGAAATTGATCTGAGGTGGGAAGGTGACCTGAGGTGTGCCGGGGTCACGTGGTCAGTATGCCTAAAAGGGGGCAAAAAACAAAACAGTAGGATGAGCTAGCCAAGAGATTTTGAAATGAAAGTAACTGTATGCACCCACAAGCCCCCAACGTAAGAATGCCTGTGACAGACATGTGGAGCTGACATATGTCCGGAAAAGAAAGCTGACTACCGCCAATCTAACTTCTCAACGACGAGAATACAGACCCCTCGACGAATGGCAGCAGAAACTGCACCTGTACTGCAAGCAAGGCCCAGAGAGGATATTGAAGTTCTACCCTGGTTAAGCAGCAGGGAATGGCTACGAGTCATGCCCTGTGCTAGCAAAGAAGGAGTACTAGGGAAAGTAAAGTGGCCTATCCCCGAGTACATCCGCAAAAGTCTAGTGCCAGACTGTCCTGGGCCCAGTTTGAAAACCCGTTTGAGCTGAAAGTGGCAAAAGAAGCAAAAAGGCAAGTAGGAACTGAATGTCAGTGAGAAAAGGAACCCAGGACTTGAAGATCAAGCTCTGTCTGTAAAAAAGAAGGCTGTATCAGGAGTTTCAAGGAGAGCGTGCTACCATGCATAGAATTCGTAACCAGAGAAAGACAGATGGCTGCAAACTCTGCGATATCTGCTGCCCCTGACATAAAATCTGCAAAGAAGAACAACATCGTTAAAAACATAATCAACGAGCCCCAACTCACCTTAGGAAAAGGGAAAAATCCCTACCTCCCTTACCACTACCTACGTAGGTGTCCGTGACTAACACACGCAGTAATGTAGAGCAGGAATGAAAATGTAGCAGAAGACTGAAATGTGTCAGTCTCAAGAAACTAGCAAGGCTGAGCAACCTGAGGCAAATCAGGCCAATTAAAAACGTAACACTCAAGCCTATGAACCTGAAGACGTGTCAGGCAAGTGATGTAAGTAGTGAGATAATGTGACGTATGAACGTGATGAAAGCCGTGAGAAGCGGATGAGGGGACTTGCCACCGCACAAGCCAATTAGAAACGAACATCTCAATCCGACAGTACCCGTAGACGTGACAGGTAACCAGCAGTGGAGAGTGGCCATGAACAAATATGAATGCACAGACTATGAAAATAAAATGTAGGTAAGTGTGAACTAATGCAGCTGGACTGAGAATGAGACAAACCCATGAATTGCAAAGGCCGAGCAACCTGAGGCGTAGCAGGCAAATTAAAAACGTACACTCAGGCCCGATGAACCTGAAGACGTGTCAGGTCATAGTATGTCGAGATGCATGAAACGTATGAGAAACGGATGAGGAGACTTGCCACCGTACAAGCCGATTAAAAACGATCATCTCAATCCGTAAACACCCATAGACGTGATGGGTGACCCCCCCAGCGATGAAACGCCATGAATCTACAATGATGATATCAAACTACCAACTAGAAACCATCACGACTGAAACCTATATGATAGACCTGAAGTTGCATGAGCGACAGGAAGTAGCATGAGAGACATAAGCACCCGAGCACACGAATAGCATGAGAAGTAAAAAAGCATGAGAAGTGAATAGAATGAGAAAACGTGAATAGTACAGGAAACGTGAATAGTACGGGAAACATGAATAGTACGGGAAACGTGAATAGTACGGGAAACGTGAATAGTACGGGAAACGTGAATAGTACGGGAAACGTGAATAGTACGGGAAACGTGAATAGTACGGGAAACGTGAATAGTACGGGAAACGTGAATAGAACGAGAAACGTGAATAGAACGAGAAACGTGAATAGAACGAGAAACGTGAATAGTACGAGAAACGTGAATAGTACGAGAAACGTGAATAGTACGAGAAACGTGAATAGTACGAGAAACGTGAATAGAACGAGAAACGTGAATAGTACGAGAAACGTGAATAGTACGAGAAACGTGAATAGTACGAGAAACGAAAAAACATGAGAAACACGAATAGCATGAGAAGCGTAATACACTTGAGAACATAATACCCAGAACAGCGTAAACGTATGAGAAGCGTAATCGCATGAGAAGCGTAAAACGTATGAGAAGCGTAAAACGTATGAGAAGCGTAATCGTACATACATTAATAACCAATAATTGCATCACAACTAAAACCTGCAAAAGAAACGTAAATACGAGAAAACATGAATAGCATGAGAAACGTACCGTAAAACGCACCGTAGAAACGTAAAATTGTCTGAGGAACAAAAAAACATGAGACATAACTGCATGAAACAATGTAAAATAGCATGAGAACATAACTAGCCTGAGAAACGCGACACATGAAAGTGCAACGCACAAGAACATGACTAGCGTTAGAAACGTAATCGCAAGGGAACATGACCAGCATGAGAAACGTGATCGCCTGGGAACCGTAACTAGCTCGAGAAATGTGCACTTTAGAAATGAAAACACGAGTAAACCATGAGAAACGTAATCACATGAGAACATGACATCCTGAGAAACGTCACGCAATCACATGATAACGTAACCGCATGAGAAACGTAACGCATGAAAAACGTGATACCATGAGAAACGTAATTGCATCAGTAACAAACACATGAGCCGTAATCGCATGAGAAACGTAATCACATAAGGAACCATGAGAACGCAATTGCATGAGAAACGTAACCGCATGAGAAACGTGATTGCATGAAAAACGTAGTCGTATGAAAAAAACGTAAAAAAGCATCCGAAACAAACTCACATGAGAACATAAAACCATAATCGCATGAGAAACAAACCTGCATGAAAAAACTGCAATCGCACCAGTAACGTAATCGCATGAGAACATAATACCATGGGAAACGTAATCGCATGGAAACATAGTCGCATGAAAAACAGTCGCCTGAAAAAATGTAATCGCATCAGAAAACATGATACCATGGGAAACGTAATCATATCAGAAACATAATACCATGGGAAACGTAGTCGCATTGGGAAATGGAGTCGCATGAAAAAACATAGTCGCATGAAAAAACGTAGTCGAAATAGAAACATATACCATGGGAAATGTAGTCGCATGGGAACGTAGTCACATGAAAAACGTAATCGAGTCAGAAACATACCACGGGAAACGTAACCGCATGAGAAGACACCATGAGAAACGTAATCACATGGAAACGTAGTCGCATGAAAAAATTAAAATAAATAATCGCATCAGAATACCATGGGAAACGTAATCGTATCAGAAACATAATACCATGGGAAAAACGTAGTCGCATGAAAAACTTAAGCTAGTCAGAAACATACCATGGGAAACGTAGTCGCATGGGAAGCGTAGTCGCCACATGGGAAACGTAGTCGAATTAGAAACATGTACCATGGAAAACGTAGTCGCATGGAAAACGTAGTCGCATGGAAAACGTAATCGAGTCAGAAACACACCATGGGAAACATAGTCACATGGGAAACATGATACCATGGGAAACAGTCGCATGGGAAACATAGTCGCATGGGAAGACACCATGAGAAACGTAATCGCATGAGAAACGTAACACACGAGGACCGTGATCGCACATGAACATGATCGCATGAGAAACGTAATCGCATGAGAACCACCATGAAAACCGTGATTGCATGAGAAACGCAACACGATGACCACGATCGCACGCGAATGTGATCGCATGAGAACGTGACCGCACGTGAAACATAATCGCATGAGGACATCACTAGCATAAGAAACACATTGCAGGAGGACATTACTAGCATAAGAACACATGGCATGAGGACATAACTAGCATGAAAAACGTAATCGACTGACATGAATCGCCTGACATGAATCGCCTGACATGAATCGCCTGACATGAATCGCCTGACATGAATCGCCTGACATGAATTGCCTGACATGAATCGCCTGACATGAATCGCCTGACATGAATCGCCTGACATGAATCGCCTGACATGAATCGCATAACATGAATCGCATAACATAAGAGAAACGTAACCATCAGAAGAACCTTAACTAGCAGGAGAAACTCAAAAACTTTGCCGGGGAGCCCTCAGCACCCACTGGGCTGTCACTGGGAGACATGTGTCACAGGGGAGGAAACAGGCCGCGCTGGGAAAGATGCTCCTTCAGCCAAACAGCGCTCAGCTACATGACACAGCTAGGAGGAAGCAGAGTGCGGACAGAGAAAGCACATGCCCACACACCCGACCCCCCCCCCCCTGCACCGGGATGCAACCTCCGATGCTGACTGAGCCACCAAACTACCGCACCTGACCCAACCAACATCCCCCCATGTGAGGTACTAGACTAGCTTGAGGAGCCATGGAGCGGGTGACGTCATTGGAGCAAACGGGGGGCGGGAGGAACAGGCGGGCGGTCTCCATGGAGCCCTGTACCACGTGGACGTGGGTGCCAGGAGGAGTGAGAGGGAGGACGGCTGGCTCCCCTCTCACCGAGTATGCCCGGAGGAGCAGGAGGAGAATGGAGGGACCCCCCCACAGTGTGAGCCTGAGTGGAGAGAGCAGACGGCCCCTATGATGCTGACAAGGGCCTGGCTGACATGGTGGACAGCCCCCCCCAATGGTGCCTGCCACAACTACAGACCTGCCACCCCCCCCTGCAAGCATCGGGAGAAGCGGGGGGGCGGTTGGGGTGAGCGGTGCTCAGCTGACAGAGGAGGATGGGGTACAGCCAGTCCGGTCCGCTCGGAATCCTGAGGAGAGCACAATGGACACCTGCAGCAGCTGCCTCCATTGCTCTGGACAGAAACAGGAAGTGATGTGCAATACCCAGAAACCCCACACACAAGAAAACCGACGCCCAGAAGGAGGATGGAGGGCGGGTTTAAATACCTCCCGACTCCTCCTACAAACCCAGGCTGACCTTCTGTCAGCCTTTCACTAATATCAAAGCTGAATATTTTTGGAAGTAGTTTTTAGTTTTAGCTATTTTAGGGGGATATCTGTGTGTGCAGGTGACTATTACTGTGCATAATTATTAGGCAACTTAACAAGAAACAAATATATACCCATTTCAATTATTTATTTTTACCAATGAAACCAATATAACATCTCAACATTCACAAATATACATTTCTGACATTCAAAAACAAATCAGTGACCAATATAGGCACCTTCCTTTGCAAGGACACTCATGCCGCCTGCCATCCATGGATTCTGTCAGTGTTTTGATCTGTTCACCATCAACCACAGCCTCCCAGACAATGTTCAGAGAGGTGTACTGTTTTCCCTCCTTGTAAATCTCACATTTGATGATGGACCACAGGTTCTTCTCAATGGGGTTCAGATCAGGTGAACAAGGAGGCCATGTCATTAGTTTTTCTTCTTTTATACCCTTTCTTGCCAGCCACGCTGTGGAGTACTTGGACGCGTGTGATGGAGCATTGTCCTGCATGAAAATCATGTTTTTCTTGAAGGATGCAGACTTCTTCCTGTACCACTGCTTGAAGAAGGGGTCTTCCAGAAACTGGCAGTAGGACTGGGAGTTGAGCTTCACTCCATCCTCAACCCGAAAAGGCCCCACAAGCTCATCTTTGATGATACCAGCCCAAACCAGTACTCCACCTCCACCTTGCTGGCGTCTGAGTCGGACTGGAGCTCTCTGCCCTTTACCAATCCAGCCACAGGCCCATCCATCTGGCCCATCAAGACTGAGGCGCCGTACACACGGCAGAGAACCTCGACGGGCAGAACACATCGTTCCGCCCGTCGAGGTTCTCTCCCGGCCGTCGAATTCGGCGACCCGCCCGTCGGGAATGGCAAACAGCCATTCTTCCAGGCGGGCCGTCGAGGAAATAGAGAGCGTGCTCTCTATTTCGGCTCGACGGGCTTCCCGACGGGAAGCTCGCCGAGACCGTACACACGGCCGAGGTCCTCGCTGGAATGTGCATTCCAGCGAGGTTCTCGCTGGTTTTCAGCGAGAACCTCGGCCGTGTGTACGGCGCCTCACTCTCATTTCATCAGTCCATAAAACCTTAGAAAAATCAGTCTTGAGATATTTCTTGGCCCAGTCTTGACATTTCAGCTTGTGTGTCTTGTTCAGTGGTGGTCGTCTTTCAGCCTTTCTTACCTTGGCCATGTCTCTGAGTATTGCACACCTTGTGCTTTTGGGCACTCCAGTGATGTTGCAGCTCTGAAATATGGCCAAACTGGTGGCAAGTGGCATCTTGGCAGCTGCACGCTTGACTTTTCTCAGTTCATGGGCAGTTATTTTGCGCCTTGGTTTTTCCACACGCTTCTTGCGACCCTGTTGACTATTTTGAATGAAACGATTGATTGTTCGATGATCACGCTTCAGAAGCTTTGCAATTTTAAGAGTGCTGCATCCCTCTGCAAAATATCTCACTATTTTGGACTTTTCTGAGACTGTCAAGTCCTTCTTTTGACCCATTTTGCCAAAGGAAAGGAAGTTGACCAATAATTATGCACACCTGATATAGGGTGTTGATGTCATTAGACCACACCCCTTCTCATTACAGAGATGCACATCACCTAATATGCTTAATTGGTAGTAGGCTTTCGAGCCAATACAGCTTGGAGTAAGACAACATGCATAAAGAGGATGATGTGGTCAAAATACTCATTTGCCTAATAATTCTGCACTCCCTGTATTCACTGTATTCAGAACGACGATTTTCGCTGCTTTGTCGAATTTCCGTCGTTTAATTCGACAAAGTCATCGAAAATCGGACGAAAACTTTCCCGACGAAAACAAAATAAATCAAAACGATTTTCGGGAGTAACTAAATAAATTTATTTTCTGGACGAAAACGAAAAAACGAAACAAAATATTCCAGTTTGCACATGTCTAGTGAGGACATCACAGGATGTTGGAAGGCAACAGGGTCCGATGTCATATTTCTGGATTTTCTGCCATGTTTTTTTAAAGAATAAAGACATTCTCACTCTCTGTAAGACTGCCATTTGGCTCCCAAGTTGGAATGTACTCAATTAAGTCTCTAACTTTACATGACACTAGCGGCTCCAATCTGTCTGTGAGATTCCTTGATTAGCCACTCCACAAAGCAAGCTTCAAAGTGAGTTGTAACTGCCAAAATAAGTAATGGCAATTATCAAAGACCAGCAAACTATTCGAGATTATATGGGCAATACTGCCCCCAGAGGCCAAGTATGGCAACCACCAGCCAGAGTAAGATGGGGACATGGTGTTTTGCGGGGGGGGGGGGGCGGGGGTTAGAACCCGTGGGTGCCAGAAATTGCAACCGTGAGTCAAAATGTTTAAATGTTTTTTTTTTCTTTAGAAATGTAATCTTTGCTGCAGCAGGTTCTATACATGCACCACTTTACAGGCAGACTAAGGGGACCCCCAAGCACTATATTTAGGAATTGTTCATTTTATTGTTGAACTTTAAGCATCATTTTAATCGCTGTCATTTTTAAAAACATTTTTTTGCATTGATGTCCCCCAGGGCAGTACCTGGACCCCCATACCCCTATTATGGCCAATTACTTGCCTATAAGCCTTTAAAATTGGCAAATTTATGTGAAGGAGGGGGTGACCCTGAATAGCAGTTTGAAAATGTGGTCACCCTAGTGCCCAACCAGTGGCCCAGGATGTGGCTTGCGGAGCCCTCTGATGTGGCCCACGACCTCCTGCTCTGGGATGGAATAGAAGACTGTTATTAAAGGTAAGTTTATTACTGAAATCACAGTGTACATATGGGCCTACCAAGTCGCTTAAGTGGCCCTCGCTCTTTAAAATGTTGGGCACCCCTGCATTAGATGGTGGGATCACTTTAATAGTGATGACTATTACCCAATGCAGCTTACATCAGCCCTCAAAATTTCCACTCGCCTACTAGCATTTGGCGAGTGGATTTAAGCTGGGGGCGAGTGATGACAGGGCTGCATGATCTGCTGAATCTCTCTTCAATCTGTGCCTACACTTAGAGTCCGATGAGATTGGCGGCCGAAGAGGAAAGGTGCATGCTCGGGAAAAGTAGTCTGGTGAGCCGCGCACAGGCAGAGCAGTACACAGGTGCTCTTCTTACAATGCTCATTAAGCCATGGGACCTAACAGTATGACCGCTCTGAGCCTGCCCCCCCCCCCCTGACCAATGTAGCTGGAGAGCAGAAAGTAATGAGTGAGGTGGAGGATTGCGAAAATTACCACTCCGGTGCAGCGCTCTGGTCTGCCCCCCCAGTGCCCTGTCCCTCTGGTCTGCCCCCAGTGCCCTGTCCCTCTGGTCTGCCCCCAGTGCACTGTCCCTCTGGTCTGCCCCCAGTGCCCTGTCCCTCTGGTCTGCCCCCAGTGCCCTGTCCCTCTGGTCTGCCCCCAGTGCCCTGTCCCATTTTTGTTAAAGTTGTTGTTGGTAATATTTATTTTGTAACTTGATTCTGCATAAAACATTTAACAGTGTCATTCCATGAGATGATCTACAAGGGCGTGTTTATGGGTGCAATTAGGCGATGGGCAGTGTCTGAATTAGGTGGGGCAACTGGTGGCGAGTAACTTTTGAGGCCTGGCTAGTAGCTCAGGACTTGAAATTTTGAGCCCTGGCTTACATGACAGCCCTCCCCAGCCCAAAAGTGACTGAGGACATAGATTCCTCACTCCCTTTCTCTACAGCCTCAGCTGCACTGATGAATGAATGGGAAGCACTCTGAGGCTTCCTGTTCATTCACAGACTGAAGCATAGTACTATGATTCAGTGATAAATGGACACATGAGTGATTGCTCACTGTGTTCATTAAGGAAAGCAAGGGGCCAGTAAATTACATTCCCCTGTATGCCTGCAGCATCTGCCAGAATTTAAGGAGGAATCAGATGAAAGGGGTGCATTCGCGCTAGAAATAATCTCCTTGCGGTGCAGCCAGTGGGATGGAGAGGAGAAGCTGGGAGTGCTGCAGGGGGAGACAGGAGAGAATTGGTTTCTTCAATAAGACAGTACAGCCGGACCTCCTACTCAGCAGATGCCTGGGCCCCCATTTTGAATTGATGGGTCCCGGGCCCAGTACAGGAGGACTGGCTGTACTGCCTTATCAGAGGCCCTGACTACAACACTGATTTTCCCAGGTACAACATACGGACCAATGTAATGTGCAATACAATCTATCCCTATCCCTAGAGAGGATCAACATGACAACCAGGGGAGTGATCAGCAATGGCAGCCTTTGTAGTCATAGTCCACCAATAACAGGATTTTTTTTTTAAAGGGGTACTCTACCCTCCTCCATTGCAGCTTTGTACCTGAGCTGTCTCATTTACTTCTTTGAGGTTCAATATCTTCGGCCACCTTGGTCAGGCTGGGGTGGTGACCTACCTATCTCCCACTCATGTGCATAGGTGCAAATTCACCCCCCCCCCCCCGGCACCCAGCCTATGCCAGGAACATACGCCAATCTGCACATACGGAGCTCAGTATAATCAATCCCTGTCATTTAAAATGCATGGACCAAGAAGATTCACCTGCAGAGAATGTGTGATGAATGTCACATCCTCTGTATACAGCAGTGGAAGGCAACCTCGGCACTCCAGCTGTGGTGAAACTACAAATCCCATCATGCCTCTGCCTCTAGGAGTCATGCCTGTGATTGTCGGGATCTTGCCATGTCTCATGGGACTTGTAGTCTCACCACAGCTGGAGGGCCGAGGTTGCCTCCCCTTGGTATATGGCATAGTATGTCTCTTCTGAAATATTAAAAAACCTTACTGTAACTGAACCCCAAATGGGACAGGGGTTAAAGCCATTTAAGATGTTCCATTCCCGAACCCAAGACAGCTATCGACACTCCACAGTCAGGCAAATGAACCCCAATAACGAGACACACAGCTCTGTTTGAGGTTCCACATGAATAGACTCTTTATTAAGAAAATCAGGCTCTTATATACAGTTAGGATACTGCAGTCCAAATGAGCAATGATCCCACTCCACCCACGACATCACACAATGAGCCCCAATACACATCTTTTTGGTAGACATCATGACTCCGTCTCCTGATCTAATTTACATGAGCTAATTAAATACAGCTGATGTCTCCGACACATGACCTTTAGACTGTCTGTTAACTTGCAATACACATTTATCATAGGACTCCTTCACACAATACAGGGTCAATTAGCACAAGCCACAATGACAGATCCTCAGAAGCCAGTCTGGATTCAATATACCTTTATCACAGTAGCAGACTTAATTATCACAATAGACAATAGAATGCAATCACAGCAAGCTTTATAGTACACCACAGCCAACACACAATGGGCCAGATTCAAGAACACTTGCGCTGGAGTATTTCGATATGCGCCGCGTAACTGTGAAGATGCGCCGTCGTTTCTATGTGCCCGTACCCACCAAACTAGATGCGCCCAATAACGGGTCATTTGCGACGTTCCGACGGCGGAACGTTCCGACGCCAGAGTGCAGCGCTTATTTCGCTGGGCGCATCAGTCGCGCCTATTGATTTCCCCTGCAAATATGCAAATGAGGGATTTCCCAATTCACGAACGGATTAGCACCATACGCTGGCTACATGCGCCGCGCGTATCTCGTCCGTCCGGCGCAAAGTTATTTCCACAAAAGGCTGCTTTATCTTTACTCCAGACGGTCACAGGTCAGCAGGAGAGCAGCTACAGCAGCGTTACCGACGACAAGAGCTAGCTGAGCACCCCCACTTGCAGGACAACACCTCTGTCCATGCTTGTCTGTCAACTTTTACATCCATGGAGGAAGACATCATAGGTCTCCATAGCCGAGATGACGGCTGACAGCTCCTGGCCATTAAAGTTCAGCTTTCTCCTGTGTGTTTGCGGGGAACGGGAGCAGCCATCTCAGAACAAAAGTAACTTCACTGCGGGGAGGGGGAGCAGGATATACTTTAGTGCCGGAATGGCGCTTCTACGGGCGCATTTAAACGCCCAACGGAAGGCATTGCGCTGACGTTTCCCGTGAAGTGGTGCCGACGGAAGTTGTGAGCATGCGCACAAAGGGGGCGAGTGGAGCCTCACTCACTGCGCATGCTCCGTGGTTGATGCGCTGAACGTAAGCCTCTGCGCTGGGCTCCGCCCATCATTTACATATGATCACACCCACTTCCCCTTGCGTCGGGTTACGCCAGCGCATTATCGTTACTCTGGCGCAAGTTTACGCGCAACTGCTATGTGAATTACAGGACTTGCGCTGAAAGGGTCTTCAGAGTAACGTAAATGAGAAGCGTTACTCCAGAGGAAAGATACTCTCATCTACCTGAATCTGGCCCAATATATATATATATACAATGTATACCACATTAAACCTGACTAGCCCAGACTATAGTGGGGTTCTCATTCACCCTGTGCCCCTATTAGAGACACAGGGTGATCTACACATAAGAGGCATCGGGGAGCTTCTGGGTCTCACAGGCCTTTCCGTTACACTTACTGTTTATAATTTGTATTTTTCTTTTATCTAAGTTTGTATTCCAAATCCTTCTACTGTAACACAAGCCGCACAGCGACACCAAATAAAATGCTCCATGGATCCAATGTACGTGCTGTGTGTCCTCTGTATGGCGGGGAGCTTTCTTCTTCAGAAAGAAGAACATCTGTACCAACCAATCAGAAGGTTTCTTTTGTCTTCAAACCTGAGCAGCTTCAAAGTTGATTTGGCTGTTACAATATGCCCTCCCGGTGCCCTTGCACATGGCTGGCCGCTCACAAAAGTTGAATAAAATAAAAGTCGAAATAAAGCCCAACAAATGTCAGTTTATTAATTTGGGAATGTGATGAGTTACTATAAAAGATTTATTATAAAAGATTTACTATAAAAGATTTATTATAAAAGATTTACTATAAAAGATTTACTATAAAAGATTTACTATTGTTACATTGTGAAGATGGGTCTCATTTGTGAACTGCTGGTGATCTTTCCTGGCTCCAATCTCCGTGGTGGATGTCTCCAGTTTGCCGTTCTGGGCTCTCCAGTTTGCCGTGAATCCCGAAATTGTTACAGGAATTACTATATGGCCGCCAAAGACAGATGGGGCTCATAACTGACCATGCAGTCATCTTTCCTGGCTCCAAGTCCCGGTGGATGTCTGTGTCCGGCACGAGGACTGGCCTTCCATTGCTCTCTCAGTTTGCCGTGAATCCCGGTGATTGTGGAATGACCAATGTCATTATCAGGGGACAGGAGAATGTCCATCACATCAGGGCCGCCACCACAATGCCAATGACATCCAGGATCATCACCTATACCAATACACAATGCCAATGTGACACAATACCAATGATGGCATACCAATGTCAGTGGACTTCAGTGTTCATATTTGTGTGGTGAGAACATCAGGGGACACAATGCCAATGTCCATCACATCAGGGGACACAATGCCAATGTCCACATCAGGGGACACAATACCAATGTCCAACACATCAGGGGACACAATATCCCGGTGAATCAGGGGACACAATACACATCAAATCAGGGGACACATGTCATGACATCAGGGGACACAATACCAATGTCCAACACATCAGGGGACACAATGCCAATGTCCATCACACAATACCAATGTCCAACACATCAGGGGACACAATGCCAATGTCATCACATCAGGGGACACAATGCCAATGTCATCACATCAGGGGACACAATGCCAATGTCCATCACATCAGGGGACACAATGCCAATGTCCACAATCAGGGGACAACGTCCATCAATGCCAATGACATCAGGGGACACAATACCAATGTCCAACACATCAGGGGACACAATGCCAATGTCATCACATCAGGGGACACAATGCCAACGTCCATCACATCAGGGGACACAATACCAATGTCCAACACATCAGGGGACACAATGCCAATGTCACACATCAGGGGACACAATACCAATGTCCAACACATCAGGGGACACAATACCAATGTCCAACACACATCAGGGGACACAATACCAATGTCCAACACATCAGGGGACACAATACCAATGTCCAACACATCAGGGGACACAATGCCAATGTCCATCACATCAGGGGACACAATGCCAATGTCATCACATCAGGGGACACAATGCCAATGTCCAACACATCAGGGGACACAATACCAATGACACAATACCAATGCCAATGTCATCACATCAGGGGACACAATGCCAATGTCCATCACATCAGGGGACACAATGCCAATCACATCAGGGACACAATGTCCAACACATCAGGGGACACAATGCCAATGTCATCACATCAGGGGACACAATGCCAATGACATCACGGGGACACAATCACCAATGTCAGGGGGACAACAATGCCAACGTCCATCACATCAGGGGACACAATACCAATGCCAATGTCCATCACATCAGGGGACACAATGCCAACGTCCATCACACATCAGGGGACACAATACCAATGTCCAACACATCAGGGGACACAATACCAATGTCCAACACATCAGGGGACACAATACCAATGTCCAACACATCAGGGGACACAATACCCAATGTCCAACACAATCAGGGGACAATACAATATCAGGGGACACAATGTCCAACACATCAGGGGACACAATACCAATGTCCAACACATCAGGGGACACAATGCCAATGGGACACATCAGGGGACACAATACCAATGTCCAACACATCAGGGGACACAATGCCACCAATGTCCAACACATCAGGGGACACAATACCAATGCCAATATCCATCACATCAGGGGACACAATGTCCAATGTCATCACATCAGGGGACACAATGCCAATGTCCATCAGGGGACACAATCGGGGGGGGGGGGGACAATGCATCACATCAGGGGACACAATGTGCCAATGTCCATCACATCAGGGGGACACAATGCCAATACATCAGGGGGACACAAAGCCAATGTCATCAACATCAGGGGACACAATGCCACACATCAGGGGACACATTGCTATGCCAATGTCCAATACACAATCCAACACATCGGGGGGGGGGGGGACAATGCCACATGTGCAATACCATCGGGGGGATCTCCAATGCCACAATAGATCGGGGGACACAAAGTGTTAATGTCCAACACATCGGGGACACATCAGGAGACACAATGCCCAACACATAGACACATTGGGGACACATTGCTATTGTCCAATACATCGGGGGACACAATACCAATCTCCTCCACAATAGAGGACACAGTCCATCGCCCACATCAGGAGACACAATGAAATTGTTCCCCACATTGGGGGACACTGAATGTCATCGTCCAGCTCACATTATGTCCTCTATAGACCTCCCCTCACCGATATTGTCTGATATCTGCCGCCAGTTATTGATGATGGATGGAAATGGACCGTTATGTGTGGAGAGGTCGAGGATCTTCACCCCACTAGTTGGGATCCTTTCCATGTCCTCTCTGTCGTTTGTCATCTCCCGATATTCCACACGGAAACTAATTGTCTTCACAGGGGGACACGATTTTCTCTTCCTTCCCGGGAGCTGCAGCTGAGATAATAAAAAAGGACACCCAGAATGAAAATATAATTCTCTCTTATACTTCATATATCAGAAGCATCAGCGATATACACTCTCCGGACACTTTATTAGGTACACAAATTGCTAATCAGCCAATCACATGACAGCAACTCAATGCATTTAGGTATCTAGACTTTGAACGTGGGATGGGTGTTGGTGGCAGACGGGCTGGTCTGAGTATTTCTGGGATTTTCACACACAACCACCTCTCGGGAAATATCCAGTGAGCGCCGGTTGTGTGGAGGAAAATGCCTTGTTGAGGTCAGAGGAGAATGCATGGACTGGTTGGAGATTATAAAAAAAGGCAACAGTAAATAACCCTTCGTTACACCCAAGGTATGCAGAATACCATCTCTGAACACACAACACATCCAACCTTGAAGCAGATGGGCTACAGCAGCAGAAGACCGGGCAACACTTCTGTCAGCAAAGAACAGGAAACTGAGGCTACAATTGGCACAGGAGAACCACAATTGGACAATCGAGGATTGGAAAAACGATGCCGGGTCTGAAGAGTATGGATTTCAGCTGCGACATTCAGATGGTGGGGTCAGAATTTGGTGCATTGGATCCATCCTGCCTTGTATCACCGGTTCAGGCTGGTGGTGGGGGTTAATGGTGTGGGGGGATGGGGTATCACCGGTTGAGGCTGGTGGTGGGGGTAATGGTGTGTGGGGTGGGGATATCACTGGTTTAGGCTGGTGTTGGGGTGTAATGGTGAGGGGGAATCACCGGTTTGAGGCTGGTGGTGGGGGTGTAATGGTGTGGGGGAGGGGATATCACTGGTTTAGGCTGGTGTTGGGGGTGTAATGGTGTGGGGGCATAGACTATCACCAGTTCAGGCTGGTGGTGGGGGTGTAATGGTGTGGGGGATGGGGTATCACCGGTTGAGGCTGGTGGTGGGGGTGTAATGGTGTGGGGGGGAATGGGTATCACTGGTTCAGGCTGGTGGTGGGGTGTAATGGTGTGGGGGAGGGGATATCACCGGTTCAGGCTGGTGTTGGGGGTGTAATGGTGTGGGGGATGGGGAATCACCGGTTGAGGCTGGTGTTGGGGGTGTAATGATGTGAGGGATGGGGTATCACCGGTTCAGGCTGGTGGTGGGGGTGTAATGGTGTGGGGGAGGGGATATCACTGGTTTAGGCTGGTGTTGGGGGTGTAAGGGTGTGGGGGATGGGGAATCACCGGTTGAGGCTGGTGGTGGGGGGTGTAATGATGTGGAGGGATGGGGTATCACTGGTTCAGGCTGGCGGTGGGGTTAATGGTGTGGGGGATGGGGTATCACCGGTTCAGGCTGGTGGTGGGGGTGTAATGGTGTGGGGGATGGGGTATCACTGGTTCAGGCTGGTGGTGGGGGTGTAATGGTGTGGGGGATGGGGATATCACTGGTTTAGGCTGGTGTTGGGGGTGTAATGGTGTGGGGGATGGGATATCACTGGTTCAGGCTGGTATTGGGGGTGTAATGGTGTGGGGGATGGGGATATCACCGGTTCAGGCTGGTGGTGGGGGTGTAATGGTGTGGGGGATGGGGTATCACCGGTTCAGGCTGGTGTTGGGGGTGTAATGGTGTGGGGGGATGGGGATATCACTGGTTCAGGCTGGTGTTGGGGGTGTAATGGTGTGAGGGATGGGATATCACTGGTTGAGGCTGGTGGTGGGGGTTAATGGTGTGGGGGGATGGGGTATCACCGGTTCAGGCTGGTGGTGGGGGTGTAATGGTGTGGGGGGAATGGGTATCACTGGTTAAGGCTGGTGTTGGGGGTGTAATGGTGTGGGGGATGGGGATATCACTGGTTCAGGCTGGTGTTGGGGGTGTAATGGTGTGAGGGGATGGGGTATCACTGGTTGAGGCTGGTGGTGGGGGTGTAATGGTGTGGGGGATGGGGTATCACCGGTTCAGGCTGGTGTTGGGGGTGTAATGGTGTGGGGGAGGGGATATCACTGGTTTCAGGCTGGTGTTGGGGGTGTAATGGTGTGGGGGATGGGATATCACTGGTTCAGGCTGGTATTGGGGGTGTAATGGTGTGGGGGAGGGGATATCACTGGTTCAGGCTGGTGTTGGGGTTGTAATGGTGTGGGGATGGGATATCACCGGTTCAGGCTGGTGGTGGGGCTGTAATGGTGTGGGGGGATAGGGGTATTACTGGTTCAGGCTGGTGTTGGGGGTGTAATGGTGTGGGGGATGGGGTATCACTGGTTTAGGCTGGTGTTGGGGGTGTAATGGTGTGAGGGATGGGGTATCACTGGTTCAGGCTGGCGGTGGGGGTTAATGGTGTGGGGGGATGGGGTATCACCGGTTCAGGCTGGTGGTGGGGGGGGAATGGGTATCACTGGTTCAGGCTGGTGTTGGGGGTGTAATGGTGTGGGGGATGGGATATCACTGGTTCAGGCTGGTATTGGGGGTGTAATGGTGTGGGGGATGGGGTATCACTGGTTCAGGCTGGTGTTGGGGTTGTAATGGTGTGGGGGGATAGGGTATTACTGGTTCAGGCTGGTGTTGGGGGTGTAATGGTGTGGGGGATGGGATATCACTGGTTTAGGCTGGTGTTGGGGGTGTAATGGTGTGGGGGGATGGGATATCACTGGTTCAGGCTGGTATTGGGGGTGTAATGGTGTGGTGGGGATGGGATATCACTGGTTCAGGCTGGTATTGGGGGTGTAATGGTGTGGGGGATGGGATATCACTGGTTCAGGCTGGTATTGGGGGTGTAATGGTGTGGGGGGATGGGATATCACTGGTTCAGGCTGGTATTGGGGGTGTAATGGTGTGGGGGATGGGGATATCACTGGTTCAGGCTGGTATTGGGGGTGTAATGGTGTGGAGGGATGGGGTATCACTGGTTCAGGCTGGTGGTGGGGTTGTAATGGTGTGGGGGATGGGATATCACTGGTTCAGGCTGGTATTGGGGGTGTAATGGTGTGGAGGGATGGGGTATCACTGGTTCAGGCTGGTGTTGGGGGTTGTAATGGTGTGGGGGATGGGATATCACTGGTTCAGGCTGGTGTTGGGGGTGTAATGGTGTGGGGGGATGGGGTATCACTGGTTTAGGCTGGTGTTGGGGGTGTAATGGTGTGAGGGATGGGGTATCACTGGTTCAGGCTGGCTGGTGGGGGTTAATGGTGTGGGGGGATGGGGTATCACCGGTTCAGGCTGGTGGTGGGGGGGGAATGGGTATCACTGGTTCAGGCTGGTGTTGGGGGTGTAATGGTGTGGGGGAGGGGATATCACTGGTTTAGGCTGGTGTTGGGGGTGTAATGGTGTGGGGGATGGGATATCACTGGTTCAGGCTGGTGTTGGGGTTGTAATGGTGTGGGGGGGGATAGGGTATTACTGGTTCAGGCTGGTGTTGGGGGTGTAATGGTGTGGGGGATGGGGGTTTAGGCTGGTGTTGGGGGTGTAATGATGTGAGGGATGGGGTATCACTGGTTGAGGCTGGTGGTGGGGGTGTAATGATGTGAGGGATGGGGTATCACTGGTTCAGGCTGGCGGTGGGGGTTAATGGTGTGGGGGGGGTGGTATCACCGGGTGGTGGTGGGGGAATGGTATCACTGGTTCAGGCTGGTGTTGGGGGTGTAATGGTGTGGGGGAGGGGATATCACTGGTTTAGGCTGGTGTTGGGGGTGTAATGGTGTGGGGGGATGGGATATCACTGGTTCAGGCTGGTATTGGGGGTGTAATGGTGTGGGGGGATGGGATATCACTGGTTCAGGCTGGTATTGGGGGTGTAATGGTGTGGGGGGATGGGATATCACTGGTTCAGGCTGGTATTGGGGGTGTAATGGTGTGAGGGGATGGGATATCACTGGTTCAGGCTGGTATTGGGGGTGTAATGGTGTGGGGGGATGGGATATCACTGGTTCAGGCTGGTATTGGGGGTTGTAATGGTGTGGAGGGATGGGTATCACTGGTTCAGGCTGGTGTTGGGGTTGTAATGGTGTGGGGGATGGGATATCACCGGTTCAGGCTGGTGGTGGGGCTGTAATGGTGTGGGGGGATAGGGTATTACTGGTTCAGGCTGGTGTTGGGGGTGTAATGGTGTGGGGGATGGGGTATCACCGGTGTGGGGGATGGGCACACTTTGGGCCCCCCATGGTTTAAATGCCACGGCCTACCTGAGTATTGTTGGTGACCATATCCAGCCCTTTATGACTCCAGTGTCCCTTCTGATGGCTCCATCCAGCAGGATAATGTCACCATGTCACAAAGCTCCAATCATTTCACCACTGGACAATGGGGTCACTGTACTCCAATGGCCTCCACACTCACCACAACTAATCCAATAGAGACCGTTTAAGATGTGGTGGGACAGGAGATTGGCATTGTAGATGTGCAGCTGTCAAATCTGCAGCAACTGTGTGATGTCATCAGGTCACTATGGAGGGAAATCTCTGAGGAACGTTTCCAATACCTTGTTGTATCCATTCCACGAAGAATAAAGGCCAAGGGGGGGTCCAACCTGGGACTAGCAAGGTGTACCTAATAAAGGGGGTCCAACCCGGGACTAGCAAAGGCGTACCTAATAAAGTAGCCGGTGAGTTCACATTTTACTATTATGACACATTTTAATACATTATCTATTCTGCTGCTAAGAAATAAGGGGGTGGGGTCAGGGGCATTGCTGAGCCCCTAAAAGTCCTAGAGTTCCCTGGGCACCTAGACTGAAATATTGGGGGATAAGGAGGGAGTTTAAAGGGCATTGCTTGGGTTCTAAAATACCTGATCCCCGTAGACTGAAATATGGGGTGATATAGTGATGAGGTTAGGGGCATTACTGGGGTGCTAAAAGATCTGGGCCCCTCCTGACATTTAGACTAAAACATGAGTTGGGAAGGGGGTGGGGTCAGGGACAGTGCTAGGTTCTAAAAGACCTGTGGCCCTCAGGACATCTAATCCAAAATGTGGGGTGATAAAGGGATGAGGTCCGGGGCATTGCTGAAGACCTAAAAGACCTAGAATTCCCTGGGCACCTAGGTTAAAATACCCAGGGCCCCTAGACTGAAATGTGAAGTGATAAAGCAATGAGGTAAAGGGCATTACTGGGGTCCTAAAAGATCTGGGCCCCGCCTGACATTTAGACCAAAATATGAGGTGATAATGGAGTAGGGTCAGGGACAATGCTAGGTTCTAAAAGACCTGGGGCCCTCAGGACATCTAGTCAAAATGTGGGGTGATAAGAGGTTGAGGTCCTGGGCATTGCTGTGTCCTAAAATACCCGAGACCCCTAAGTCACCTAGTGTGAAATATGAGAAAATAAGCAGGTTAGGACAGGGATTTGCTGGAGTCTGAAAAGACTTGGTCCCCCTAACCTAAATATGGGGTGATAAGGGTTTGAGGTAAAGGGCATTACTGGGGTCATCAAAGATCTGAGCCCTTCCTGACATTTAGGCAAAAATATGAGGTGATAAAGGGGTGGGGTCTGGGGAAATGCTAGATTCTAGAAGACCTGGGGCCCAAGGATATTTAGTCCAAGATATGGGGTGATAAGGGGGTGAGGTCCGGGGCATTGCTGGTGCCCTAAAATACCTGATGCCTCTAGGTCACCTAGACTGAAATATGGGCTAATAAGCAGGTTAGGTCAAAGATTTTCCGTGCCTTTCCTATCATTTCCGAGGCTCTCCGGTGCTCCCACCTCTGGCCACATGCTGTATTGCATCACATTGAAGTCAATGCGGAACAAATAATTTTCATTTTCATTGCCTTCTATGGGGAAACTTGCTTTGATATGCGAGTACTTTGGATTACGAGCATCCTCCTGGAACGGATTTTACTCGTAATCCGAGGTTCCACTGTACCTATTATGAAACATGGGATGATAAGGGGGTGAGGTTAAGGAATTGTTGAGGTCCGAAACAACCTGGGGACCATTGGGCATGTAGCCTGAAATATGGGGTGTTTAGTGGGTGAGGCTAGGGGCATTGCTGGGGTCCTAAAAAACCTGGGGTCTGCAGGAGCCTAGACTGGGTTGGGGTGATAAGGGGGTGAGGTTAGGGACAATACAGGGGTCCCAGGGCACCTAGACTGGAATGTGCTGATACTGGGATGAGGTTGGGGTACCTTGGGAACCTAGACTTGAATGTGCTGGTAAGAAGATGAGGTCAGGGGTCCCTTTGGTACCTACACTGGAATGTGCTGATAAGGGAATGAGGTCAGGGGTCCTTTGCGCACCTAGACTGGAATATTCTGAACAGGGGATGAGGTCAGGGGTCCTTTGGGCACCTAGACTGGAATGTACTGATAAAGGAATGAGGTCAGGGGTCCTTTGGGCACCTAGACTGGAATGTGCTGAACAGGGGATGAGGTCAGGGGTCCCTTGGGCACCTAGACTGGAATGTGCTGATAAGGGAATGAGGTCAGGGGTCCTTTGGGCACCTAGACTGGAATGTCCTGATACAGGGATGAGGTCAGGGGTCCTTTGGGCACCTAGACTGCAATATGCTGAAAAGGGGAATGAGGTCAGGGGTCCCTTGGGCAACTAGACTTGAAAGCACTAATAAGGGAATGAGGTCAGGGGTCCCTTGGGCACCTAGACTGGAATATGCTGAAAAGGGGACGAGGTCAGGGGTCCTTTGGGCACCTAGACTGGAATGTGCTGATACAGGGATGAGGTTGGGGTCCCTTGGGCACCTAGACTGGAATGTACTAATAAGGGGATGAGGTCAGGGGTCCTTTGGGTACCTAGACTGGAATGTGCTGATAAGGGGATGAGGTCAGGGGTCCCTTGGGTACCTAGACTGGAATGTGCTGTTAAGGGGACGAGGTTGGGGTCCCTTGGGCACCTAGACTGGAATGTACTAATAAGGGGATGAGGTCAGGGGTCCTTTGGGTACCTAGACTGGAATGTGCTGATAAGGGGATGAGGTCAGGGGTCCCTTGGGTACCTAGACTGGAATGTGCTGTTAAGGGGACGAGGTTGGGGTCCCTTTGGGCACCTAGACTGGAATGTACTAATAAGGGGATGAGGTCAGGGGTCCCTTGGGTACCTAGACTGGAATGTGCTGATAAGGGGATGAGGTTGGGGTCCCTTGGGCACCTAGACTGGAATGTGCTGATAAGGGGATGAGGTCAGGGGTCCCTTGGGTACCTAGACTGGAATGTGCTGTTAAGGGGATGAGGTCAGGGGTCCCTTGGGCACCTAGACAGGAATGTGCTGATAAGGGATGAGTTTGGGCAGTCCTTTGGGTACCTAGACTGGAATGTGCTGATAAGGGGATGAGGTCAGGGGTCCCTTGGGCACCTAGACTGGAATAGGGTGATCATGGTGTGAGACTATTTCCATGTGTTTGTTCTTACCAGCCAGCCGTAATCGTACAACCAGGATGACCAGGAACAGGACAATACCAATCACTGTACAAACCGCGGCCGTTCTCCGAATCCTGGAACCTGAGGAGAGACAAGGGAACATAGTTTGGGAGGGAACACGACATCGTCTGCTGTTTACATTGTACCAGAAAAAAAACGTCAGAGGTCCAAGCACTCAACTCACCGAGAGCCATCAACCAGCCAGGAGCCTCAGATGGGAGTTATCGTCTCCTGGATATTGGTACATAGACCTATCCAATCTCTGCAATTCACACAATTGTCCCATCCTGGAGATTATTATTTAATAACTCTACAATTCTCTGCAGATTGGAGAAAATATCTGTCCACTCATCTGGGGTCTCCCAATTCCACGGGTTTCCTGTGTCCCCACCTTCTCTCTCTTTTCTCTTTCCCCACAGTCCCTCCTTACATCAGGTGTCCCCAGCAGAGTCTCTCCTTACATCAGGTGCCCCCCAGTGGAGTCCCTCCTTACATCAGGTGTCCCCAGCGGATCCCCTCCTTACATCAGGTGCCCCCCAGTGGAGTCCCTCCTACATCAGGTGCCCCAGCAGAGCCCCTCCTTACATCAGTGCCCCCCAGTGGAGTCCCTCCTTACATCAGGTGTCCCCAGCAGAGCCCCTCCTTACATCAGGGGCCCCCAGCGGAGTCCCTCCTTACATTAGGTGTCCCCAGCAGAGTCCCTCCTTACACCAGATGCCCCCAGCGGAGTCCCTCCTTACACCAAGTGCCCCCAGCAGAGTCCCACCTTACAATAGATGCCCCAGCGGAGTCCCTCCTTACACCAAGTGCACCCAGCAGAGTCCCTCCTTACACCAAGTGCCCCCAGCAGAGTCCCTCTTTACACTAGGCATTTCCAGCGGAGTACCTCCTTACATCAGGTGTCCCCAGCAGAGTCCCTCCTTACACCAGATGTCCCCAGCGGAGTCTCTTCTTACACTAAGTGCCCCCAGCAGAGCCCCTCCTTACACCAGGCATTCCCAGCGGAGTCCCTCCTTACATCAGGTGTCCCCAGTGGAGTCCCTCCTTACATCAGGTGTCCCCCAGCAGCGGAGACTCTCTCTGCCACCATAACAGAACACCAGAACAAAACTAAGTAACAGGCAGAGTGTAACAAAATATGTGGAGCCAGCCTTGTGGCTGCCAATAGAAATGTTGCTGCGGCGCCACCCAACCCTCGCCCCTTCCCACATCAGGTCACAGACAGACCGGCAGCTGGGCGGGAGGTGGGTGGCGCTGCAGCTCAATTTCTATTGTCAGCCACCGGCCTCTTGTTGTTGGGCGTTCTGGTCTTCAGGGAAATGCTGGACATTGTCTCCACCGGCCGTGGACCCTCTGGCGGCCGCAGAAAACAAGGATTTCCCAAAAGATTTCCCAGATTTGGGAAAACTGGGAAAAGGGTCTAAATCCGGGAATGTCCAAGGAAATTTGGGACATTTGGCAAGTATGGCCAACAGCGTATGTTGCAGAGGGAGAAGTGCAGCCTGGCCGGTCCGGGCCCAAGAGGCAGGACCACTTCCAAGTCCCTTACCTCTACCTCCTCATGAGGAACCTTTCCATACCGCTAGTTACTTTCCCTAGGTCACCATAGGTCACATGGCTGCAGTGTAGCCAGCCGAGACACTGCCCTACTGACCCAGGAAACCATAGAGAAACTATTTTCCCCCTGACCTCCTCTCCAGGCTGTGGCCCTGCATCTGTCTACAGGCTTTATATGCCAGCAACTACTAGACCCCCAATACTATTGGCATATCTCCCAACTTTCTGAGATGGGAATGAGGGACACCTATTAGCAAAATGATGTAGGTATAGGACACACCCACCTGCCACGCCTCCCTTAAAGGAGAATTGTACAAAAAAAAAATATTGGCTAAACTCAGAAAACCTCGGTAAGGCTTGGTAACAGAGTATTTCCACGTTTTTCCAAAAAATTTCCGAAAGGCTCCAAGCGACTCCACTGGGCTCTGGTGCCTCCCACCTCAGGCCAAACGCTGTACTGCTGTGGCTTGAATCCTACCTGTTTTTCAAGACAACACTCGCAAACCGAGTCAGAATTAAACAAAAAACAGCGCTCGTATTGCGAAACGCTCGTTAACCGCATTGCTTGCAGTTCAAGGTTTCAGTGTATAAATAAAGGAATAAAGGGGTATCCCTGCGCTTAGGACTCAAGATGGGTAAAATGAGACCGCAGCCCCCTCTAATAGATGCCCCCTAGGGGGTACTAAGAAAGGTAATGGTGTAATGTGGGGGTGATGACGCTGTCTAAAATGCTCCTAGCGCCCCGTACACACGGCCGAGGTTCTCGCCAGAAACCAGCGAGAACCTCGCTGCGAGCCGCATTCTGCCGAGAACCTCGGCCGTGTGTACGCTCGCGGCGAGCCCCGCCCGTCGGGAAACCCGTCGGGCAAATAGAGAGCAGGCTCTCTATTTGCTCGACGGCCCGTCGGGATGAATGGCCGGTCGCCTTTCCCGACGGGCGGGTCGCCGATTCTGACGGCCGGCAGAGAACCTCGACGGGCGGAACGATGTGTGAATCGAGGTTCTCTGCCATGTGTACGCGGCCTAAAACAGACATTGGATGTCTTTATAATTTATGACACATTTTTCTCAACTAGAGGTCGCACACCTTGTGCATTTTATACACACACTGTCCTTGTAAGACTGGCCCACAGACAACCTGCTGCTGCGGCCCCTTGTTATTACACTGCCTTTCCCAGCTTGGGGTTAGGACAGGTGCATTAGAACCGCACCACCACTCCTATACGTTTTAGGAGTATTTTAGACCGTGCCAAAACCCCCACATTACACCATTACCAAGGTTTCACTGTACCTCCCAACTTTTTAAGATGGGAATGAGGTACACCTATCAGCAAAAGTATGCAGGCATAGGACACACCCCTTGCCACGCCCCCTTAAAGGAGAATGGTACAAAAAACAAGATTGGTTAAAGTGGATGGTTCAGCAAAAAAAAAATATTAAAAGCCAGCAGCAACAAATACTGCAGCTGCTGACTTTTAATATTAGGACACTCACCTGTCCTGGAGTCCAGCGGCGTCCGCAGCAGAGGAAGAGCGATCGCTCGTCACTCTGCTGCTCCCCCCTCTATCCACGGTGAAGGAACCAGGAAGCGAAGCACTCCGGCTTCACTGCCCGGTTCCCTACGGTGCATGCGCGAGTCGCGCTGCGCCCGCCGATTGGCTCCCGCTGTGTGCTGGGAGCCGAGAGTTCCCAGCACACAACGGGAAAAACCCGACTTTTGCCCGAGACTGCGGGCCGGAAGTGGGTGCGGATACCTGTCTTTAGACAGGTATCTGCACCCCCCTCCCCCCTGAAAGGTGTCAAATGTGACGCCGGAGGGGGGGTGGGTTCCGATCAGCGGATCTTCACTTTAGGGTGGAGATCTGTTTTAAACCCACAAGTGTTTTTTTTTTTACCACTAATATTCCTTTATATTGGCTCTTGGAATTTACAAATGTAGCAATTTAGAAATCAGGTGAAAGTTTTAGCACTGGGAAACTCTTTCTGATATACAACTCTATAGATCAGACCAACACAAGGGACACTTGAGGAGGACTGAGGGACAAATCAAGGGACAGTCCTTTGATATCAGAGACAGTTGGGAGCTTATGGCTGAGGTTCTTATACCTTGTTGGTTGACAACCACTTCCTTATACCATGACCTGAGTAGTGATGAGCGGAATACGCCATATTCGATTTCGCGATATTTCGCGAATATTTCGAAGAATATTCACGAATGCTAAATTTCGCGATTTTTTTTTTTTTTTATAAAATATCACGAATATTCGATATTTACGAATATTCGGTATATTTTATAAAAAAAAAAAAAAAAAGCGAATTTTCACATATGCGGTCGCGAATATTCGTTGATATCGAATATTCGTGATATTTTATAAAAAAAATAAATAAAAAAAATTGCGAATTTTCGCCTATGCGAATTTTCGCCAATGTGAATTTTCGCTAATGCAAAATTTCGCGATTTTTTTTTTTTTTTATAAAATATCACGAATATTCGATATTTACGAATATTCGCTATATTTTATAAAAAAAAAAAAAAAAAAATAGCGAAATTTCGCATATGCGAAAGCGAAAATGATTGCGAAATTTCGCTATTTTTTTTTTTTTGGATAAAATATCACGAATATTCGCTATATTTAAAAAAATAAATAAAAAATTGCGAAATTTCGCTATTGCGAAATTCGCGAATGCGATTTTGATTGCGATTTTTTTGCGAAATTTATTGCGAAATTTGAAAAATACGAATATTCGAAATAGCGAATATTCGCCGCGATATTCGAGATATTCGCGAATACTCGAATATGCAATATTCGTAGCGAATATTCGCAATGCGAATATTCGTGAGCAACACTAGACCTGAGTACATGAGAACCTTCATAGACATCAAGTCACATCTCTGGATCTGGACCTTTGTGGCTCAATATTACCTCCAGAACACTCACATCGGTCTCTGCGCCAGAGGAGCTTACACTCTAATATCACACACTATTATTATTATACATTTATATAGCTCTGACATATACCGCAGTGCTGTACAGAGATCACTGAGTCAATCACATCAGTCTCTGCACCACAGGAGCTTACACTCTAATGTCCCCTCCCCACAGTCACACACTATTATTATACATGTATATATCTCTGACATATACCGCAGTACTGTACAGAGTCTCCTCAGTCTATGACATTTGGAGTGTCAGTACAGACAGAACACTGACCTGGGTCCGGTGTGTCTCCTGTGTGGGGTGGATTGGGGGGTCTCTGGGGCTCAGACATCCCTCCGTCTCTCTGATGTCAGTGATCTGGATGGAACATTCTCAGTGTTTTTCATCTCATTATGTGACCACAGGAAGTACAGACAGGACACGGTCAGACATTGTGTGGTCACCCCTGAAGTCTGTACTCATCCTTCTCACACTGGCCAGGAAATGAGAGCGCTGAGGTCGGCAGGGCTGCTGTTAGAAATCATGGGGCCCTGTACAGCCTACCGGGCAGGGCCCCAACCCCCCGATATATCAAGACCATATTCTCACTAAAGATACACTAAAATCTTCATTAGCAAACACAAGCATAACAGAGAACCTGTGTGAGTTTCCCTTTTTAATATTTTTTTTTAAATAAAAATGATACTTTTGATAAAAATGATTTTTTTTTTACAATTTTTTTTTACAGGACAGGGAAGCCTACAATGCTTTATGGGGGGGGGCAGCACAGAGACATGGGAGGGGGGAATCAGAAGCAGGCAGGACAGGGAGGGGAATCGGTGTCGGGGAAGCAATTACAGGAACAATGCTGTGTGTCTGTCTCTCTCCCTGCAGTAGCTGAATGCCGACAAGAGGGGGAGAAACTGGCTTTCAGCTGCTGCAGAGAGACGCACAGGGCATCCTTCTGTAATTGCCCCTCTGCCCAATGACACTAATTCCCCCTGCTGTTTGGGCCCCCCTGTGTACCTGGGCCCCCTACAGGAGGACTGGTGGTCCCCCCCATCAGCGGCCCTGGAGGTCGGTATAACACTCGGCTACTATTCTTCTGAAACAGACGCTGGTAATTCTTTTGAGCACAAGATGGCCTATCCTTTGCTCGAGAATGGATTACATCACTGGGATTTTTATCTTTTTTTCTTCTTATTTTTAATAAAGGACTTGTCCCAAGCTGTCTCCTGTGGTTTTTAACATTTTTGACACTTTTTTTTGTGAAATGCTAGGGCATGGGTCCTCAAACTATGGCCCTCCAGTTGTTCAGGAACTACATTTCCCATCATGCTCAGTCATGTCTGTGAATGTCAGATTTTCACAATGCCTCATGGGATTTGTAGTTCCGCAACAGCTGGAGGGCCGTAGTTTGAGGATGCCTGTGCTAGGGGTACCCCGTTACCAATTCACATAGGGATGCCGGGATATGGGGGTCCCCTTTGTTAAAGGGGGCTTCCAGATTCTGATAAGCCCCCCGCCCGCAGACCCCCACAACCACCAGGCAAGGGTTGTGGGGATGAGGTCCTTGTCCTCATCAACATGGGGACATGGTAGGGTGACCACGTGTCCCTGATTGCCCGGGACAGTCCCGCATTTTGTAGTTCTGTCACGGGTCCCGGGCACCTTTAATCCAGGGCAATACAGTGTCCCGGAATGAAACTGACACAGCCACCCGATGAACAGATGATAGAAACTGTTTCCCAGCCCAGGGTGTTCGCCCCGCCAAATGCCCTGCAATGCACTGCCCACTGCGCCAACCAGGGCGCAGTAAAAGCTGGTCTTTAAGGAGTGGGGCTCGGAAGTCGGCGTCCCTAACAGATGAGTCATCAGCTGTCAATGGGCTTCCCCGCTGACAGCTGAATAGAAAAATAAAAAATAAAGCTGCCAAAAAAAAATGGCGTGGGGTCCCCCTCCCCTAGTCCATTCCAGACCCTTTGGGACCTTTGAGGACTTCCAGATTCTGATTACCCACAACCACCAACCAGGGTAAGATGAGGTGCTTTGTGGTGGGGGGTAGAGCCTGTGGGTGCTGGTATAGACTGGGGGAGGCACTACATCTTTTTTGCATTTTCTTTTTTTCAATAGCTGACTCCCACGCAATTTAATTTTTACATTTTGGTTCAGGTTTCCCCTTAATATTCATACCAGACCTGAAGGGCCTGGTAATGGACTGGGGGGGGGGGACCCCTGCCATTTTTTTAATGACCTTTCTCTGTATTGCTGCGACCCGACAATTCATTATAGCCGCAAGTTGTTTTAAATTACTTTTTTTTTCCTTTAGAAATTACATTTTATGCAGGGACAGTTCTAAACATGGGAAACACGTGCCACTTCACAGGCATACTATAGACACCCCCCCTAGGTACGAAATTTGGGATATGATCAGATCTTTTCAGCCAAAAGTTTTATAAGGAGGTTGAAAATCGAGGGGGACAGAGGGCACCTCTGTCTTGTGCTATTAGATATGGTAAAGGATCATCATGATATGAGAGGTGAGAGAGGGAAGGGAGAGGAAAGAAAGGGAAGGGAGGGGTAAGAGAGGGAAGAGAGGGGTGAGAGGGGGAAGAGAGGTGAGAGAGGGGGAAGAGAGAGGGAGGAAGGGAGGGAAGAAAGGGGGAAGGGTGAAGTGAGAGGTGAGAAGGTATAAGCTGTGGGAGAACAAGCTGAGAAGAAGTAGGTAATAAATACAAAATCGCAAAATAAGGTTAATAAAATATAAAAAACTTTATTGATGAGTAAAAAAAAAACCCTCAATGGGGTAAATCTATAGAGAATAACACCTTCCAATAACTAGGTAACAATATTGGTAGCCCAATAATAAAATCGGGATAACTGAGTCCCTTTGGGTAATGATCAGTGTCATGAAATCCTCCGGGGAACAATGCATGAACCTCATATACAATATACCAGACATGAAATGTAATCAGAACAACCCATGGATAAGTCCATTTAGATGATATAATAAATGATGGTAATAAAAATTGCAGTAAGTTGGCAGTGAAAGGCAAAGCATCTGAACGGACTCGGCACAATAAAATATTAGTAGCCGTGTTGGCAGAGAGTCATGCAGAGCAGAGATGGGGAGTTGGCAGAAGTAAAGATGAACTTCTATAAATGGGAACACTTGGCTAAGCTTGTCATTCAGGGGGATAAAGTTCTGGTTGTGGAACAAAAACTCTCATATAAGGCAGAAGAGAGCCGGCTATGAGATGTCAGTCTCTCCTTGGGATTGCTGATGGATCGGGTTTTGTTCTTATACAAGATACTGTCAGTGACATGGAGAAAGCAGCATACACTGGGGCTGGTAACGTTGTATATGTTAGAAAGAGCTGCATCACTGTATTACATGCAAAGAGCAAGGAGAGGAGAGAGAGTGTAGGGAGAAGAGAGAGAGAGAGTCCAGGGAAAGGAGAGAGAGTGCAAATAAGGAAAAGAGATAGTGTGCAGGGAGAGGAGAGAGTGTGCAGGGAGAGGAGCGAGGGTGTGCAGGGAGGGGTGAGAGAGTGCAAGGAGAGGAGAGAGAGAGTGCAGGGAAAGGAGAGATAGTGCAAATAAGGAGAAGAGAAGGGGCCAGATTCAGGTAGGAGAGCGGATCTTTTTGGTGGAGTAACGTTTCTCATTTACGTTACTCCGCCAAAACTTTAGGAACAAGTACTGTTATTCACAAAGCACTTGCTCCTAAAGTTGCGGCGGCATGGGGAAAATGAGCCGGCGTTATTCAAATTGGGCATGTAGGGGGCGTGTATTATGTAAATTATGCGCGATCCCGCGGTGAACTTACTGCGCATGCGTCGACTGTCAGTGCGCATGCTCCAAATTCTGTCAGGGAACGTCAATGACGTCAATCCCCATTCACGGACGCGATGACGACGGCCATACTTAACATAGGATACTCCACCTAGGGGTCATGTTTTTCTTTGCGCCGCGTATCGCTTACGGAAACGTCGGAAAATCATTGCGTCGGGCCCGAATACGATCGTGAATTTCTCGCTGATTAACATATTCTCGGCGTTAATCAGCGGGAAAGCCCCGAGCGCCATTTTTAAAATTGCAGTTCCGATACGATGGCAAAATACAATTACGCCGCTCGTATAGGAACTCCAAAACGGCGTTTCATGTTTTCTGCTTACAGAAAACAGAAACGCCAGCTCAAAGTGAGAGTTAGGCTGGAGTATCACTGATACTCCAGCCTAACTCTACCTGAATCTGGCCCATAGTGTGCAGGGAGAGGAGAGAGTGTGCAGGGAGAGGAGCGAGAGTGTGCAGGGAGGGGTGAGAGAGTGCAAGGAGAGGAGAGAGAGAGTGCAAGGAGAGGAGAGAGAGTGCAGGGAGGGGAGAAAGTGTGCAGGGAGAGGAGAAAGTAAGCATGGGGAGGAGAGAGAGTTCAAGAAGAGGAGAGCGTGTGCAGGGAGAGAAGATAGTGTGCAGGGAGAGGAGAGAGTGCAAGAAGAGGAGAAAGGACAGAGGGATTTTGGAAAAAATAGAGAAAATGCAATAAAAGGAGAGTGCAGGTAGAGGAGAGAGGATGGAGAGTAGCATGGAAGATGGAGAGTAGCATGGAAGATGGAGAGGAGCATGGAGGATTCACAGCAGTAAGAGGAAGATACGGTCTATGTGGCAGTATTAGTGATTATTCCAGTCAGCTTTTATTGATGTGAAACTTTAGAAAAAAATGTATTTTCCCGCCATGAATGTGTCCTAATAATGAGTTGGATCCTCATCATCATCATAGTAAGTATTGATAATACTGGAAAGTGTGGAATCCTACAGAGGGGAGGAGAGGGAATTCACAATGGGAGGTGACCATTATATCCATGAAGAGTAGAAGATTTTCCTTTAGAGGATTGCAGAGAAATCCGAGGTGTCGGTGAGTACATCCTCTATACATGGAAGAGGTCCAGCAGACCCAACACCGGGACACAATCACCAGACAGATCTCTGGCCGTCTACAAGAGATAATTGTACAATTACACAGAGATATTACATTGTATACATCCCATGAAATGTTTCATCAATACATATATAAGTGAATGTGATGTGTATATCATTCCATGTTACACAGGGACTCGTCATATTAGAAATTTGGCAACTTTCCATCCACAGAAGAATTGGGATCATGTGACCTGAGGAAGATCTGCAGATCCCAATATCAGCAGCAGAGCCGACTGAGGAGACGATTGTATTCAGAATATTGAAGGTCGGCCCAATTCCCATCCCAGGAACAGCCAGGACGGGTTTTATTATTGTCTGTTAGGAAGTGATCCAGATTTATAGAGGATAAGCCAGAATCCAGGAACTGGGACTAATCAGCACTAGAGATGGGCCAACAGTTCAATCCGAGCAAAAGTTTAGCCCAAATATCACCTGCTCGCTCATTTGGAAAACACCCAAATTTGTGGTTAGCTCCACGGGATATTCACCTGCTGAGTAGTGTTGCTCACGAATATTCGCATTGCGAATATTCGCTACGAATATTGCATATTCGAGTATTCGCGAATATCTCGAATATCGCGGCGAATATTCGCTATTTCGAATATTCGTATTTTTCAAATTTCGCAATAAATTTCGCAAAAAAATTTGCAATCAATTTCGCATTCGCGAATTTCGCATTCGCGAATTTCGCAATAGCGAAATTTCGCTTTTTTTTTTTTATATATAAAATATAGCGAATATTCGTAAATATCGAATATTCGTGATATTTTATAAAAAAAAAAAAAAATCGCAAAATTTTGCATTAGCGAAATTTCGCATTGGCGAAAATTCGCAATTTTTTTTTTTATAAGATATCACGAATATTCGATATTAACGAATATTCGCAACCGCATATGTGAAATTTCGCTTTTTTTTTTTTTTTATAAAATATACCGAATATTCGTAAATATCGAATATTCGTGATATTTTATATAAAAAAAAAAAAAAAATCGCGAAATTTCACATTAGCGAAAATTCGCATTGGAGAAAATTCGCAATTTTTTTTTTTTTATAAAATATCACGAATATTCGTAAATATCGAATATTCGTGATATTTTATATAAAAAAAAAAAAAAATCGCGAAATTTCACATTAGCGAAAATTCGCATTGGAGAAAATTCGCATTGGCGAAAATTCGCAATTTTTTTTTTTTTATAAAATATCACGAATATTCGATATTAACGAATATTCGCGACCGCATTTCGCTTTTTTTTAAATAAAATATACCAAATATTCGTAAATATCGAATATTCGTGATATTTTATATATAAAAAAAAAAAAATCGCGAAAATTCGCAATTTTTTTTTTTTTTTAAATATCACGAATATTCGATATTAACGAATATTCGCGAATATTCTTTGAAATATCGCGAAATCGAATATGGCGTATTCCGCTCATCACTACTGCTGAGTGCCCCACAATGCAGTGCATTCTAGGCCCTAAGTGGATGAAGCCAGCAGTCAGGTGCAAGGCTTTACCAATTAGCACTGTCAGCGCCCTGAGTGGACAAAGTGATGATGACTTTCTCCAATCAGGGCTCATAGTCCCAGCCCACACTTTAAATGGTTCCTTCTCATAGGAGGCCTTTGCAGTGTTGGAGTGGAGATAGATAGAGCCGGGCTCAGTTTGCTACTAGTGAGTTAGTGTGTTCATTTATTGTGACTCTGAGTGTAGAGTGTGAGTATAGTGTAGTGTCAGTGTAGAGTGCTGGTGTATTATTAGTACTCTGCCTGCTACCTGACCAAAAGTTGGGGCTTTAGGGCAGCTCGATTTAAAAAAAATGGAAATGCAATGTATAGAGTAAAAGGATTTTTCGAGTACAAAAATTAATATTAATTTTTAATATTAATTTTTGTACTCAATAAATCCTTTTACTCTATATATTGCATTTCCATTTTTTTCAAATTGAGCTGCCCTAAAGCCCCATTGGTGAAACTTTCTCTGCCATTATATCGGGGTGTGCAGCACCATCTCTCTGCTCATAGGTTTGTCTATTTTTTCTAAAATACGATGGGGTGTTGGCTTTCCAAAATGGGGTAAGTTTGTGGGTGTTTCCATTGTCCTAGTTCTCCAGGTCCTTCAAATGTGTGATGGGTTGTCATTAAATTAGATTTGTAATTTATGCTCCTAGAAGGCCTGAAGGTGATACTTGGATATTGGGCCTCTGTATGTGGCCAGGCTGTGTAAAAGTCTCACACATGTGGTATAGGCATACCCAGGAGGAGTAGCAGAATGTATTTTGGGGTGTCAATGCAAGTATGCATGTGCTGTGTGAGAGAAATAACTTGTTATGACAATTTTGTGTAACAAAAATGTCTTAATTTTCCCAAGAATTTGGGGAAAAAACAGCAACTTCAAAAAACTCACCATGCCTCTTACTAAGTACATTGGAATGTCTGCTTTCCAAAAAGGGGCCATTTGTACTTTCCTGGCTTGCTAGGGTCTGAAGAAATTACATAGACCTTCTGTACAGGTGTGATCAATTTTCAATGATTTGCACCATAGCTTGTAGACTCTATGGGCCAGATTCAGGTAGATGGGCGGATCTTCATTCTGGAGTAACGTTCGTCATTTACGTTTCTCCGCCGAAACTTTAGGAGCAAGTACTGTTATTCACAAACCACTTGCTCCTAAAGTTGCGGCGGCGTAGCGAAAATGAGCCGGCGGAATTCAAATTGGGCGGGTAGGGGGCGTGTATTATTTAAACTAGGCGCGATCCCGCAGCGAACGTACTGCGCATGCGTCGACTGTCAATGTATCCCATTGCGCATGCTCCAAATTCTGTCAGTGAACGTCAATGACGTCAATCCCCATTCACGGACGGGTTACGCAAACGACGTTAAACTTTTTCAAATCGACGCGATCACGACGGCCATACTTAACATAGGATACTCCACCTAGGGGGCATGTTTTTCTTTACGCCGCGTATCTCTTACGGAAACGTCGGAAAGTCACTGCGTCGGGCCCGCGTACGATCGTGAATTGCTGTATCTTGCTGATTTACATATTCTCGGCGTAAATCAGCGGGAACGCCCCGAGCGCCCATTTTAAAATTGCAGTTCCGATACAACGGCGAAATACAATTACGCCGCTCGTATCTGAACTCAATCCCGGCGTATCTTGTTTTCTGCATACAGAAAACAGATAAGCCGGCTCAGAGTGTGAGTTATGCTGGCGTATCACTGATACTCCAGAGTAACTCTACCTGAATCTGGCCCTATAACTTTCACAGAGACTAAACAATATACACTAATTTGGGTTCTTTTTACTAAAGATATGTAGCAGTAAATATTTTGGCCCAAATTTATGAAGAACATTTTACAGTAGAAACTCATTTTTTTTAAATGTTCTCTATTTTTTCATTTACAATACAATGGTACAAATACCACCAAAAGAAAGCTCTATTTGTGAGAAAAACAAAAACAAATGTTGTTTGGGTACAGTGTAGCATGACCAAGTAATTGTCATTCAAAGTGTGAGAGCGCTGAAAGCTGAAAATTGGTCTGGACAGGAAGGGTGTATAAATGCCCTGTATTGAAGTGGTTAAAATAAAAAATATATTTTCCAATGAAAATTGAGTCAGTAAAATGTATTGTCAGTAAACATTGACACAACAGGACGGTGTCTTGTATGAATAAAGTTTGTTGTAATGTTTGGTCCTTGTGCCGTTGTCACAGAACATCATCCAGGAGCCAATCCACATGCAGCTCTGAAAGTGCGGGAGCCGCTGTCACTCATAGAGAGGAGGCGGGGCAGAGGCGGGGCTGGAGCTCAGCAGCCAAGATTTTCAATCAGATGACAATGGAGGCGGAGCTGTAGCGGTGATCTGATGTCTGGGCCCCTGTTCATGCGGTCCAACCAATGTGTCACCGCAGGGTTGTAGTACAATAGATGGGAGTGCGCATGCGCGGGTGTCCCTATCAGATCAACACTGTGAAGGGGGCACTGGTCACACAACAACACAGGAAGTGGACAATACTGAGCAGAAATGACGCCATTTAGAAGAGGAAAAGAACACAAAGATTATTATTACTGGAATTCTATATTTAAGGATCGGAAAGAGAAAATGAAATGTGAGACTTAATATCACTTTACTCCGATATCATTCCATTCTGGACATTCTCTTCATATCAGGATCCGTGTATTACCTGAGAGGGGGAGGAGCCATGTATTACCTGAGAGGGGGAGGGGTCGTGTATTACCTGAGAGGTGGGAGGGGTCGTGTATTACCTGAGAGGGGGAGGAGCCATGTATTACCTGAGAGGGGGAGGAGCCGTGTATTAACTGATAGGGGAGGAGCTGTGTATTACCTGAGAGGGGGGAGGGGTCGTGTATTACCTGAGAGGGGGGAGGGGTCGTGTATTACCTGAGAGGGGGAGGAGTCGTGTATTACCTGAGAGGGGGGAGGAGTCGTGTATTACCTGAGAGGGGGGAGGAGTCATGTATTACCTGAGAGGGGTCGTGTATTACCTGAGAGGGGGGAGGGGTCGTGTATTACCTGAGAGGGGGAGGAGTCGTGTATTACCTGAGAGGGGGAGGAGCCATGTATTACCTGAGAGGGGGAGGAGCCGTGTATTAACTGATAGGGGAGGAGCCATGTATTACCTGAGAGGGGGAGGGGTCGTGTATTACCTGAAAGGGGGGAGGGGTCGTGTATTACCTGAGAGGGGGAGGAGTCGTGTATTACCTGAGAGGGGGGAGGAGTCGTGTATTACCTGAGATGGGGGAGGAGTCATGTATTACCTGAGAGGGGGGAGGGGTCGTGTATTACCTGAGAGGGGGGAGGGGTCGTGTATTACCTGAGAGGGGGAGGAGTCGTGTATTACCTGAGAGGGGGGAGGAGTCGTGTATTACCTGAGAGGGGGGAGGAGTCATGTATTACCTGAGAGGGGGGAGGGGTCGTGTATTACCTGAGAGGGGGAGGAGTCGTGTATTACCTGAGAGGGGGGAGGAGTCGTGTATTACCTGAGAGGGGGGAGGAGTCATGTATTACCTGAGAGGGGGGAGGGGTCGTGTATTACCTGAGAGGGGGGAGGAGTCATGTATTACCTGAGAGGGGGAGGGGTCGTGTATTACCTGAGAGGGGGGAGGAGTCGTGTATTACCTGAGAGGGGGAGGAGTCGTGTATTACCTGAGAGGGGGGAGGAGGCGTGTATTACCTGAGAGGGGGAAGGAGTCGTGTATTACCTGAGAGGGGGAGGAGCCGTGTATTACCTGAGAGGGGGAGGAGCCGTGTATTACCTGTGAGGGGGAGGAGCTCCCACACACCATCTTCTTATGTTTCTCTGTCTAAAGATATATTCCAGCCTCCTTCATCCCTTCATAGAAGAATAAAATGAGAGAGTTAGAGGAGGAAATGTTGCTGTGATGATGGAAAAGGGGGAGGGGCTCATACTGTGCTCTGTAAGAAATGATGGAAAAGTGAGGGGCCCTCACCATGGCAGGGGCCACACACTCATGGCCATCCCACCATTGGGATAGCAGACTGTATGCCGGGTGTGCTGGGCTGTCATGTGTACAGGATGAGAGCTCACATCTGATTGGCTCAGTTATACTGACACATTGGATAGACAGCGGGGGATGGGGGGGGGTAAAACCTTGTGGAAGATTGTAGGACCTGACTAAGATTATTATTGGTGGATCTGATTTCCCCATCCCCCATCTGTAATGATAAAACTTGGGATGAGGAATAAATTCTCCATCATCTGGGAAATCTCAATCATCTCTCTCATTATCTGTATAACTACAGAGACCTCCAATGGGTTCTACAGAAATTGTCACCCCGTCCTTCCATTTTCATTACAGTGCAGCCCGGGTGTCAGAAGACCCCCCAACAACGTCCCCCTTCCATCATCTCATCACCACCCAATCTTCTCTACATTTCACTATTCACATTCTAAAGGCCCGTACACACGATACAAAAATCAGATAGAAACATTCCTACAAAGAGCTGTCTGACGATGTTCGGATCGTTGGTATGGAGCTTTCCACAGCCGATTCCTCTTTTTCATCAGACAAAAGCTGGATGTGCAGACTATAACATTTTTGTCGTATGTAAACTCAATATCCGATTTTCGTTTCTCTAGTATGGTTTTTGTACCGAAAAAAAGCAAGACTTCGCATGATCAGAAACATAAGAATACATACAAAACTATTCAACACATTAGGTCACTTCTGACGCTGTATTCTGTCGTACCAAAATTTTCGTATTGTGAGTAACCTCTTCATTTTTGACATGAGACTAGCATGCCACAAAAAATGGATGTTCAGTCACCCGTAAATCGAAGCATGTGTACGAGGCTTAAGACTTAGGCCGTGTACACATGATAGGTTAAACCGATGAGAACGGGCTGATGGACCGTTTTCATCGGACCAAACCGATCGTGTGTCGGCGCAATTGGTTATTTATCAATCGGTTAAAAAAAAGCCAACTTGTTTTAAATTTAACCGATGGATTCCTAACCAATAGGTCAAAACCGATCGTTAGTAGGCACGACCATCGGGTAAAAATCCATGCATGCTCAGAATCAAGTCGACGCATGCTTGGAAGCATTGAACTTCATTTTTTTCAGCACGTCGTGTTTTACGTCACCGCGTTCTGACACGATTGTTTTTTTTAACCGATGGTGTGTAGGCGCGATGGACCATCAGTCAGCTTCATCGGTTAACCGATGGAAACGGTCCATCTGACCATTCTCATCGAATGGACTGATGGTGTGTACGCGGCATTAGTATGTGTGTCGCCTCCAATATAAAAGATCTTACCCTCTATCCACAGAGAAGCCGGCATTCCGGAGGACCTTACAACAACGTTTCACTTCTGACTCCGACATCTTCTCATCATCATCCAATGTTATCCGCAGATAGGTTAGAGAGCGGTTTATGGAGATAACAGAGCAAAGATCATCACAGCAGCGCAATGTCACAGAACAGCTCCTAATCCTAGAGAGAGAAGTAGAAAAGAGGTGAAATGTTCTTCCAGGGAGGGGCAAAAGTAGACACATCCAATGAATAATCAGTGGGTGGAGTCTTAGAAAATGAAATGTTCTTCCAGGGAGGAACTGAAGTAGACACATCCAATGAATAATCAGTGGGTGGAGTATTACAAAATGAAATGTTCTTCCAGGGAGGGGCAAAAGTAGACACATCCAATGAATAATCAGTGGGTGGAGTCTTAGAAAATGAAATGTTCTTCCAGGGAGGAACTGAAGTAGACACATCCAATGAATGATCAGTGGGCGGGGTATTACAAAATGAAATGTTCTTCCAGGGAGGTGCAGAAGTAGACACATCCAATGAATAATCAGTGGGCAGTGTCTTAGAAAATTAGATGTTGGAACATTTGGATGGATTATTTCATGGAATATTAGTTGGACCTCCCCTGTGAAATGGAGGTAAGTTGTCACCCACCTGAAAAGTCTTAGTGTGGAGTTACACTGTTGTGACGACATTACAGCGTACGTTGTAACGCACACATTGGAGGTGTGAATGGCTCCATATAGATTCTTTCCTTTTACACTCTGGCGTCAGAGGAGGCCGCGTTCACCCGGTTACGTCACTGGGTGTCCCCGCCCTTAGCTATATAAAAGCATTCACAGCAGGAGACGCGTCATTCGGCGGGAGCTGCCCATGGAGGGAGAGCAGTTGCAGTGCTTTTTTTTCCTCTGTCCAGTTAATTCTTATTGTTTCACTATAAGCATTATTAAAATCACTGCTCCTGAAAAAACTTCAGTTTTTAAAACTTTTTTTGCATTGATACAAAAAAGGGCTCATCCCTAGTCTGGAGTTACACTGTTGCGGGTACATTGCGGGGTACGCGGTGACGCACACATTGGAGGGGTGAATGGCTCCATATAGATTCCCTTTCATGCTAAACTACGGCACATCGATGGGAACCGCCCACATAGGAAATAATGGGATTTCTACTTCACATGCGTCTCCATGCAGCAAAATCCATGAAAATCGCTAAACACACCGACAAGCAATTATAATATCATACTGCCAACTGTTTCAAATTTCCCGGGACATTCCCGGGATTTAGACCCTTTTGCTGAATTTTTTGCATCCCTAGAAATCCGGTTTACCGTTTTTCCTGTTTTTTTTTGCCGCTGCGAGGGCCGCCACGCGGGCCACCACTGCTAGAGGTCGGCGGCCAGCAGAGACAATGCTGGCCAGCCACCATTTTTAAGAAGACCAGAAGTCATGTGGCTACAATAGAAATTAAGCTGCTGCTGCGGCCCGCCCTGCCCTGTCTGTGATCTGTTATGGAAAGGAGTGGGGCGGGGGTGGCCACCACAGCGGCTTAAATTATAGTGTAGCCACATGGCCGGCTCCACCGCCATTACGGTGGTGTAGTATGAAGATAAATAGAGGGGGAGTTGTGTGAGTGGCTACACTAGAAATTAAGCCGCTGCAGCTCCTCCCACCTCCAGCCCCACTCCTTTCCATAACAGATCACAGACAGGGGGGCGGGGCAGCAGCAGCAGCAGCTTAATTCCTATTGTAGCTAAACTACTTCTGGTGTTCTTAAAAATGGCTACCACCTGATGTAAGGAGGGGCTCCTCTGGGGACGCCTGATGTAAGGAGGGGCTCCTCTGGGGACGCCTGATGTAAGGAGGGGCTCCGCTGGGGACGCCTGATGTAAGGAGAGACTCTGCTGGGGACACCTGATGTAAAGAGGGACTCTGCTGGGGACACCTGATGGCATCCGGTGGCAGGTGATGTGGCTTCAACTGATTCGGCATTATGGTGAATTGAATAATTTCATTCTATAATACAATGTAATAAGAGAAATAATGTGTTTCAATCATTCTGACACCATAACAATAATGGTGTCGGGATGATTGAAGAGCTAACAACATGTGTTTGGAGGATCTTTATCTGCTAATTTGTTAAACTTTCTGGAATACACAGATTTCTATTGTGGTGCAGGATCTTTCTTTCTTTCTTTCTTTCTTTCTTTCTTTCTTTCTTTCTTTCTTTCTTTCTTTCTTTCTTTCTTTCTTTCTTTCTCTCTATCCCTTATTCATCTCAGACTCTAACAACACCCTTTCGAGCCACACCCACCATCCTGCGTAAACCATGCCCATTTTTGCCGCAGCACGCTTCTCTTATGATATGGCACGCTTATAAATGAATGTCCTACCCCCTAATTATAGCAGGGCTCTGCCTACATGCAAAAAAGTGTCAACTTGGCAACAATGTAATATGTCAGCAGATCACGCAACCACTTGGACAGTCGGCCCTCAGGCGGAGCCGGGTGATGTCATTGCCTGCCTGGAACTTAAACAGGAAGTGGTGCTGGTGAGTGATATTATCTGCTGCCCAATTGGTTGCTGAACATTCTGACATACTATTGGTTGTCAGTGTATTTATTGTAAATAAGGAGACAATTGTTTTGAAGGATGTACTTAACTATTGGTTACATTTTGGTTTTGTTTAGAGTTCTATATCCATCCAATAAGGAGGGACCAAATTCCTTAACCACCTAACAACCGAGGAAGTCCATGCCTACACCGTATTCAGCCGCCGATTCTCTGCACAATAAGAGTGATCAGTTCTGTCGCTTGATCATTTTTATAGGCAGTGGGAGGGGACGTCCCCCCTCCCGCCGCCATCTGGTGGTTCCCTGGGCTCTCCATTGTGGACCCGGAGAGCGAATCGGCCGGCGAATCGGCCGGCGCTGGCTGGGAAACATAGAGATGACTGGTGACCAGATGGTCACCAGTCATCTCTATGACCGTCAGAGGCCCGGGCGCGACATTATGATGTCACGCCCTGTACTCGGAAGTAAACAAAGCCGCAATCGTGCCTGTTGGCATGAGATCGGTGAATTTTTTTCACAATCTCATGCTTGTAAGCCTGGAGGAGAGATGTGGGGTCTTATTGACCCCACGTCTCTCCAGAAAGAGGACCTTTCACAGTAATTCATATTACAAGGGATGTTTACATTCCTTGTAATAGGAAAAAAAGTGATAAAAAAATGTAAAAAAAAGTGTAAAAATAAAAAAAATTAAGAAAAAAAAAAAAAAATATATATTTTAAAAATGCCCCTGTCCCCGGTAGCTCACGCTCATATGCGAACACACATGCAAGTCCCGCCCACATAGGTAAACGCAGTTCTAACCCCACATGGGAGGTATCATCGCGTGCGTTAAAGCGTGTGCAACAACTCTAGCACTAGACCTCCTCGGTACCTCGAAAATTGTAACCTGTAAACAAAATTTAAAGCATCACCTATGGAGATTTTTAAGTACCAAAGTTTGGCACCATTCCATGAGTGCTGCGCAGTTTTAAAGATAGACATGTTAGGTTTCTATAAAATTGAGCTAACTACTGTTTTGTTATTTTTTAATTCATTGAACTGTTTTTTTCCCCAAAAAAGGCGTGCAGCGCTACCCCCGAAAGAGCCGCTGATTATAAGTGGGATCGGCGTATTAAGTTACCTTTCAGATGTCTAGGAGTGATACTTATGAGTTTGAGGCAGAGAGCGAATGTCCAGTCTTTAGTTGGATTTTCTTCAATGCTTTATTCCAAGGCCCAACATGGCCTTCATCAACATGGTACAGGAAAGGTTGATGAGCAGAGAGAGATAGCTTGAGTATCAGGCCTTGGATATAGAAGAGAGAGAGAGAGCAACCCTGCTCTCAGCAGTGATGAATTTACTTTGTCGCCACTCCAGTCGAAATGGGTAAAGTGCCCCTGCACAGACCTCCGCCACAGGCCTGGCAGCCGGAACATCACTTGCTAGTGCTGGGAGGACCAGGTCTCTGCCACAGGCCTGGCTCGGGCCTCTGCCACAGGCCTATTACTTGAATGAGCGTGACTTTAAATGAGCGAGTCCTCCCAATGAATTTAGTTAGAGTCACTCGATCCCCGATGGTTCGTTCAAGCCCTATTGGATCACCTGTCTCTGGGTTCTCCTCAAGCCGATCCCCCACCGAAATGCTCCCAGCTTGGGATCCTCTTAGAAAAGGTCCGGGACCCAGTAGCTACTGGGATCCCTCTTTAGGTCAGGATGAAGTTCCGCATGGTGCGCAACTTCAACCAGGTAGGCCACGGGGTCCATGGATGCGCGCACCCTGAAGGTGAATGCTGCACCTGGAACTTGGACCCCGCAGAAGAAACAGAGAATGGCCCCAAGGCCGAGGCAGCTGCCCCAGATATAGCCTCCCCCAGCATGTCTTAGCAAGGGAATCAACCCCTCTGATTGGCTGCTGGGGAAAACGAGTCTGCCAGAACCCCTCTAGCGCCAGCTGTCGCCCAGGGGTGGGAACACACCCCTGGAGTGCAGACGGACACAAATGACAGTTCTGGGAATGACAGCAGCCTGAATTTTTACAAATTGTGAATGGGAGCTACATAATTCTCCCATTCCCCACTAACTTTAGCGTAATGCCCCTACTGAAAGTAAGGGGGCGCTAGAAAAAAGTTACAATGACGGCCATTTTATTCCCTAGGGTGTCTGCTAAAAAAATATATAATGTTTGGGGGTTCTGATTAATTTTCTAGCAAAAAAAATGTGATTTTTATATGAAGGAGAGAAGTGCCAGAATAGGCCAGGTGGTCAAGTGGTTAAAGGGACCCCACATTGTGACAGCTGATCTTGTGGGAAGTCCCCTGGGCCCATTGAGCCCCCCAGAGGGGGTGACAAGCAATGGACACTTGTATTGTATATGGGGCCAATACCTGAGGGGGCATTTCATCAGCACGGAGGTGGAGGACTTCGAATGCACTTCATTTTGTAGTGACACACTGGCGGCATCATTGAGGAAGATTGCTCACATATATGGACTTTCCTCTTATTTATATCCAACTAAATACATTTATTTTACAGCACTGGTGTTGTGGCATAAATTTCTTGCAACTAGTTATTGTTTTATTACATTCATTAGTCCCTTAGTAATGAGTTTTTAATATGTATGCACAGCACTGGGGTTGTGGTATTACTAGCCAGTCACAGCACTGGGGTTGGGGTATCCCAAGCCAGTCACGTCACTGGGGTTGTATCACCAGCCAGTCACAGCACTGGGGTTGTGGTATTACCAGCCATTCACAACACTGGGTTTGGGGTATTACCTGCCAGCCACAACAATGGGGTTGTGGTATCACCAGCCAGTCACAGCATCGGGGTTGTGGTAGTAACAGCCAGTCACAGCACCGGGGTTGGGGTAGTAACAGCCAGTCACAGCACCGGGGTTGGGGTAGTACCAGCCAGTCACAGCACCGGGGTTGGGGTAGTACCAGCCAGTCACAGCACCGGGGTTGGGGTAGTACCAGCCAGTCACAGCACTGGGGTTGTGGTATTACCAGCCATTCACAACACTGGGTTTGGGGTATTACCTGCCAGCCACAACAATGGGGTTGAGGTAGTACCAGCTAGTCACAGCACTGGGGTTGGGGTAGTACCAGCCAGTCACAGCACTGGGGTTGGGGTAGTACCAGCCAGTCACAGCACCGGGGTTGGGGTAGTACCAGCCAGTCACAACACTGGGGTTGTGGTATTAGCAGCCAGATGCAGTGCTGGTGCTTTGATATCAATTACCTGTGTAAAGTTGTTGGTTTCTGCAGAAAGTGTATTAATACCAATTTATATGCATCAAAATAAGTACTATATTTTCAGCACTGGTGTTTTGGCATAAGTTACATGAAAATAGTTGTTTTTTACCACTCCATTCAAAGTAGACATGTATTAGTTTGCTACATGTATTTACAGCACTGTGTTTGGGGTACTACTATCTAGTCACAGCACTGGTGTTTTGGTACCAATTACTTGTATAAAGTTGTTTGTTTTCTGCATAAAGTGTATAAATACCAATTCATTAGACTGCAACACATTTGGAATTATCAGGATCAGGTGGTTTGTTACATAGTTCAGCAGCCATATAGTACCATTGGGGTAGTGGTAACACTTACCTCTGTTTACAGGTAGGTTGTCTGTCTGTGTAATATAGAGCAGAGCTGAACTAGTTTGTTATTTAGTGTATGAAATATGTACAAAGATAAAGAATGACATAAAATACAACAAAGACAAAAGGACAGACACAGTCTGGATATGAGACTAAAACAGAAATAATCTTTTTCTAAAGATTATCCTGGGACAGGAACATGTCAGGAACATTCGCTTTTTGCCGGTTAGACCGGCTCCATGGTAATCACCCTGTCCATATCTCAGGATTCTCAATTTATAGAGATATGGATGTGGGTGGACTTTAGCCACCATCCAATCAACCCTGGGGGGTGTTCCCTGCCCAGCCCACAACCAGAGATAAATGGGCCATGAATAGTTCTGATAGATGAAGATTGGTAACACCGGCATGTCGGTCAGATCCCAACAAGACCAATCACTGCTTGGCTGGTGTGATCAGACTCCATAGAACCATTCTGGGGGTTTCTCCTGGATTCTTTTTTTTTTTAATTGTATTTTTATTAAAGATTTGCAAAAATACAGAAAATGGTGTTGATCAATAAGACATAAAAAAAAAAATTCAACGATCAAACATATCAAATCAGACAAATCGTATAGAGGCCAGCGGGCATGGACACAATCAAGCTATACATATAAGACCGGCGTACCTCAAAGCTTCGTAGGCTAACAATAGTCCAATATACAGTATATATAACCTGTGAAGAATAGCCAGCTTTGCGTACGGGTCAGAAGCCTTAAGGCATGTACAGGAAAAAAGAGAACATAAACAAAAAAACAAATAAACAGATTAGCAGTTAAGCTAGTAAACTTATGAACACAGAAAAGTACCATGGGGGTCAGGGATCACAGTGAAGTTCAGACAAGGAGTTCAATGAAAATTCGGAATCATCCCATAACTTCCAAACCTTATCAAAAAGAGGTAGAGTATCTTCAATTTTTGCAGTCAGGTGCTCCATTCTACGTGTGTCGGTTAAAATTAAGAGGACTTGATGGAGGGAGGGGGGTGAAGTGTATAGCCATAATCTAGGAATGGCCCTCCTGGCGGCTAGCAGAACAATGGACATACGTTTCTGCGATGACTTGGACATATCTGCCAGGGGCAAACCCAAAATAAAATGTAAAGGAGACAGAGGTATGGAATGAGATAGTAACTTCTGTAAAAGTTCCTGAACTTGAATCCAAAAAGGGCTAATGAGGGGGCATTCCCAAAAAATGTGAAAGAGGGAACCTACATTGTCTCGACATCTCCAGCAAAGGTTAGATAGGGAGGGATCCCGAGCATGCAATAAATCTGGGGTCCTATACCAGAACATTAAGATTTTAAAAGCCGTCTCACGCTGCACCACGCATCTGGAGATTTTCGATACAGTAGCCCAGATTTTCCCCCAATCCAGCAACAATATCGGACGTTGCAAGAAAGAGGACCATTTGGTCATATACTTATGCATTGAATCGGTCAAGGGGGAGGAATCATGTAGAATCTTGTATATGGATGAAATCTGTTTAGGCTTATAGGGACCAGCTGCACACAGGCGCTCAAAATCCGTAGGTCTATCTAGGGACAACGAGGGGAAGGAGGAAAGGAAAAAGTGCTGAAATTGTAGATGTGAGTATTGAAGGGAAGATGGGAGGTCGTGTTTAGTTTTAAGTTCCGAAAAAGGGATAAAAATTTGCGTAACTGGGTGCACTAAGTGCCGCAGCTGAAAGATCCCAGCTTGGGTCCAAGGACGCATTCTCTCTGATGACAAACTGTCCGGGATATCAGGATTGAAAAGAACATTCATTAGAGGAGAGCACCTGGAGGAGAGGGAGAATCGCTCCACACATCTCCTCCAGATAGTCATGGTAAATAACATCGGGGCAAGGCACAGAGATCTCAATTGGGGCATATGTTTAGCCGAAGAGGGCCACAATAGGTAGCAGGGATGCACCGGGGCAGTGACCCCCATCTCTATCTCCGCCCACCTAGAAGGGGCTTTTCTGGACACCCAGGATGTCAGCACCCGGAGGTGGGATGCATAATAATACCTAATAACGTCCGGGGCCGCCAGACCACCTCTGTTCTTAGGGGCATAGACTACGGATTGTGCAATCCTATGGGAAGCACCATTCCAAATAAACTTGAGGCAACGCCTTTGGAGAAGTTTCAGCTGCGACATCGAAACTGGGACAGGGAGGGTCTCAAAAAGATATAACAGTTTAGGGAGTATGGACATTTTAAGGACGTTAATCCTGCCTAACATGGAGATTGGGAGAGAAGTCCATATATTCAAAAGGCGCGCAAAGATGGGGGGGAAGTTAGCATGGTATAGGGTAGAATAAGAGGGGGTTATATGCACACCCAGATATTTCAGTGAGTTGGGACACCAACGGTAATTAAACTGAGCTCGGAGGTCTTGAAGCGTATCGGGTGAAAAGTTAATCGGTAGAGCCTCAGTTTTTGATTGGTTAATCTTGAAGCCTGACAATTTTCCAAACTTAGAGAGGGCGTCGTGTAAAGCAGGCAGGGTAGTAGAGGGGTGAGTGAGGGTCAGTAAAATGTCATCAGCGAAAAGAGAGAGCTTGTAATCCCTCCGTCTCAGCGTTACCCCCCGTATGTCTGAATGTTGTCGGATATACGCAGCAAGGGGTTCCAAACTCAAAATAAATGGGCACCCCTGCCTAGTACCATTACTAAGGGAGAACCGCTGAGACAGACAGGAGGACAACTGAACCTGGGAGGTGGGAGTGGAATAGATAGCTTGTAGGGCTTTAATAAAAGGGCCTGAAAACCCGCATCTGTCCAGGACCGCAAACATAAAAGGCCAGCTAAGGCGATCAAAAGCCTTCTGTGCGTCGAGGCTGAGAACAATTGCCAGTTGTTTAGTTCTGGTCAACAAGTCTATCAAGTCTATCGTACGTCTAGTATTGTCGCCAGCGTGTCTAGTAGGTACAAAGCCTACCTGATCTCTATGTATCAGGGCCGTCAGAAGTGGGGAGAGTCTATTAGCTAACAGTATAGTAAAGATCTTATAGTCCGAATGTAATAATGCAATAGGTCGGTAGTTATCCGGTAATGAGGGGTCCTTGTCTGGTTGTGGGATGACGTCAAAAAGGCGTGTAAAAAATGTGCGTGAGGGGTGGTACCCATAAGTAACGAGGAGAACAGAGATTGTAGGTGAGGGTTTAAAACATCTGAGAATGTCTTGTAATAAGCATAGGGGAGCCCGTCCGGGCCAGGGGATTTGTGAGCTGGAAGTGCCTTCACCACTTTCGCTATCTCTTCTAGAGAGACAGGGGCATTAAGTGTTGAGTTCTGTTCACTAGATAATTTGGGTAAAGCTAAGGAGGACATAAAGGCATCAAAGTCAATCTGGGAGAAATGGGTTGATGATTTCTCACTCAGGCAGTTATATAATTTCTTATAAAAGTCTCCAAAGACTCGTGTCATAGCCCTAGGGCAATACGTGGGATTGCCATCCGGCTGCATCAGGTGATCAGGGATCGAAAGAAAGGGGCGCGGTTTCAACCTATTAACTAGCATTCTATGTGGTTTATTTTCTCCTGGATTCTATCCTCACTACACATACAATGTTATATGTACATGTACCCCAACATGTGCACAATCAGGAGGAATTATTTCCATTTCTCTGCAACTAATATTTTATTTGTATGAGAGATAAAATAAATTCCTCTGATCTCTGACATAAATCAATGTCTGGCAGACAGTTGGGGATCTTCTCACTGTATCGGCCTCGTCTCCTGCTGGGCTTGTAGATGAAAGGACTAGGACTTCTCTTGAAGTGAATGAAGAGAAAACAGAGTCCTGTGCATTTTCTGGTCCATTTCAGGCCTGAAGTCAGCCCAAAATTCGGGCTAAAATCGGACCTGAAATGGTGAATGGAGATGCCCCGGACCCCCTGCTATGAGCCCCTGTGACCTCCAGTGTGACCCCAGCCAAAGTCTGAACTCCGATAGTCAGTGGAGGGGGAAGGGGATGAAAGCCAATAACAGTGAGTGATCTGAAGGACTATAATGGGAACTCCCAGTGTAACCGGCCAATCAGAAGTCTGTCTTTGTATAACTTTCATCTAGGTGACATGTCTGGGTCCCTCACATAGAAGATTTATAGCAGAATCCTGCAGAATATTATATTATTTATAGGATAATTCTCACCACAGAACCTGCAGAGTACAGCCGGGATCTCTGAGCCCCTCACATAGAAGTTTTATTCCAGAGTCTTCCAGATTATTATGTGATAAATCCAGTCTGGTGAGGGATTGATTATTGATGAGAATGGATCGGAGATCATCACAGCCGGAGGAAGTCACATCACATCCACCCAACCTGCAGAGACAAATCCAGACACATGATATTATATTATAAGATGAATATGAGGAATTATTCCCATTAAGTGAAAAGTAACATCACATCACTAGAGCGGAATATCAGGATATACAGAATGTTATACAGAGGAAAGATCTTCTTATTAGGGAAGATGATAAAGGTGAAGCTGTTGTAGTACTTATGTCTACACAGTATAAAGAGGGGGCGCTGTGACAGCTCAGTCACCCCCTTATGTACCCGGTTATTAAGCAGGACCTCACACAGTGTCTCATACAGGGGCTTCTGAAATTGATAAATAAAGGAAAGGATCTGGGGGTTTTATGAAATAAAACAGCAGAATTTCTGAGGTGGATACCCCAGTGACCCCAATATTCCATCACCTTCCTAAAGTCCACAAACCAGGAGTTCCCATTGAATATCACCGGATTGTGGCAGGAATAAAATCCCTTATAGAGAATGCTGGGGGAGGGGTGGATATACATTTAACAATTTTTGAAAATTAAAAAAATAGAAAAAATTCCCTTTGGGTGTCTACTTTCCTAAATGGGGGGTTTCTGCCATCTTGACATTTCAGGTTTTCCACAAAATATACAAGGAAATACAACCAACTGGGATACAGGATCCATATACAAAAAGCTCAATAGTAGCTGACAGGTTGCAAATATCCACAAAAGTCTAAACAAAGGTTCGGACACAACCATATGAAACTCTAAGGCCCTGTACACACGAGGAGACATGTCCGATGAAAACGGTCCGCGGACCGTTTTCATCAGACATGTCTCTGGGGATCTTTTGTTCTGATGTGTGTACACACCATCAGACCAAAATCCCCGTGGACAGAGAACGCGGTGACGTAGAAGCCACTGACGTCCTCAAACCAGGAAGTATAATGCTTCCACGCATGCGTCGAATCAATTCGACGCATGCGCGGGATTTCGGTCCGATGGTTGGGCATACTAACCAGCGGACATGTTCCGACGGACAGGTTTCCAGCGGACAAGTTTCTAAGCATGCTTAGAAACTTTTGTCCGCTAGGCCGTACACACGATCGAACATGTCTGCGGAAACTGGTCTGCGGACCAGTTTCAGCGGACATGTCTCCTCGTGTGTACGCGGCCTAACATCACGAGCAACATATAAGACTCAAACTTGCAAGGTGTTCCCACTTTGAATGTGTGTCTCGACTCGCATTAACCCACTAACACTTTCAGAGGCCATATGAACTACCAGGCAGGGCCTATTCATAGCAGTCCTGTATTGCCCAATTCTAGCATCTCTGGCCAGTAATCTGAAGGACAGGACCAACCCAAACGATCGGCACCAACCTCCAGATCCCTGACTCAAATAAGAGAGAAGAGAACATAAAAAGTAAGAGGGGGGAGAAGGAGGGGTAAACAAAAAAGAGAGAACAAAAAAGGGAAATTACAAGAGGGGGGGGGGGGAAACCCACCTGCTACCACCACCGTCCACTGCTCGTCGTTCACAACAAACTCCTCCGGAGTTCTGGAATGAACCATCAGACTATCGCACAGCTAGATAATGAGTTACGTGATATTTTGTAACAGATCTTGATATGCTTGGGACGTTTTAAACGTGATTCACGCCAACCAAGTTGCCAAAAAACTGGAGATCATGTCCTGTGAGGCGGATATCAGCTCCTCCATCGTTGCTATGTGGTCAACAGGTGCCGCCCACTCTTTCATGGAGGGCGCCTGTGCGGACCTCCAATGTACCGGTATGCAAAGTCTAGCAGCATTTATCAAATGCATTGCTATAGACTTGAAATATACTCTTTGAGGAATTTTGGAGAGGTGTAAAAGATACTGTGCTGGCGTAAACTCCAGGGGTAGCGAAGAGATAGCCGTCATCACTTCATGAACCTTGTGCCAATATGGCTGAATCACCGACATGTCCACCAAATGTGGAGAAAAGTGCCCACTGCTCGTTCACAGTGCCAACAGTGCTCAGGCACCGTTGGAAAGATCCTATGGAGCACCTGCGGGGTCTTATACCATCTTGTTTTGGGTTTGTACCCATTCTCTTATATGTTTACATTCAGAGAACCTTTGTGTATTGTCATGGACATGCAATAGCATGGCAGCTTACCTGTTTGTTCATCTGTCCATTAGAGGCCTGACCCTCTCCTGGTTTCCTTTTTTATCACTTCCTCTTCCTGTATGGCTCCACCCAGGCCATCACAGGAAGTCTTTATTAACCGTTGCACTGCAGGTCTGCGGTGCTGTTCAACAGTGTTCTTGCCTAGTTCCTGTCTGCTGTGTATTCTTAACTTCCAGTGTACCGATTTGGCTCGTCCCTGACCACGCTTGCTTTCCTGTGACTCCAACCTTTTGGCCTGTCCCCTGGTTACCCTGTTCTGCCAGTTACCCCGACCTCGGCTTCCATCACTACGCTTGTCCTGCTGACTGCTTCCCCTCTCACCTTGTGGAGCATGACCAAGGGGATTCCAGGGGTCGCAACCTGGATTCAGTTGCAGCGAAACCCATCCTCACCACAAGAGGCTCTGGTGAAGACAAGCTGGGTCTTAGATTCCGTGCCCTGGGGGATCTTGGATTCACGACTCCTCCCCAATCGCAGCAGTCGGCTAAGGGTTCACTACCCTGTGGTGCATCCCAGTCTCCTACGGGGTGAACTTGTCACTGTGCCTCAGGTGACCTGACAGTTTGAACAGCCCCGCAGACCTGCAGTGTGACGGTTAACAAAGACTTCCTGTGATGGCCTGGGTGGAGCCATACAGGAAGAGGAAGTGATAAAAAAGGAAACCAGGAGAGGGTCAGGCCTCTAATGGACAGATGAACAAACAGGTAAGCTGCCATGCTATTGCATGTCCATGACATGTATGAGTAAATGGATATGATCCCCTATCTCCCTGTTCGAGGCCAATTCCCAAAACGCATGGTCCGCACTCAGAGAAGAATATGTCTCCCCGAACATGAAAGCATACAGAGCCGAAATCACGTGAGACTGGGGGGATGAGCTTGAACAGAGAGATTCTAACACTGTGGAGTTTCTCGCATAGTCAGCCACTTTCATTGGGAGATCTAGAAAAGTGTTTTATTTGCCTGCAGGGCCAAGAGGGGAAGAATTTAATGTTTGACTGCGTCGCAAGCTCTTGTATCTTTAGAAACCTACCTCTATGAAAAAAAGTGCTTTGCCTGCATATGTGTGTGTGGCCATTCCATTAGAAGGAAAGACTTTGATAAGCCTGGGTAGAAATCTGGATTATTTCTGATGGGAGTAATCAGGCAGTCAATGCCTGATATAGCATGGGCATTACAAGCCCTATCAAAAGCCTGGAGGGTTGCACCCGCCAGTGGTTGAGCAGGAAGAGTAGACGGCACATTCTGCTTAGAAATCCAGGGTGTCAAGCCAAGGTCAGTCCCCACAATCAGACTTTCAAGATTCACCCAACTTTTACAACGGGTATGCACATTCCAGTCTACTACTCTCATAAAATGAACTGCCCAATAGTACCGTTGCAGGTCTGGAAGCCCTATGCCACCTTTTCCTTTAGGCAGTACTAATTTCGCCCAGCTGATACAAGCTGACTTTGCTCCCCACAGCAAGGATCTACATATTTTCCTGTAGGCTGTAAAAAAGCATGGCAGAAGGACAGTTTGCATCTTGTATAGTAGACGGGGTAAGACCGTCATCTTTAAGATAGACGCCCTTCCAAACCATGAGAGGGTGGGTACATCCCACTTCAGAAGTTCCCAATGTATGAGCTTCAATTCCGACAGGAAATTCATGTCATACAATGCCAAATAGTTACTGGGGAGCTGGATACCCAGATAGGTGATAGCCTCCTTTTCCCATTTAAATGGGAAGTTAGTCTGGACTGCCAGGGACAAAACCAACTTGGTCCAAGCCTATCCAAGCGGGAACATGATATGCCTGAGGGGTAGCCAGAATTTTTGAAAAAAGCTTGACGTCTACATTCAAAAGGGAAATCGGGCTGTAATTAGCAACATTAGTTGAATCTTTATTGTCCTTGGGGATCGCTGTGATGTACGCTTCCCGTAAGGTATCTGAGGAACAACATTTGCCTGGTTTTGTAGCTTTCAGGGCTTCCGTCCATTCCACAGAGGACAACAGGGCTTCTCATGCAGTCCAATCAGGCTCCGACAGGGCCCCCAGGCTGTAAGCGTTAAGAAAATCCCATATCAGATGGGAGCGGGTCTCAGCTGTCTCTGGACTCTGGTTCTAGGACTCTCCTTTAAGATTGTAGAGTTTGCTGTAAAAGTCACGGAATTGGCGTGCAATGTCATAATTTTTGGAAAAGAGCGTCCCCGCTGAGTCAGTCACATGGTGTATCGTATGAGCTAGTGTACGCTTTTGCGTGAATCTGGCTAATAGTTTGCCTGGTTTGTTCCCCTGTTCATAAAACACTTTTTGAGACAAGATATTTCTCCTTCGTACACTCTTAAAGAAGTTCTTCCAACAACAAGGTTTGCGTGTCCGCTAATTCTGTAGCTATCTGGATAGCCTGGGAAAGCTTATGTTGAGCTTCCAGCTGAGATATTTTATTGGAAAACGACAATACTAATGCTTGGTGTTCTCTTTTTTTCCTAGATGCAATAGAAAGCAGATGACCCCGTATAACGCACTTATGGGCCTCCCACTGGGTCATGGGAAACATCTCAGGTGTGTCATTGTGGAAAAAATAGTCATTGAGGGTCTGTCTGATACTCTCTAAATCTGCAGGTTCTGCAAGAGTGGAAGCATCCAGTCTCCAGGTCTTAAAGGACTCTGTCTTCAGCAGAAATCGTAAGGTTAAAGTGATCGGGTGATGATCGTAGAGAACCATATTTTCAATGGTTGCATCTGCTAGGTATGTCAAGTCCGATTGGCGAATGAACAAGTAATCCAGCCTCCAATAGCGATTGTGAGGCGATGAAAAGAAGTTTCATGGCAATCACCCCGCCCATATCTCAGGATTCTCAATTTATGGATGTGGGTGGAGTTTAGCCATTAGCCAATCAACCCTGGGGGGTGTTCCCTGCCCAGCCCACAAGCAGGTCCTATTTTCTGAACGAACCAGAACTAAATGTGGCATGAATGGTTCTGATGGATGAGGATTGGTCATGTCAGTCTGGTCCCAACAAGACCAATCACTGCTTGGCTGGTGTGATCAGACCCCATAGAACCATTCTGAGGGTTTCTCCTGGATTCTATCCTCACTACACATACAATGTTATATGTATATGTACCCCAACATGTGTACAATCAGGAGGAATTATTTATATTTCTCTGCAACTAATATTTTATTTTGTATGAGAGATAAAATAGATTCCTCTGATCTCTAACATAAATCAATATCTGGCAGACGGTTGGGGGTCTTCTCACTGTATCGGCCTCGTCCCCTGGTGGGCTTGTAGATGAAAGGACTAGGACTTCTCTTTGAGGTTCAGTGAGGTGACAATTTTATACCTACAAGGATATCATCTAGGGGTCACTTGTGGTCTAGGACCTCGCTCTGTCCTTCCAGATTCTAATGGATTACCATCTGTCTATGATTGGTCACTGAATGAAGAGAAGACGGAGTCCCGTGCATATTCTGGTCTGTTTCAGGTCCAAATTCAGCCCAAAGTTTGACCTGAAATTGGTCCTGAAATGGTGAATGGAGACACACCGGACCCCCTGCTGTGAGCTGCTGTAACCTCCAGTGTGACCCCAGCCAAAGTCTGATCTCTGATAGTCAGTGGAGGGGGGAGGGGATGAAAGCCAATAACAGCGAGTGACCTGAAGCACTATGTTGGGAACTCCCAGTGTAACCAGTCAATCAGAAGTCTGTCTTTGTATAACTTTCATCTAGGTGACATGTCTGGATCCCTCACATAGAAGATTTATATCAGAATCCTGCAGAATATTATATCATTTATAGGATAATTCTCACCACAGGCTCTGCAGAGTACAGCCAGGATCTCTGAGCCCCTCACATAGAAGTTTTACTCCAGAGTCTTCCAGATTATTATTTGCTAATTCCAGTTTGGTGAGGGATCGATTATTGATAAGAATGGATCTGAGATCATCACAGCCAGAGGAAGTCACACCACATCCCTCCAACCTGCAGAGACAAATCCAGACACATGATATTATATTATAAGATGAATATGAGGAATTATTCCCAATTAGTGAAAAGTAACATAACATCACTAGAGCGGAATATCAGGATATACAGAATGTTATACAGAGGAAAGATCTTCTTATTAGGGAAGATGATAAAGGTGAAGCTGTTGTAGTACTTTTGTCTACCCAGTATAAAGAGGGGGTGCTGTGACAGCTCAGTCACCCCCTTATGTACCTGGGTATCAACCACTTAACCCCCGGCCCATATTGCTTCCCAGAGCACTTTTTGCGATTCGGCACTGTGTCGCTTTAACTAACAATTGCGCGGTCGTGCGACGTGGCTCCCAAACAAAATTGGTGTAATTTTTTCCCTCAAATAGAGCTTTCTTTTGGTGATATTTGATCACCTCTGCCTTTTTTTATTTTTTGCGCTATAAACAAAAATAGAGCGACTATTTTGAAAAAAATTCAATGTTTTTTACTTTTTTGCTGTAATAAATATCCCCCAAAAATATATAAAAAAAAAAAGTTTTCCTCAGTTTAGGCCGATACTTATTCTTCTACATATTTTTATCGTAAAAAAATCGCAACAAGCGCTTATTGATTGGTTTGCGCAAAAGTTATAGCGTTTACAAAATAGGGGGTCGTTTTATGGCATTTATATTCATATTTTTTTTACTAGTAATGGCGGCGATTAGAGTTTTTTTTGGTACTGCGACCTTATGGCGGACACTTCGGACACTTTTGACACATTTTTGGGACCATTGGCATTTTTATAGCGATCGGTGCTATAAAAATGCATTGGATTACTATAAAAATGCCACTGGCAGTGAAGGGGTTAACACTGGGGGGGCGGAGAAGGGGTTAAGTATGTTCCTGGGTGTGTTCTAACTTAAGGGGGGGGGGTAGACTCACTAGGGGAAATCACTGATCTTCTGTTCATACATTGTATGAACAGAAGATCAGCATTTCTCTCCCTGACAGGACCGGGAGCTGTGTGTTTACACACACAGCTCCCGGTCCTCGCTCTGTAACGAGCAATCGCGGGTGCACGGCGGCGGTCGTGCCCACCAGGCACACGCTCGGAACTCGGAGGCGAGTGGGGGGCGCACGAGCACGCCTCCGGCGGCGCGCACGCGCCCCTAGTGGCAGCTAAGAGAGCCGACGTACAGCTACGGGCTCTCGCGCAGGGGAGCCAACAGTTATATGGTGGCTGGTCGGGAACCAGTTAATCAGGACCTCACACAGTGTCTCATACAGGGGCTTCTGAAATTTATAGATAAAGGAAAGGATCTGGGGGGGTTATGGAAAAAAAACAGCATCATTTCTGATGGTGACCCCAATATTCCATCACCTTCCTAAAGTCAAAAAATTGGAATTTGGACTGTCGTATCTGCATGAATATATGACAGAACAAAAACATTTTCACTTCAAGCAATTTACTACACCTCAAGAAGGCTTTTCCCCATCTAAGTCAGAAATCGACAAGGTGATGGGAGAAGCCCCAGCGATTAAATGGCACAGTGTCAACTGGGAAATTCCAAAATCAAAAAGGTGACTAAAAAGTGACACGCTTGTGTAATAATTGTCCACATACAAGTGGTACCTCTTTCCGAAGAAGGGTGACACCAAGTCCCAAACAATCTTACCGCTGCTCCCTATGTAGTCTCAGTATTTTGGGAGCTCCGCGTTGCTATCTTTTTCCTTGTACACCATAAAACTATGGGCCAGATTCAGGTAGAGTTGCGCTGGAGTATTTCGATATGCGCCGCGTAACTGTGAAGATGCGCCGTTGTTTCTATGTGGCCGTACCCACCAAACTAGATGCGCCCAATAACGGGCCATTTGCGACCGGCGGAACGTTCCGACGCCAGAGTATCGTCAGCGCTTAATTTCGCTGGGCGCATCAGTCGCGCCCATTGATTTCCCCTGCAAATATGCAAATGAGGGATTTTTCCCAATTCACGAACGGATTAGCACCATACGCTGGCTACATGCGCCGCGCGTATCTCGTCCGCCCGGCGCAAAGTTATTTCTACAAAAGGCTGCTTTATCTTTACTCCAGACGGCCACAGGTCAGCAGGAGAGCAGCTACAGCAGCGTTACCGACGATAAGAGCTAGCTGAGCACCCCCACTTGCAGGACAACACCTCTGTCCATGCTTGTCTGTCAAATTTTACAGCCATGGAGGAAGACATCATAGGTCTCCATAGCCGAGATGACGGCTGACAGCTCCTGGCCTTTAGAGTTCAGCTTTCTCCTGTGTGTTTGCGGGGAACGGGAGCAGCCATCTCAGAACAAAAGTAACATCACTGCGGGGAGGGGGAGCAGGATATACTTTAGTGCCGGAATGGCGCTTCTACGGGCGCATTTAAACGCCCAACGGAAGGCATTGTGCTGACGTTTCCTGCGAAGTGGTGCCGACGGAAGTTGTGAGCATGCGCACAAAGGGGGCGAGTGGAGCCTCACTCACTGCGCATGCTCCGTGGTTGATGCGCTGAACGTAAGCCTCTGCGCTGGGCTCCGCCCATCATTTACATATGATCACACCCACTTCCCCTTGCGTCGGGTTACGCCAGCGCATTATCGTTACTCTGGAGCAAGTTTACGCGCAACTGCTATGTGAATAACAGTACTTGCGCCGAAAGGGTCGTCAGAGTAACGTAAATGAGAAGCGTTACTCCAGAGGAAAGATGCTCCCATCTACCTGAATCTGGCCCTTTATGTATAGCCTGCGGTCCTGTCACAGAACTTACATATCTTTTTTTCTAATTAATTTATTTTTTTATTTTTCAACCAGTTTAAAAAAAAAACATTGTCACAAAAGTGAGAAAGATACATCAGCTATTCCATTCCATTCAATGCATTACAATGGTGTGATTATTAATTTAACTTGGTCCACCCTACCCTTGTCCATTACTTTCTTTCTTTTTCTTTCTACTACGCTCCTCTCATTCTACTTAGAGCACTAGCACTTTTATAAGATAGACACACCTATCTCCTGTTGAGTAAACCCGATCGTGGCTGGAGTGGGGCGATCGGTCCCCGGAGCTGAAGAACGGGGAGAGCCGTGTGTAAACACGGCCTCCCCGTGCTTCACGGTGGCGGCTGCATCGATCGTGTCATCCCTGTTATAGGGGGACACAATCGATGACGTCACACCTACAGCCACACCCCCCCTACAGTTGTAAACACGTATTAGGTCACACTAAACCCCTACAGCGCCCCCTGTGGTTAACTCCCAAAATGCAATTGTCATTTCCACAGTAAACGATGCAATTTAAATGCATTTTTTGCTGTGAAAATGACAATGGTCCCAAAAATGTGTCAAAATTATCGGAAGTGTCCGCCATAATGTCGCAGTCATGAAAAAAAATCACTGATCACCGCCATTAGTAGTAAAAAAAAGAAAAAAATTATAAAAATGCAATAAAACTATCCCCTATTTTGTAAACGCTATAAATTTTGCGCAAACCAACCGATAAACGCCTATTGCGATTTTTTTTACCAAAAACATCTAGAAGAATACGTATCGGCCTAAACTGAGGAAAAATATGTTTTTATATATTTTTGAGGGATATTTATTATAGAAAAAGTAAAAAACATTGCAGTTTTTTTCAAAATTGTCGCTCTATTTTTGTTTATAGCGCAAAAAATAAAAACCGCAGAGGTGATCAAATACCACCGAAAGAAAAAACAGCAACAATTTTGTTTGGGAGCCACGTCGCATGACCGCGCAATTGTCAGTTAAAGCGACGCAGTGCCGAATCGCAAAAAGGGGCCTGGTCCTTTAGCTGCATTTTGGTCCGGGGCTTAAGTGGTTAATGTATACCTACTTTATTTACTCAACAGGAGATAGGCGTGTCTATCTTATAAAAGTACCACAAAAATCCTCCTGCGCTCTGGTGTATCGCCAAGCTGGGTGTATCAGTATGGTCTAAAGGCAAAGTCTTAAGTCTTAAGTCATCACAGACCACCTAGGCTTTGAGGAAGGGGGTACGCCCCAGAAACGCGTCAGCCACATTGATGTCAAGGGTCTGACTGGCAGGTGCCGTGAGGTCCAGTTTCAGCTGTTTTTAAAAGCGCTTACTTCTGAATGTTTGTAAGTAGGACCATTGCTTTTTATTTCGTGTTTATTAAAACTTTTAAGTGGTAATGCACAAGGTCGGTGCGCCCTCCTTTCTTTTCTTTTCTATCTTATAAAAGTGCTAGTGCTCTAAGTAGAAGGAGAGGAGCGTAGTAGAAAGAAAAAGAAAGAAAGTAATAGAATATAGGGGGGTCAATCAGTCAGGGGCACGTGAGAGGTAAGGGTAAAGAGAGCCCTAAACACCCTTGTTGGTAAGTTCTATTGGCGGTGGCGAGGATCCCCAGTTCTTATGGAGGGGCCTAGGGTAAGAGAAACAATAGCCCCTTAAAAAGTATCCTATTTCCCTCAACCAAGGCCCCCACATTCTTTCAAACTTTTTTTAGTTGCCTTGTCTAATAAAAGCCACTCTTTGGCTCCAGATCATTATGTTAATGGTCTCTACCCAGTTTTTTACTGGTGGGGGTTGTGTGCCTGCCATTTCTGTGCAATTAACTTTCGTGCTTGCAATAGGCACCTCAACACCCCCTCCAGGACACCTGGTGGGACTCTATTCAACTTATATATCTTGATTCCATATCTGGCACGCTTCTAGGGACCACTTTGTCTATGATCAGGATGTAATAGGCTGCTGGTGCTTGCCAGTTCACCAGAAGCATGAGCTACACTAGTACTGGCTCTCTGCTCCATACAAGAACCGTGCAGTGGTTTGAAAGCAAGGCAGCCAGAAAACACAATTCATCAGGAATTCATCAATGCAGACAACTTGAACGGGAATAAACAAGGATACAAATTATTTGCTGAAGAGGTTTACGAGGGGCTGAATTTTGTGGAGTCGATCGTATCCAGGTTCACCCCGAGGACAACAGAGTTAAAGTGCATAAACCACAAGATTTGCTTGTATCTAGTCCTGGCCATGGTAGTAGAAAACACAGGAATATGTTGAATTGGTTCAGTGGACTAATAAGACCGCAACTCACACTTTTTTTATTAATGCCCATGAGGAGGGATAGGCCTAGAAAGGTCTTAAATGCAGGAACCATAATAGGTTTACAGCCGCATTCTCTAGCAGGGGTCAAATAAGGATTTGTGGCAATAAATTGGCCAGCGTATAAATTACTTTGGTCCATGTAACGGGATGACCCGTGACAGACTGAGATTCTCCTATGTCTAGGGTCACCTTATGTCCACTAGGGCCATAGGGTGACAAATAAATCATAATTCATATATTACATGAGATGGGACATTAATAATACTTCATATGGCAGGATACTGAGATATTAAGGTGTTCCTACTTGACATCTGTTACACAGGAGAGGGACATTACAAGCTTATTCAATGCAAAGACATCTGTTTTTAAAACACCTTTCAACAGAATGAAATGTCTTTCACAAGCCGGGCCACTTAGCATTTTAAAAGCAGATGTCTTTGCATTAAATAAGCTTGTAATGTCCCTCTCCTGTGTAACAGATGTCAAGTAGGAACACCTTAATATCTCAGTATCCTGCCATATGAAGTATTAATAATGTCCCATCTCATGTAATATATGAATTATGATTTCTTTGTCACCCTATGGCCCTAGTGGACATAAGGTGACCCTAGACATAGGGGAATCTCAGTCTGTCACAGGTCATTCCGTTAAGTCCACAATAGATCTATACAGATCTTCCATGAAAAACAGTGAATAAAAGTCAAGGGTACTAAAATCCACTGTTTCCACCTGAATTTCCGGTTGGTCCGTGAACGGGGGAAGTATGGGAGCTGCAGAAGTGGTGGGCTGCCAATTAGGGTTGAGCATATGCAACAGGAAGGTCACTTTGGGCCTGTGTTCGAACTCTTGGTGGCTGTGGGGCACTACCTGTACTAGCCACCACACCAGCATGAATGGCACTTTTGGGAAACATTTTTACTGCAGTGCTGGTTTGTCTATGATCAGGATGTAATAGGACGCTGGTGCTTGCCAGTTCACCAGAAGCATGATCGGCACTAGTACTGGCTCTCTGCTCCATACAAGAACCCTGCAGTGGTTGCACCTCAGCAACAGCAGAACAGCAGAATGGGGTTGAGTATGCCTGACCTTAGCAGGGACCACTACTCCATTATCAGAGCTGCTCTCTACGGGTTCGTGCCGCTGCTCTCTACAGGTTTGTATACTGAGCCTGAATCTGACTGTGAGGCTTCCCCTTCACTCTCATCTGTCATACTCAGCAATGTGTAGGCCTCTTTACTACTGTAACTCTGTTTGGAACATTTGGCCACTGAATTTAGAGGTACAGCTCGTGTGACTCACAAGTAAAAGAGCACCTGGTTGTCAGTGACTGCTTGAATCACTACAAAAAATAACTGTTAGTGCTAGCAGGGTTCAGGCGAGACTCTGCTAACGCTGAAGTTTTGTGTGCTGTGTTTTTTAAGTGACAGTGATCTATTGATACTGCACCTGGGCGAGCTTGGCAGGCCGGACGGGCTAAACGCAGGTGCCTGGGCTGATCCTGCTAACGCCGCATTTTTGGGAACACTAAACTTTTCGGGACGCTAGTAGGGATGAGCCCGATGTTCGAGTCAAACTTAAGTTTGACTCGAACACCAGGTGTTTGCCCGTTCGCAGAATTTAGAACATTTTAGGGGCGTTCACAGGAAATTTGAGCGCCCGCGGAATGCCCCATAATGAACTGCAAGATCGCAATGCATTGATGGCTGCTGATTGGCCAAAGCATGCACCCGACCAAAGCATGTTTTGGCCAATTATAGCATGCTCTGCTGTGAGAGCCACGATTGGCCAAAGTCTACGCCCCACACTCCTCATTGGCTTTAATACAGCAGGGGGAGCCATTGGATTCTGCTGCTGTCAATCACAGGCAATGAGGAGGGAGCAGGGGGCATCTTAAAATAATTGGGGTACTTTATCACAGTAAGTGGGCTTAAGCACCATATAGCCTTATGGTGAGACCAAATCCCCATATTTTTGAATATGTTCAGGTGTTTTAATTAGCCTCGCATGAGTTAGATGTCATTTTGTGCATGTGTGCACTGTAATTTTTTTCTGTTTTATGGTCTTATGGCTGCACCATCTTTAATGCATCTTTTAGGGACACACAGAGCCAGGCTTAGGAGCAAGTATATACAAATGCCCCCATAACAAGCAGCTTGCTATGTGGACTCTCAGCCGGGGGGAGGAGCCAGGAGTACCAGCAGTGGGACCCAGATGAGGAGAAATACGGCTGCTCTGTGCAAAACCATTACAGAGCCGGTAAGTATAACTTGTTTGTTATTTAAAATAAATCCAAAACACAACTTTACCAGCCAGTCACAGTACTGGAGTTGTGGTATTACCAGCTAGTCACAGCACTGGAGTTGTGGTATTACCAGCTAGTCACAGCACTGGAGTTGTGGTATTACCAGCCAGTCACAGCACTGGAGTTGTGGTATTACCAGCCAGTCACAACACTGGAGTTGTGGTATTACCAGCCAGTCACAGCACTGGAGTTGTGGTATTACCAGCCAGTCACAGTACTGGAGTTGTGGTATTACCAGCCAGTCACAGTACTGGAGTTGTGGTATTACCAGCCAGTCACAACACTGGAGCGGTGGTATTACCAGCCAGTCACAGCACTGGAGTTGTGGTATTACCAGCCAGTCACAGTACTGGAGTTGTGGTATTACCAGCCAGTCACAACACTGGAGCGGTGGTATTACCAGCCAGTCACAGCACTGGAGTTGTGGTATTACCAGCCAGTCACAACACTGGAGTTGTGGTATTACCAGCCAGTCACAGTACTGGAGTTGTGGTATTACCAGCCAGTCACAGCACTGGAGTTGTGGTATTACCAGCCAGTCACAGTACTGGAGTTGTGGTATTACCAGCCAGTCACAGTACTGGAGTTGTGGTATTACCAGCTAGTCACAACACTGGAGTTGTGGTATTACCAGCTAGTCACAACACTGGAGTTGTGGTATTACCAGCCAGTCACAGTACTGGAGTTGTGGTATTACCAGCTAGTCACAACACTGGAGTTGTGGTATTACCAGCTAGTCACAACACTGGAGTGGTGGTATTACCAGCCAGTCACAGTACTGGAGTTGTGGTATTACCAGCTAGTCACAACACTGGAGTTGTGGTATTACCAGCTAGTCACAACACTGGAGTGGTGGTATTACCAGCCAGTCACAGTACTGGAGTTGTGGTATTACCAGCCAGTCACAACACTGGAGTTGTGGTATTACCAGCCAGTCACAGTACTGGAGTTGTGGTATTACCAGCCAGTCACAGCACTGGAGTTGTGGTATTACCAGCTAGTCACAGCACTGGAGTTGTGGTATTACCAGCCAGGTGATTTGGTATGAGTTACCTGTAGAAAGTTATTTGTTTTCTGCAAAAAATGTATAAATACCAATTCATCAGGCTGCAACATATTTTTTACAGCACTGAGATTGCAGGGAGTGGCAGCCATGTATTGTATGTAGCATTTGCTTTGTATTAAAATGTTTGTTGTGCAATTATTATTTAGAAGTATCAGGATCAAGTGGTTAGGTGGTTTGTTACATAGTTACAGTACACAGCTGTCTAGTAACACTGGAGTTGTGGTTACACTCCCCTCTGTTTGCCTTGAAATGTTCCACATCTTCCCATGTTACAACCAAAAACATAAATGTATTTTATTGGGATTTTATGTGATAGACCAACACAAAGTGGCACATAATTGTGAAGTGTGAGGAAATGATAAATGTTTTTTTTTAACATTTTTTACAAATAAATATGTGAAAAGTGTGGGGGGGCATTTGTATTCAGGCCCCTTTACTCTAATACTCCTAACTAAAATCTAGTGGAACCAATTGCCTTCAGAAGTCACCTAATTAGTAAATATTGTCCACCTGTATTTCATTTATTCTCAGTATAAATACAGCTGTTCTGTGAAGCCCTCAGAGGTTTGTTGGAGAACCTTAGGGAACAAATAGCATCATGAAGGCCAAGAAACACACCAGACAGGTCAGGGATAAAGTTTTGGAGAAGTATAAAGCAGGGTTAGATTATAAAAAAAAAAATCCCAAGCTTTAAACATCTCACGGATCTTCTGTTTAACTACTTGAGATCCGCGCTATAGCCGAATGACGGCTCTAGCGCAGATCTAAATTGCCAACAAGCCGTCAATTGACAGCTTGTCACTAGCTGCTTCCCGGCGCGCGCTCCAGAGCGCGCTGCGGGGAAACACTGTGTTGCTGTGTCCCTTCGACACAGCCAATCACAGATCGCCGCGAACGGCCAATCAGAGTGGCCGTTTGCGATGCGATCTGTGCGGCAAATGAGAGATGATCTCATAGATCATCTCTCATTGCCGTTTTACACAGAGACAGCGTTCTGTCTCTGGAGAGCAGGAGACGGATCTGTGTCTCTTGTACATAGAGACACAGATCGGTCACCTCCCCAGTCACCCCCCCTCCCCCCACAGTTAGAACACTATGCAGGGAATACATTTAACCCCTTCCTCACCCCCTAGTGTTAACCCCTTCAATGCCAGTCACATTTATACAGTAATTAGTGCCTTTTTATAGCACCGATCGCAGTATAAATGTGAATGACGCCAAAAATGTGTCAAAAGTGTCCGATGTGTCCGCCATAACGTCGCAGTCCCAATAAAAATCGCAGATCGTCGCCATTTCTAGTAAAAAAAAAATAAAAAATATTAATTCTGTCCCTTATTTTGTAGGCACTATAAATTTTGCGCAAACCAGACGCTTATTGCGATTTTTTTTTTTTTACCAAAAATATGTAGAAGAATACGCATCGCCCTAAACTGAGAAAAAAAAAGTTTTTTTTTTTTTAATTGGGATATTTATTATAGCAACAAGTAAAAAATATTGTATTTTTTTCAAAATTGTCGCTCTTTTTTGTTTATAGCGCAAAAAATAAAAACCGCAGAGGTGATCAAATACCACCAAAAGAAAGCTCTACTTGTGGGGAAAAAAGGATGTAAATTTTGTTCTGGAGCCACGTCGCACGACCGCGCAATTGTCAGTTAAAGCGACGCATTTCCCGGAAGCTGAAATATCACCTGGGCAGGAGGGGGGGTATAAGTGCCCAGTAAGCAAGTGGTTAATCCATCATCAGAAAATGGAAAGTGTATGGCACAACTGCAAACCTACCAAGACATGGCCATCTACCTAAACTGACCGGGCAAGGAGAGCATTCATCAGAGAACCAGCCAAGAGGTCTGTAACGGAATGGCCCGTAGGACCCAGAGGCTCTTGAAGGGTGTGGGTACTCCTGTTTCAGCTTCACCAATGACTCTTGTGTCTAAAGTCATCCTATGTCCACTAGGGGCATAGGATGACTGAGAAATTATATCTTGGATTAAATGAGATGGGACAGTAATGATAATTCATGTATTGCAGGATATCTTGAACTAATTACAGGTTGTTGATTCTGAACCCAACAGGTCAATAGAGTGATTCATTCATGTGGAAACACAGACTGGTAATTAAGTCTGCTACTGCCATGTAAACTAGCCTTAGTCTGGCTTCTAAAGACCATTTCATTGTGTTATGCTAATTGACACTGTATTGTGTGAAAGTTCTATTGATGATAGATGTGGATTGTGAGTTCGCACAATCTAAAGGTCAGATGTCTGACTTGCCAGCTGTAGTTAATTAGAATCGGAGTCAGAATGTCTGACTAAAGGAATGTGTATTGTATAGCAGGTGTCTATCTTAAAAGATGTGTATTGAGGGGGGCTCGTCAGGAACTAGTGTATGATGTTGTGGGTGGAGTTAAGACATTGTTTCTTGTGGTTCCTAAACTGTATATAAGAAGCCTGATTTCCCCATTAAAAGGTTATCTGTTTTGAACCAGAGAACAGAGCTGTGTGTGTCTCATTTTTGAGGAATCCTATGGGTCTTGGTCTTCTGCTGGATTGTGGAGTGTTGATAAGCTGTTGTGGGTTGGTGGAATGGAATATTTTAAACGGTGGTAACCCCTGACCGTTACAAGGTCCATGGTAACTCTGGAGGAGCTGCAGAGATCCACAGCTCAGGGGGGATAATCTGTCCACAGGACAACTATTAGTCGAGTTCTCCACAAATCTGCCCTTTATGGAAGAGTGACAAAAAGAAAGACATTGGAGAAAGAAAGACATAATAAGTCCTGTTTGCAGTTTGTGATAAGCCATGTGGGGGAGAAGACACAGCAAACATGTGGGGGAGGGGACACAGCAAACATGTGGGGGAGGGGACACAGCAAACATGTGGGTGCTCTGGTCACATGATACCAAAAAAAGCAAAACGCTATGTGTAGGGAAAACTAACACTGCACATCACCCTGAACACACCATCCCCACCATGAAACATGGTGGTGGCAGCATCATGTGGTGGGGATGGTTTTCTTTAGCAGGGACAGGGAATCTGGTCAAAGTTGATGGGAAGATGGATGGAGACAAATACAGGACAATCTGTATCAAACCTGTTTTTGTCTGCAAAAGACTTGAGACCGGGGCGGAGGTTCACCTTCCAGCAGGACAACGACCCTAAAGTACATGGTTTAGATCAGAGCCTATTCATGTGTTAGAATGGCCCAGTCACAGTCCAGACCTAAATCACATTGAGAATCTGTGGCAAGACTTGAAAATTGCTGATCACAGACGCTCTCCGTCCAATCTGACAGAGCTTGAGATATTTTTTAAAGAAGAATGGGCAGAAATGTCCCTCTCTAGATGTGCAAAGCTGGTAGAGACATCCCTAAAAAGACTTGTAGAGAAAGGGGGTTCTACAAATTGACTCCGGGGGATCGCCATACAAATGCCCTTCACACCTTTCACATATCTATTTGTAAAAACAAAAAAAAAACATTTATCATTTTCCTTCCACTTCACAATTATGTGACACTTTATGTTGCGTCTCTCACATAAAATCCCAATAAATACATCTACGTTTTTGGTTGTAACATGACAAAATGAGGAACATTTCAAGGGGTATGAATACTTTCTCAAAGCTCTGTCTGTACATATACCCCAAAGTGTATACAATCAGGAGGAATAATTCAATTTCTGTGAGCCACGGTGAACTCCAGTGTGAGCCCAGTCAATGTGTGATCTCTGAGGCCTCGTACACACGAACAGTCCATCCGATGAGAATGGTCAGAAGGACCGTTGTCATTGGTTAACCGATGAAGCTGACTGATGGTCTGATGTGCCTACACACCATCGGTTAAAAAAACAATCGTGTTAGAACGCGGTGACGTAAAACACAACGACGTGCTGAAAAAAAAGTTCAATGCTTCCAAGCATGCGTCGACTTGATTCTGATGGTCGTGCGTACTAACGATCGGTTTTGACCTATTGGTTAGGCGTCCATCGCTTAAATTTTAAAGCAAGTTGGCTTTTTTTTAACCGAAGGTTAAATAACCTATGGGGCCTATACACGATCGGTTTTGACCAATGAAAATGGTCCATCAGACCATTGTCCTTTGCTTAACCTATCATGTGTACGTGGCCTTATAGTCATTGGAGGGGGGGAGGGGATGAAAGCCAATAACAGAGCTGTGAAAATGTGGAACAGACTCCCTCCAGACGTGGTTCTGGCCAGCTCAGTAGATTGCTTTAAGAAAGGCCTGGATTCTTTCCTAAATGTACAGAATATAACTGAGTACTAAGATGTGTAGGTAAGTTGATCCGAGGTAAATCCGATTGCCTCTCGGGGGATCAGAAAGGATTTTTTTCCCCTACTGTAGCAAATTGGATCATCGCTCTGCTGGGGTTTTTTGCCTTCCTCTGGATCAACTGTGGGTATGGAGTTGGGTAAATGTGATGTACTGTGTTTTTTTTTTGTTTATTTTTTTTTTTTGTGGTTGAACTGGATGGACTTGTGTCTTTTTTCAACCTGACTAACTATGTAACTATGTAACAGCAAGTGACCTGAAGGACTATGATGGGACCTCCCACTGTAACCCGCCAATCAGAAGTCTTTCTTTGTATAACTTTCATCTAGGTGACATGTCTGGATCCCTCACATAGAAGATTTATACCGGAATCCTGCAGAATATTATATCATTTATAGGATAATTCTCACCTCAGCCTCTGCAGAGTACAGCCGGGATCTCTGAGCCCCTCACATAGAATTTTTGTACCAGAGTCTTCCAGATTATTATTATTTGCTATATTCAGTCTGGTGAGGGATCGATTATTGATAAGAATGGATTGAAGATCAACACAGTCGGAGGAAGTCACACCACAATCATACAGCCTGCAGAGACAAATCCAGACACATGATAATATATTATAAGATGAATATGAGGAATGTAACGGTATGGCCCGTGGGACCCAGAGGCTCTTGAAGGATGCGGGGTACTCCTGTTTCAGCTTCACCAATGACTCTTGGGTCTAGGGTCATCCTATGTCCACTAGGGGCATAGGATGACTGAGAAATTATATCTTGGATTACATGAGATGGGACATTAATGATAATTTACAATGTATTCCAGGATATCTTGAAATATTACAGGTTGTTGATTCTAAACCCAACCAGTCAATAGAAGAGTGTCTCATTCAATGTGGAACATAGACTGTTAAGGGGGTAATTAAGTCTGCTACTGTCATGAAAACTAGCCTTGGTCTGGCTTCTAAAGACCTTTTCATTGTGTGATGCTATTTAACACTGTATTGATGATAATGTGTGTTGTGAGTTCACACAATCTAAAAGGTCAGATGTCTGACTTATGTTTACTAAAGGAATGTGTATTGTATAGAAGGTGAGAAAAGCAGGAGTCTTGATGTCTGACTTGTCAGCTGTAGTAATTAGCTCATGGTAATTATGTCAGACCTGGAGTCAAAAAGTCTTACTAAAAATGTGTATTAAGTTCCTTGTGTCATGTTGTGGGTGGAGTTAAGTCATTGTTCATATTTGGTTGTTAACTGTATAAAAGCCTGAGTTTTACCATTAAACATCTATCCATTTTGAACCAGCGAACAGAGCTGTGTGTGTCTCGTTTCTAGGGGAAATACATATGGATCGTGTTTGCCGGATTGTGGAGTGTTGATAAGCTGTCGTGGGTTGGTGGGATGGAATATTGTAAACGGCGTTAACCCCTGACCGTTACAAGGAATTATTCCCATTGAGTGAAAAGTAACATAACATCACTAGAGCGGAATATCAGTATATACAGAATGTTATACAGAGGAAAGATCTTGTTATTAGGGAAGATGATAAAGGTGAAGCTGTTGTAGTACTTCTGTCTACACAGTATCCATGACCACGCCTGAGGAACCCGCGGCCCCGATTGCCACCAGTGTCCCACGATCGGGTCACAGGAGCTGAAGAACGGGGAGAGGTGAGTGTAAACAAACCTTCCCCGTTCTTCTCTGTGGCAATGTCACTGATCATCTGTTCCCTGTCACAGTGAACGACGATCAGTGACATCACATGTCCAGCCCCGCCCCCCTACAGTAAGAAACACACAATAGGACACACTTAACCCCTTTAGGGCCCCCTAGTGGTTAACCCCTTCACTGCCATTGTCATTTTCACACTAATCAGTGCATTTTATAGCACTTTTCGCTGTGAACATTATAATAGTCCCAAAAATGTGTCTGCCATAATGTCGCAGTCAGGAGCACTCCATCAGATCACCACCACTCCAAAAATACTCCAGAACAGATTACTTCTTTCTCACCCAAACAGACCTATTGCTCCTCTCACAAGCCTCAATAGAGCCAATGTTCTTATCCGATCATCTCCCCCACCCTTACGTTTCCTGAATCAACACAAACCAAAAAATCTTGGCGACTAAATCCCTCTTTGCCAAAAGACCCACAAACAATATAACAGATACGTTCCCGAATTCAATTATACTTCAAGGAGAACTCTACCCAAGACATTACACCCACCACACTATGAGAAGCACACAAGTGTGTCATAAGGGGTAAACTTAGATCCCTAGCAACAAAAGCACAAGCAGGAACAAATCATTAATTGACTAAATTAAATGCTTAGAAACTTCCCATGAACAATAATCCTCACAAGCAGAACTTCAGGATTTAATACACACATGTTGAATATTGCTAGATGAATTAGGGAAATGCACTAGGAGGCAATATATTCCAATAGCGGGAGACTAATGGCACACACATTACAGACAGCTAAGTCTTCGTCTACAATCCATCACATACAAGATAACCAAGGCACGCTTTTCAACCCAGACCCAAATTCCTCAGACCACCGTTCCACTCAAATCAAGGATTTCCTAGCCCAATATTGCCCCAAACCAATCACCACCCAGCAGGCCGAAGCCACGGAAAGTTCTCTCCCTACAGAAGAACAATACACTGCCATAAAACAAATGAAGGTAGGTAAGAGCCCCAGACCTGATGGCCTCCCACTTCTTCCATATTACAAATGCTTTCTAGATGTTTTATCACCTAGAATGTTAGTGATATTTAATACCCTGGCCAACACCAAAACTTAAATATGAATTTATTGTTACCAATCTTGAGTCCATGTGTTTAATCTTCCTTTATCCATGAGATGTGTTTTCGATGTTACGACCAACAACAACTTGTTACTTGTCTTATACAATATCTTGCTGTTAAAAAAACCCACTAGGGATCTCCTATTCAACCCCAAATCATCCCTGGGCAGAATGCTAGAAGCCCACGTAGCAGTCATTCCAAAAGATGGTAAGGAACCTACACAAGTTTTCAACTACAGACCCATTTCCTTGCTCAATCTGGATATCAAACTTTATGCTAAGATTCTAGATAACAGGTTACTCCCTCTCATACCCAATCTTTTCTAGACATGTGCAAACTGGAATATTTTGTTTCGTTTTTTCGTTTTCATTTGGAAAACAAATTTATTTAGTTACTCCCGAAAATTGTTTTGATTTATTTTGTTTTTCGTTGGGGAATAGCTTTCGTCCGAAAATCCAATAATACTTGGTTTCTGTCGAATGGTCAAAAGAATATTCGACAGAACGTCAAATCTTTTTGGTTTATGTCGAATGGTCAAAAGAATATTCAACGGAACGTCGAATCTTTATGTCGAATCGTACATTTCCTTTTTGAATATTCCGCCTACAAGAATTCTAATGTTGTATGACTAGTAATAATGTCAAATCTATTCTTTATAATTTCAATCTATTTTTCTCATAAATCGAAATCTATTCTCTGTAATGTCGAATCTATTATTTCTATAGTGTAGAATCTTTTCTCTATGTTGTCGAATCTTTTCTCTATGATGTCAAATTTTTTCCCTATATTGTCGAATCTCTCTGATTCGAATTTTTACCGCAACGAAAACGAAAATAAAGCATTTTTTATGTCGGATCTTTCGGTTTTCGTTTCTTGCACTTTCGTTATCGTTTGTTAAAACTGTAACGAAAAAAAAACGATTTTCGGGCGACAATGCATTCTAACGAAAACTAATGCACATGTCTAATCTTTTCTCATCTGACCTAGTAGGCTTCATACAGGGTAGGGAGGCTAGAGACAACACCATACGTACACTAAATCTACATCACTGGCTCACCTCATCTGAGACTCAGGGTTTCTTCCTCTTCCTTGATGCTGAGAAGGCATTTAACAGAGTGAATGAATGAATGAATGAATGAATGAATGAATGAAAACTTATATAGCGCGGCACATGCAAACTGAATCGCCTCTGGGCGCTTGTTGTTCCTGTCTCCTTTGATATCAAAAGAGAAAAGTCTTGACCTTTTTCCTAAATGCTAGGTGGTTCTCCTCCAACCGAATGCTGGTTGGTAAAGCGTTCCATAGTCTGGGACCCTGGATCGCAAATCTTCTCTCTCCTTTGGACTTGAAGTTGGCTTTCGGAACCTGGAGCAGGTTCTGATTCGTGGATCGCAAAACGCGATTTGGATTATGCGCTTTTATTAATTCGCATAAGTAAAGGGGGGCATTCTCATGGACACATCTATGCGTAAGACAGAGAGCTTTAAAAGCAATTCAGAGTGGCTTGGGATTTCATGCAAGAGTTATTAAAAGGAATCAAACTCCTACCTCGCATGTATGCACATATTAATACATTATATACCACTTCCTCAGCAAGGGTGAAAGTGAATGGCCACCTGTCAAACGCCTTTTCCACAAGGAAGCCCATTATCCCCCATGATCTTCCTGTTGTCATTAAAACCCCTCTTAAACAGGCCGAGAGCCAACCTAGACATTAAGGGAATCACCATAGCGAACAGAGACTTTAAAGTCGCAGCCTGGTATTCTCCTCTCTTTACAATCACCTCGTCTATCCTTAACCAACTTATTAAAGGACATAAAACATTTCGGAGATCTATCAAATCTCAAAATTAACTATTCCAATTCACATGCCCTGAACGTCTCCCTCCCCCTACCAGCAGAAACCCATTGTAAGGAATCCTTCCCATTTTTATGGAAAAGGGAAGCCATCACCTACCTTGGCATCCAAATTACCAGGAAAATATCTGACCTCTATAACCATAATTACTTATCAGCACTCAATAAGATCCAATGGGATCTGAAGGATTGGGTCAACCTTAACATATCCTGATTTGGACGCTCAGCCCTAATAAACATGATTATCCTACCCCACATACTATACCTAATGCAGATGGTCCCAATCCACCTTCCCCTTCTTTTTTTGCATTATACAAGAAAGCATGCATGGCCTTCATATGGAAGAACAACACCCCACGCATCAAAAACACACGTTTCACACATACCAAAACTAAAGGTGGAATCGGACTACCAGACCTCTACAAATATCATTTAGCCTGCCATCTGTCTAGGATCATGGACTGAAAAATCCACAAGCATGGGAAAGCTTGGGTCTCTGTAGAAAAAACTTTCACACACACTCCAACACACATACTACCCTGGCTGACACCTTCCCTCTGCCTCTGACTCTAAGAACAAACCCTCTCATCTATTCCTCACTAGTGGCTTTCAGAGAGACATCGTGCTCTTTCAAACTTTCTTCACACCCAGGTCTATTGACTTTCCTGAGTGAAAACTGCAATGAGAAAGGCCCCACGAGGAAATACTAGCACACCAATTTTTACATAAAGGATGCATACTGCCATACGAGGACCTAGTGTCTGCATCATGTACCAACTCATTCCCCTTTTAGTCATACAGAAAATAGAGACATTTCCTTACATCATAGGACCCATCTACCACATGGAAAACCCAGCCAAAGTCTGATCTCTGATAGTCAGTGGAGGGGGGAGGGGGTGAAAGCCAATAACAGTGAGTGACCTGAAGGACTATGATGGGAACTCCCAGTGTAACCGGCCAATCAGAAGTCTGTCTTTGTATAACTTTCATCTAGGTGACATGTCTGGGTCCCTCACATAGAAGATTTATACCAGAATCCTTCAGAATATTATATCATTTATAGGATAATTCTCACTTCAGCGTCTGCAGATTGCAGCCAGGATCTCTGAGCGTCTCACATAGAAGTTTTAATTTAGAGTCTTGCAGATTATTCCATGATAAATCCAGTGTGAGGAGGGATCGATTATTGATAAGAATGGATCGGAGATCATCCCAGCCGGAGGAAGTCACATCACAACCATGCAACCTGCAGAGACAAATCCAGACACATGATATTATATTATAAGATGAATATGAGGAATTATTCCCATTTAGTGAAAAGTAACATAACATCACTAGAGCGGAATATCAGGATATACAGAATGTTATACAGAGGAAAGATCTTCTTATTAGGGAAGATGATAAAGGTGAAGCTGTTGTAGTACTTATGTCTACACAGTATAAAGAGGGGGCGCTGTGACAGCTCAGTCACCCCCTTACGTAACCGGTTATTAAGCAGTACCTCACACAGTCACCTTCGTAAAGTCCACAAATCAGGAGTTCCCATTGAAGATCACTGGATTGTGGCAGGAATAGGATTCATTATAGAGAATGCAGGGGGAGGGGTGGATATACCATTACAGCCTTTAGTGCTGAGGCTTCTGGGATATATTAGAGATACAAGTACTATATTGGTGGATACCCCACATTTACAATGGGATTCTACATTCACATGGGGGACACTTCACATTAAAGCACTTTATTCTTCTATCCCCCATTCTTTAGTGTCTCCAGCAATCAGATACCATCTCTCCATAGATATAGATCATATACTAGGATGTTACAGGAATTATTACAGAGGATGGAAAGGATGAAGGTTTTTTACCTTAACCACTTCAGCCCCAGAAGGATTTACCCCCTTAATGACCAGAACACTTTTTACAAAGCGCTGCTTTAACTGCTAATTGGGCGGTCATGCAATGCTGTAACCAAATAAATTTGCATCCCTTTTTACCACAAATGGAGCTTTCTTTTGGTGGTATTTGATCACCTCTGGAAAAAATATGTTTGAAATATAAATAAAAAAAGTAAATAAAAAAAATAATAATAAAAAAAAAAATATATATATATATATATATATATATATATATATATATATATATATATATATATATATATATATATATATATATATATATATATATATATATATATATATATATATATATATATATATATATATATATATATATATATATATATTCGACTTTTTGTTATAAAAAAAAAATCAATAAACTTTGATAAAACAAAATAAGCGTATATTTATTGGTTTGTGCAAAAATGATAGCGTCTACAAACTATGGAACATTTTCTGTAATGTACGCAACTTTTAGTATAAGACTGCCTATCTCATTTCTTGAGGTGGTAAAATGTCAGGGCAGTATAAACTCCCCAAATTACAAATTTTTGGAAAGTTGACACCCAAGAAATTTGCTGAGAGGCATGTTGAGCCCATTGATTTATTTTTATTTTTTGGTCACAAGTTATTGAAAAATTACTAAAACATTTTTTCTTAGGTTCCCCAGTGGGACAAGAGAGCCATAGAAAGTGGGAGGGGAATGTTTTCTCCCACTGCTTGTAAAAGCAGTCTAGAGGCTACTAGGATTACTAGGATTGCTTTTACATGAAAGCCGACTGCTGGCTGAAAAGAACAATACCAAGATAATGTCTAAACCTGCAGGCATCATTCTGGTATAAGCACTCAAAATCCAGCAACATACCAGTACGTCACTGGTCCTTGTTGGGCATATATTGTATATGTTCTTTTTTCATGCAACCTGTGGGTTAAGTGAAAAAAGAGGACTTAACAGATTCCTCCATTTCACATTGATTGATCGGTGGTATGCCACCATTAGAATACTGCCCTGTCCACCCATTTGTTATGATGCACTGTTATTTTTTTCTCATTCAGCCCTTCAAATCAATGTGGATGAAGAAATCTCTGCCAAGGAAAGTAAACATAAATATATATCCCGAAGCATAGGGACAATCCGCCCTAATGTTCACGCTTGCCCCATGCTCTTTTTTAACTGTGGTGGTGAAATCACATCCTACAGTGCTGGAGTCGTGGATTTATGTATCGTGAGAGCAAACCCTGTTGCTGTCAGAATAAATAAACCCCTGCTGCAGCTGAATGGCATAACTGCAAAGCTAATAATGGTTAAAGGTGTTGTAAACAATTTTATTTTTAAATAACAAACATGTTATACTTAACCTCCACTGTGCAGCTCATTTTGCAGAGAGTGGCCCCGATCCACGTCTTCTGGAGTCCCTCGGCAGCTGTTTCTGGTCCTCCCCGCATGAACTACACACGTTCATGTGAGAGAGCTTGCATTGTGTGTAGTTCTTGTGGGCGCTTCCATGATACAGCGAGCGGCCATGGCCGCTCACTGTATCACTCAGCCCCGCCCCTTGGTGTGCCGCGTCACTGGATGTGATTGACAACAGAGCCAGCTGCACTGCTTTCAATCCCTCCGCTTTAGCCAATCAGCTGTCCGGCTGAGCGGAGAAGAGAATGTCGGGGCCAGTTCAGAAGTTTTTTCACCTTAATGCATAGAATGCATTAAGGTGAAAAAACTTTTTCCTTTACAACCCCTTTAACAATAAACACAGTATCAGTTCAGTATAACAGTAGAATGACATACTTGCAAAGCAAACACAGTAACAATAAAACATTGCAGTTAAGGATTAAGTACAGTAAAACAGAGCAGAACATTAGAGAATGAGGGAGGGAGGGAGGGAGAGAGAGAGAGAGAGAGAGAGAGAGAGAGAGAGAGAAGAACAATAAAATGTCAACTATGTTTGTCTTTTTTTTTTTTACACTTTTATTGTAACTATAAACGTTCCAGGTTAGGGACTCTCAAAATGCAATGACTATATATATATATACACAACTCCTCACATATATATATATATATATATATATATATATATATATATATATATATATATATATATACACAGGGAACTCCTCACAAATTTACTGATCCTGGTTGATTGATAGTGATCTATTGATTTCTCCCTAAATTTGGCCTGTTGCACTTTTCTCTTCTACCACCAGGTGGTTTGCGCCGGACCAACAAATCCCTGCACATGCGCAAGAACACAGCATTAACTGTGTTAATGCCATTTACAAAAACAGTACCACTCAGTGCACCTCCACCATTGTTTTTGTGAAAATATCTCCTTAACCGTGTAGGTTAAGGAGATATTTCTTGCACCTACAGGTAAATCTAGGCTTACCTGTAGGTGCAAGTTGTAACAGTGGGTTTAAAACCTCTTTTACATCCAAAAACTGTCTGGTGCCCAATGACTTTCACCATCTTTGCACCCACTATGCCTCACAACCCACTACATATTTAAGGATGTCAGCTATCTTTAGCCTTGGAGGTCCTCATTAGACTGGAAGAGGCTAAAGACTTTCCTAAATTTGGCACCCAACGTGGGGCTAAGGCATTGTCCTTGCAGCCATCGCCCATAGCAATTGGCTTCAGCTCCATTGGGAATTTGTCTGGCCCAGTGGGAAGGTAGCAAGTAACACCTACCCTTCTTATAGACTCTGTAGTCGTGTGTACTATGAATGTGGGGAAGAACCTCCAAGTCTTTTTGCTCGGGGGAGAGGATCCAGCCTGGGCTTTTGACACTGTGAGGGTTAATACAGACTCCAAAATGGACTCAATTACAGTTTTGGCATGCCACGGTCAGAAGAAGACACGCGCTACAGTTTTCAAATACATTTTGCACCAATCCGTTGTCAGAGGGAGGTGTCTCCGCTCTGCAGAGGAGGACACATTACTGTTCGGGTCACCATCTTGGATCTGCATGCTGAGACCTTGTGGCCTGAAAGGAAACATGGTGAATTTGGGAGCTCTGGAGGCTGGAGGTTCCTCAACCCATGTCGGCTGAATATGACCCATGAGAGATTACCAGTTTCTTTGTCTTTGGAACCACAAATACTAACATGGGTATTTGGATGGCACCGAAGGGTGGGATTGCTCTGTACATGTCTCAAATCTCTACAGCAAAGGGGATTGTTTGCCGGCGGTGTTCCAAATTTGCCCTCTTTTTGCGCCCTTGTAGCCAGTGCTGTCAATGTGGATAACTGCTGCTGATAGCTGCCAGGTCACCACCTGTGGGTATGCCTCTGTGTAAGAACCCCACCCCTTTACTGAAGCTGCCCAGTCGGGCAGTCCTACTTTGGCCCAGGCTGACTCTTCTTCCAAGTAAGTGGACGTGTCGGGCGAGCTCGCTGACACTGCAGCAGAAGTGTTAGTTCCCACTGCCATCACCCCTTTGGAGACACCCACAGTGACCGATAGTCCAGAACAGGTGGTGCCGGTACCATGTCTCCTTGATAAGGAAGCCCAATCATCTACCTTGTCTACTAAGTCAGGTGTCATAGTTGTGGAAGGAGGTGGCTCCCCAGTCATTACTCGTCTGGCTCAGTACATTCACTCATTACGGATGAAGCTGGGAAAACGGTCCTGGGTCCCTCACTGTTGGCACCTGAAGCCAGTCAGTGAAGAGGAAAGGGGGATGCATGAGACAAGAAAAGTAACAGTGATGTAAAGTTGTGACTGTGTGTTGCATTTGGAAGACTGTATTCCACATTTTTCACTTCCTAATCCTGAAGGAAGAAATGTTTTACTGTTGGTGGAGTTGCAAATGTTCCACTGCCTTAAGAAGTTTATTAGTAGATCAGTAAGATGGTAAAATGGTGCTGCCATGCCGCACTGCTACTCCTGGTGGATTGGAGTGCAGATGGTCCCAGATACTCGGAAGTGCATCCCTCTGAGGTGGGTGGTAAGGCTCTCTGGTGATTAAGCCACAGTCTCTCACTCCCTGTCACACAGACCTCCTGCAGGCAGGTTTTGAATGGTGTCCAGAGAGGCTGAAAGCAGGATGTACCTGTCCTTTTATCTCTCCTCTCAGCAGGCTGTCCTGTGTGCTTTGCATTGTGTGTCCTATAGTTCAGAGCTGGACTGGCCAACAGTGTTACTTCCTCACTCAGACTATATGTCCCATAATGCGTTGCTCTGTTCACTCTCAAAGGAGGAAAGAAAACCCTGACAGGGCTCAACAGGCACTAGGGGGAAATAAACCCATACATAAGAAAACATTGAACCATTCAACAATAATAACTATAGTAGCAACCACTGGGTACACACTCCCCCCACTTTAACTCTTTGGTCCCCAAAGATATGGAGAAATCCATTCCAAACTCAGTGAGAGAAAGAAATTAATCATTAGTGATTTTCATAACAACATGAACAACAGTCTAGGTCTAACAGGTACTGAAACACTTCTGGATTCCTTTGAAACCATCTATATACATTCTTGGTTAATTCAAACTCAGGCCTCGTACACACGAGCAGACAGATTTGTTCAAATCTGTCCGTCCGACAGATTTGAACAAATCTGTCTGCAGGGATATTGGTTTGCTCGCGTGTACACACGAGCAAACCAAAATCCCCGCCAGCAGAGAGCGCGCTGACGTGTCGGTGACGTGGCGGTGACGTTGACGCCGCCACGTCACCGCACCAGGAAGTAAAACACTTCCGCGCATGCGCCAAATACATTCGGCGGCGGTGCGGCGGCGGTGCGGGACGACATGTCTGCTGGTAAGTGTACTAACCAGCAGACATGTCGGGCGGACGGATTCCCACCTGATAGATTTCAAAGCATGCTTTGAAATCTGTCGGGTGGCCAAATCCGTCGGCTCGGCCGTACACACGATCAAATCTGTCTGCTGAAACGGTCCAGCGGACCGTTTCCATCGGACAGATTTGATCGTGTGTACGAGGCCTATGTCTTTGAACAGGCCAGGGCAATTGCTGTGTCCCACCCATTGGTGTCAGAGGTCAGAGCAGAGTCACCCCCACCCAATTGACAGTAGGGGTGTAGCACCAGGAGCTGATCTGCGAATGGTGTGAATAAGTTCTTCAGAACTCTCTCCCAAAGTGTCATAAGTGAGTCTCTTAGGAGAATGCACATTTCGTCTCAGATGCACTGGAGAGTATTGTGTTGGCTCTTTGGCTGTTTTTTTGGCATTGTTTTGAACATCCAGCTCCATGGAAGAGTCCTCTATTACAGGTTCAGGGCTTAACATGAGACAAGGGGCACAATCATCTTCCAGAGGAATAGAGGGGTCCTCTACTTTATTAAAGCACTTTGTTTCAGGTGGTGGTAATGGTTCACCAGAAAAGTCTATCAGATCCCTAATTTCTTGCTCAGAGACAACTTTCCCAGCTGTAATTCCTTCAATTTTCTTTTGAGGGGTGACAGTTTCTAAAATTCTGATCCAAGAGACCGGCGTACCATCTTGGTTGTTTCTACTGATTGTTTTGGTAACACTTTAGTAGCTACTGCCCCTTTCTCCATCTCCTTCAAAAGGCTAGACTCTGGGTAATTTTCTGCAAGCCATAACCAAAGGGGCCAGGGCCGGCGCTACCACTAGGCCGAATAGGCGACTGCCTAGAGCGCACTGCCGCCTAGGGCACCCGGCCGCTGGTTATTATAATCCCGAACTGTCCTCTGCAGAGCTTGCACTATTCTTCATCAGGCAGCCATCCTTGTCCATGTCAAGCAGGAGCAGCAGCAGCAGCGCTGACAAACCCCACCCCTGCGTGGAGATTGAGCTCTCCGATCTCCGCTCTGAGCCTCTGACACTGTGTCACATGTCCAGCAATCCCCCTCTACACTCTCCATCCAGAACCAGTGATAAGTCAAAACCAAGATGCTGTTTCTTCCACCTGTATCAGGTTCCAGGCACAGAAAGTCAATGCAAACCAGATCTAATGGAATCTGACTCTGCAAGTGACCCATTGGGGCAGCCCTTTCTCTGGATACAAGTCAAAACAGGAGTGGCAATACCTCTTCTCTCATATTGGTCCACTAAAATCTTTTTTCAAGCAAAATGTCCCTTCTGTTCCTAAATAACCATGGTCATGGCATTTGGCAGATCCAGGGGGGCTATGTGGCAATTGCCCCCCGAGAAGGTGAGTAAGAGAGCAGTGGCTTCCCGGGGGGCTCCGCAGATGGCTTAACGGGTGAGAAACCGGCCGGCTCTGTGGGTGAGAGAGCGGGTGGCTTCCCCCGGAGGCTCCATGGGTAAGAAAGCGGGATGCTTCCCCAGCGGCTCTACAGGTGAAAGAGCGGGTGGGCTGTCAGGCAGCTTGATAGGTGAGAGAGCAGGCGAACAGCTGGGCAGCTTGTGGGTGAGCGATGGCTGATCAATCAGGGCGTTGAACTATATAATTTTAAATATATTAATAGAAATAATGTGCTTCAATCATCCTGACACCATAACAACCATGTTGCTGTAATGATTGAAGCGCTAACACCAGCTGTTTCCCAGATAAATTTCCCACAAGAAAACATATCCTGGCAGTGCCCCTCCTAAGACTAGACTCTGGATCCACCCCTGGGTCATGGTGCAAAGACATCAGAACAGTGGGGCAATGTTTTTCCAGAAGGAACAGTTGCCAATTTGCCTCCTTATCTCCCAAAGGGCCACGCCTGTATAACACTCCATCTCTTATTTGTAGTTGGTCCCATTTTCTGTGTAGAGGCTTTGCTGCCTTTACGAGGCTTTTCAGTAACAAGCTGGGATCCTGCTTGCTCAAGGCTTGAATGGCCAGGTGGCCTAACGGGTACTGTTTTTGGTCTTTCTTCAAATCTCTCTTCGTCAACTGGGGTAGGCCTTCTCTTCTCACATGTGTCAATCCACAGTAGCATCTTGGTATTCCAGAGAGATGAACCCCAATATATTCAGCAACCACACCCCCTTTCATCTTCTGATCCATTCCCTGACAAGGCTCGCACACCTTCTTCCATTACATAAGTCCAGTCTTCTGATTCTCCCCCGATGAGGCCTATGGGACAAGGCATCTGCATCTAGGTTCCCAACTCCAGGCCAATACTTCAGACTGAAAATGGCATTGAGGTAATGTAATGCTACACCCCTTCTCTCCCACACCCCTTTTGTTGCTGTGTTTAATTGTGGAGACACCTCCCAGCAGGGGATTTGTAAGGAGGGGCGTAACAACTGTAGTTGTTTGATTATACAAGTGTTGAGTTTCCATTGATTCTTCCTTGTCCCCTACCCCCTCTATGACAAGGCTAAGGGGAGTGTCCCTAACTATGTTTAAAAGTGTATGTTTGGTACTTAATAAAGAGTTTATTCTCTGCATATTTAACACTCAACACCTGTGTGACTTGTCTCGTGATTAAGTGATTAAGGGCTGGTTATGGCGAGTCTGCCGGCTGTGGGTGTGTTTGGAGGACAGGAGACACAGGTCTGGTGGAAGTTCCCATACAGGGTATCCAACATTCACATATACGGAATCCACATATCAGAGGAGATCATTTCCTCTACATCACTCCCCCTTTAGGCCCCTCCCACAATAAAAGCAACCCCTCCCCCGGAAATGTATCCTGCATTCTTATAGTGTTTATACGTGTGAGCGAGTCCTAAGGGTTTCTATTCCATCCTATTTCCTGCTTGTTAGGAATATGGAGGGTCATTCCATATGTACAGAGCCTGGTCACTGTTCTACTATAAGGGGGACCCCAAATCCCATGGATGAGATTACAAAGAGAAAGATTCCCTCAGAGAGAGGAGAAGACATGAGAAGAGGACAGGTGATGGAAGATTCTACATGGGTGAGGATGGAGGACACCCAGAGATAGAAGGAGACACTGAGAGACGGGAACAATCACAAGACGTCACATTTCCCCATCACTGCAGATCACACATTTCTCTTACCATAATTCCTGAATTTTACTCTCCGGGTTCATCAGAAAGGAAAGAATATCAGACTTCCTTTTATATCCTGAAGAGGAGGAACCTTCTTCTTCTTCTGTGTTGTCCTCTCCCGGACAATCTTTACTGGAAATAGTACAATACAGAAATCTAAAAGCCAATAATGAGATAATAATTACCACCAAGAATGTATGACCTCTGACACCAAGAATAACAATGCAACCCAAATTTCCCTTCCACATGGCTGCCTTCCCTCTGGCTCTACCGTCTCATACTGGACTTGATGAGGACTTCTCATTGGTGGCTATGAGTGGTCTTTGATGTCACACTCTAGAGAAAAGTTAAAGGAGGTCCCTAGTATGTACACGGGGTCTCCGGCCTTCCTACACAGGGGTTTCCATTAGGGTTGTCCCGATACCACTTTTTAAGACCGAGTACAAGTACCGATACTTTTTTTCCAAGTACTCGCCGATACCGAATACGGATAATTTTTTAATGTCATGTGACGCACTGATAGATGGCACTGGCTGATGGGCACTAAAAGGTGGCACAGACTGATGGCTGGCAGTGGCACTGATAGATGGGCACTGATAGGTGGCACTGATTATGCATCACTGATAGGTGGCACGCACTGAAAGATGGCAAAGATAGCCGGCACTGAAACATAGCAGACAGGTGGCACGCACTGATGGCAGGCACTGAAAGATCGCACTGACAGGTGTCACGCACTGACAGGTGGTAAGCACTGATGGCTGGAACTGACAGGTGGCACAGATATGTGGCAATGATGGGCAGAGATAGGCGGCAATGATGGGCACAGATAGGCGGCAATGATGGGCAGAGATTAAGTGGCACTTATAGGGCTGCACTGATGTGTGGCACAGATAGGCACAGATAGGCGGCAATGATGGACACAGATAGGCAGCACTGATAAGGGGGAGCATTGATATAAGGTGGCCTGTGAGCTAATGGGGGTCTCCAAGGGGGTTGGTTACCACACATTATATCAGCAGTCAGTACCCCCTCTTAGAGACCCCCATTAGCTCAAAGCCCCCCCCCCCTTTGAGACTTTCAGAGATCAGAGAGCTGCCCTCTTTAAGACATCATTCATGTCTTATCAGCGTGACCCGGGAGGGAAGTGTGAGAGTCGAGCTGGGAGAGGGGGGCAGAGTCGCTCTTGGGCTATGCAGACAGTGTGTGTGAACAGATTGGCATGTTATGTTACTCAATATATAAAAGATAGTGCATCGCTAATAAAGTCCATCAAATAGTCATCCAAGTCTTGTGGACGGCTGCGGGTGATGTCACGTCGTATCCCTACCGGTAGGGATACGACGTGACATTACCCGCAGCCGTCCACTATCACACTAGTTCCTCGCTGTACATGGCACTGGATTAGTGCCTATGATTGTGAGTTTAAAAAAAAAAAAAGTTACTTCATTAAAACTGTGTATATATGGAGAGCACTATAGTATGTCCTCTTTTTTTATGAATGGATCCCTTTGGTGTTTTCCTGTACATATGAGCTCTTGGTCTTGGACTTATCGTTGTTGCAGCACTGCCTGGATATATCCCTATGGGAACGCGCAATGGACCCTGTATAACAGAGGGTCCTGCTTGGGAGGTGAGAGGCCATTTCTGTTATTGGTGGAGGTGTTCCTTTCATCCACGTTCATCACCTGCATGTGATTGCATCTAGTCACCATTTAAACATCACTGGGATGACTATTTGATGGACTTTATTAGCGTTGCACTATCTTTTATATATTTTGTTACTCACATACACACTGTTTCCAGCAGCGCCAGCAGCACTTTCTTCCTCTCCTCCTGAACTGCTGAACGATGTCACGACAGGGCGGCACTAGAAGGCATTTGCCGGGTGGGGAAGAGAATATGCTGGGTGCAGGAGGAGTGCACACCGCTGCCATCCCTGTACAGTGAGTAATTTCCCCTGCGCGCCCGCTGACTTCCTGTTCTCGTCTCTCTCTCCCATCCCAGGTATCGGGTGAAGCATCGGCAGCATTTGCGCGAGTACAAGTTTTCGTGCAAATATTTGGTATCGGTATCGGGACAACCCTAGTTTCCATTCATCAACAGCTTCTGGAAAATCCTGCAACACTACTTTGGTTCCAGATATAAAATGCAGTCCAGACATTCACACCTCTGCCCACTTCTGCAGACAATTGGGGATGATGATGTCACACCCCTGGTCTTATTTCCCTCCCCCAGATCTCTGAAATCTAAAGCCTCATACACACGATCGGATTATCCGATGGGAATTGTGTGATGACAGGCTGTTGTCGGAGAATCAGTCACCAGGTGTGACTTCAAAGTGACATTACTGAGAAGCATTCCTATGTGACTTTGATGGGTCAGTGTTTATAGCGTGTTTTGTCACACGGCAAATCATGTCTGATAACCGTGATCGGGGTGTCATTTACAATCAGGCTGCATTTAAATCTGCATGATTCTGAATGCACATCAACCACAGGAATTGTGTAATTTGCTTCACATTTCAGAAATACGCTGCAAACGTCCATCACGCTTGTACTGCAAAAATGGTGAGCCAAGCACGACGCATGTTTCCAAAACATGCATTTTCCTACAAGTTGCTGTGCGTTCAGAAATGTGCAGACACCAACAAATGGTATCGCAAATGCAATGTGTGTTTCTGCTACGCTCAGATGTGACTGGGATGTGCTTGGGAGGACGTTTTTAGGCAGCAAGGATGACCAGGGAGGAGAGGATATCCTCACACTCACTTACCTGACCTCCTGACTCCTGTGTAGGAATGGAGAGAGAAGTTTCTGGCACTCTGGACCCACAGTGAGATCTACAAAATGTAAGGACTGAAAACTTTCTCTCTTCAAAGACTTAAAGCAATAGATCAGCTGCTTGGAATAATTTCTGTCCATCCATGAGTGATCAGTATCTGAACCACGCAGCTTCAAACTTGTATAACCAGACAAGATGCTCCTAATGAAGTCCTCATCCTGAGTCTCATACAGACAGAAGATGATCTGAGTAGGGAAAGTCTCATTGATGTCCACTATGGTCCATTCTAGTGTAGATCTGTTGCCCTTCTTGGCCCATTTTCTCATTGCAGGTTTGGCTCGGAGGGAGATGGGGATTCCTGTGATCTTTGAGAATGTCTTCACCTGATTTTCATTTAAGAGACCAAACAGGAATTGTAAAGATAATGCTAAATGTGAGTAATCTGAACTGAAGTCATGGAGTGATTCCCCTTTACAGATCTTTGGGAGGAATGTACGTTTCATAAATCCAAACCAACCATCCATGCCATAATAGAGAGCAGCCAGGAACTCCTGTACACTCAGGTGGATGAAGCTGTAGCAGGTCTGGGTTCGGACGTCCCAATGAAAGATGTTCTCATTCAGAAATACAGACTCCACCTCATCCAGAGAAAGTCCATGTCTTTTTAGATCTTTCTTCTCAAATAAAATTTGTTGGTTCAGAACTCCCTGATTGGCCAGAGCACACAGCTTCTTCAGACAGGATTGTTTCCTGCGTACAGACGGCTCCTTCTTGCTGTGATGGGTTAGTAAAATCTCCAGGAAGCGAAGGTAAATTGAAGTCATCGTATGACACCAAATTACAGCCAAATCTTTCCCTATGTCTTGTTTCATTACAGTGCAGACAATCCAGCATGTGATGGGGACGGCACACATGGTGTACACAACGTCATTGTCTTTTATTATATTGAGAACCTTGTCTGCATCTTCTTTATTTCCATAGAAGTTATGGACATATTTCTCTCGATCTTCCCTTGTAAATCCCTGGATTTCCACATTGCGAGAATCAGCAATGAATGTGTTAAGTTTCTCCATGGCCAGTGACCTTGTGGTGATGATCAGAGAAGATTCTGGGAGAACCTGTCTCCTGAACAAGCTTTGGAGAATTATTTCTTTGTGGGTTTCCATAGAAATGTCAGGACAACCCTCAGATTTCCCCTCCAGAGTCCACCTCAGTTCATCAAACCCATCAACTATGATGAGAAGTTTCCTCTGACTTCCAGGATCCTCCAGAATAGACACCAGGTCACCTGAACTCAGTCTGCAGGTTCGGGATAAAAGTCCCACAAGACTTATGTCTCCAGGGATGGTGTTGATTTCTCTACAGCTCAGATAAAACACAAAGTCAAACTTGTCTTGGTAGAGATCCTCAGAGGCCCAGTCCAGCATGATCTTCTTGGAGGTCATTGTTTTCCCAATCCCAGCAGCTCCTTGTAACACAACAATCTTAGGGATGGACCCACGTTTATCAGGGTCAAAGAGGGCCGGGATTGTGGTTGGGGGTCTTTTCTCCATGATCTGTAGAGGTCTTCTCCCTGAACTCCTTATTTCTTCTTCTTTTCCCTCTTTATTCTGGGGTCCGATTATCATCAATAACTTGGTGAAGATTTCCTGTAGATGAACCGCCTCCCCCATACGGGAATTATATTCTTTAATCCTCTGGAACTTCTCTTTCTCAGACTTTCTGTGTTCCTCTCTGATGTCTTTATGAGAGAAATGAGAATATTTTATTCCTCATACACACATGAAATAGTATTTATAAGACAAAGTTGGAAATATTGTATTTTAACCATAAACCCAAAGAATGAAACCCTAAAAGAAGATATCCCATGAAATACAGGAGGACTGTGGAAGCATCCAAACTATGGAGACATCATCCAGATCAGAGGAATAACTACAACCTTCAGGGCCCTGGTGCAAGAAGCCATGAATGGTCCCCATGGCTGCTGGGGTCCTTTCCATCAGTCCCAGGTACTTTTCTCTGGTCCCAGAGCCCTTCAATCAAAGGCTGGGGCTCTTCCCTCTGAGGCAGGTGCCCTTTCCACTTGTTCCTGTTGTGGAGCCCTTTATAAGCCCTGGTTCACACTGCTGTGAATTATCATTTGACTTGCAACACAAAGTCACATGACAAGTCACAACATGTTAATTTCAATAGATGATGTCCTAATAAATGTGACTCAAGTCACAACAACAAATAAAATGGTTCCTGCAATACTTTTCTGTGACTTTGGTGTGATTTGAGTGGCATAGACTACAATGTTAAATCACAAACAAGTCACAAATAAATTGCAAGCAAGTTGCACAACTTTGGGATCACAGCAGTGTGAACTGAGCTCATGTTCTACATTGGGTCCCCTTTTTGCCATCTTGTGCCCCCCTACAGTGGCGGAATGCCAGGGCAACCTTTGTGACCCTGGTAGTTCCATCACTGATCCAGACTACAATAAAACAAAATGTTCATCCAGAAAAGAGTTCATATCAGATGTGGATGTCCTACTAACCTGAGTATCTGTTGTCATGTGTCGTCTTCTTCAGTTTGACTGGAAATAAGATTAGAGAAGTGATTAGTCCTGACAAACCTCTAAAATGTATAAGATAACTAAGAGATAAAGGAAGGCCCATAGACGTGGTGTATCTGGATTTTGCAAAAACATTTGACACAGTTCCCCATAAACATTTACTGTACAAAGTAAGGTCCGTTGGCATGGACCATAGGGTGAGTACATGGATCAAAAACTGGCTACAAGGGTGAGTTCAGAGGGTGGTGATAAATGGGGAATACTCAGAATGGTCAGGGGTGGGTAGTGGGGTCCCTGTTAGATTTTGAATCTATTACTATTTTAAGTGATAAAAGTTTATTTCATCTTCATTGAAACATGTTAATTTTGAAGGTTGCTGAGGATAAGAGAAGGGTCATTTTCTGTGTACGTTACATCTATTTTTGAAGAATGTCAGGACAATGGGTGAAGTTATGTTACTTAATATACACAAGTGGGTATTACTTCTGTGGACAGTTTGTGCTACCTTCCTTGGAGCGATCCTAAAAATAAATATACTTAGCTTAGCTTTAAAACAGTATAATAATGCCTCACAGTTGAACATGAGTTAGGAAGATGGTGGAGAAGTGACCCTTCACTATGGAAGATGGTGGAGAAGTGACCCTTCACTATGGAAGATAGTGGGGAAGTGACCCTTCACTATGGAAGATGGTGGGGAAGTGACCCTTCACTATGGAAGAGGGGGTAGGAGGCCCACCCTGCAGGAATATGTACCATCATACCATCTGACACCTCATTCCTCCTTCTGAAGCAACCATCTTACCATGTGTTACCAACTGTCATTATGTAAGCATTGTCTTTTGCTTGTCTTTCTTGAAGAATAAACTCACACTTTTGAAGATAGCCTAAGGCCTAGTACACACGACCGTTATCCTCAACAGAATCCATCAAGAAACTTGGTGGCAGAGCTTTTTTGCTGAGGAAAATGGTTGTGTGTGTTTTTCATTGAGAAAACTGTCGTGGATCTCGATGAGAAAAAAAGACAACAAGTTCTCTTTTTCCTCGACGGGAGTCTCAATTTCCTGGTCGTGTTTCTCGTCGGGCTGGTTTACGATGAGAAACACGTTCGTGTGTATGCTTAGAAACCCGCCCATGCTCAGAATAAAGTAGGAGACGGGAGCGCACCTTCGGGAAAAGTAGCTTTTGTAATTGAGATAACACATTTGTCTCGCTGTAACAGCTGAAAAGCGCAAATCGTCTCTTAACCACTTACCTACTGTGCACCTACACCCCCTTCCTGCCCAGACAAAATATAAGCTTCCCGCACTGCGTCGCTTTAACTGACAATTGCGCGGTCGTGCGACGTGGCTCCCAAACAAAATTGGCGTCCTTTTTTTCCCACAAATAGAGCTTTCTTTTGGTGGTATTTGATCACCTCTGCGGTTTTTATTTTTTGCGCTATAAACAAAAATAGTGCGTCAATTTTTAAAAAAATGCAATATTTTTTCCTTTTTGCTATAATAAATAACCCCAAAAAATATATAAAAAAAATATTTTTTCCCTCAGTTTAGGCCGATACATATTCTTCTATATATTTTTGGTAAAAAAAAAATGCAATAAGCGTTTATCGGTTGGTTTGCGCAAAATTTATAAAGTTTACAAAATAGGGGATAGTTTATGGCATTTTTTTTTTTTTACTATTAACTGTGGCGATCTGCGATTTTTTTATTGGGACTGCGACGTTATGGCGGACATTTCGGACACTTTTCTGACATTTTTGGGACCATTTACATTTATACAGTGAAAAATGCTATAAATATGCATTGATTACTGTATAAATGTGACTGGCAGTGAAGGGGTTAACCACTAGGGGGCGGGGAAGGGGTTAAATGTGTGTCCTATGAGTGTTCTAACTGTAGGGGGAGGGGGGGGGTGACTGGGGGAGGTGACCGATTGTGTCCCTATGTACAAGGAACACAATCTGTCACCTCTCTCCCTGACAGGGACGTGCAGCTCTGTGTTTACATACCCAGCTCACTTACAGAGCAATCGTGTGTGCCCGGCGGCGATCGTTGCCGCCGGGCACTCGCACGGGATCCCCGCGGAGCGGCGGGTGCGCGCGCGCGCCGCCGGCGGCTTTAAAGGGACATCACATCATATGACGTGATGTCAGAACAATGGAGTCGTCTGCCCGCCGTCATTTGACGGCGGGCAGATGACAAGTGGTTAAGAAACTTTTACTTAACACGCGGTAACATGAGATTATCAAAAGCAGCCCCAAGAGTTGTGCCAGTGGAATGGAACTTCCCCTTTATATTGCCGTCGTACGTGTTGTACGTCTCTGCGTTTGAGAATGACGAGATTATTGTCTTGACAGTGTGTACGCGAAGAAAGCTTGACAAGATTCTCGGCAAGCCTAACAAGGACCTCGTTGAGGAAAATGATGTTTCTTTTATGACGAGTTTCTCGGTCGTGTGTACGAGGCCTCACTCTTGAATTTTTGGTAAACAAAACGCCTAGGAAGAAGACACTAATAGAAATTACAAGTGTCCCCCTATATTCTTCATTGCCGAAGCCAGCCACATTGGTCATTTTTTCCCCTATTCCTTGTCAAAAGGGGAGACAACAATTTCATGATTGATCAAGTCTCAGGAAAAAACTATCAAAGAATCTAGAAGGAAAAAGAGGTGCTTGTGTTTCATCAGACCAACAGAAGGCTCAAAACACAAGGGTGAGTTTTTTTCGCTGTCTGTTTTCTCATCTGCAGATCGCTTGTAAAACTTGCAAGCAGAAAAAACAAAAACAAAGACGCAGCTTACGAGGTTGATTGACAAGCCATCTGGGCAGAATGCTTCAAGATATCGTGGAAAATCCAGCGAGGACTTGCTGGTTGTGGTGAAAACGCGTAAAACGTTTTTGTATGTGAAGATTTCTGCCAAGGAAGTTCCTAAAAAGGTGAGAATGTCTCACAGAAAAAGTGTTAAAAAGGGAACTAAGGCTTCACGTTATAAAGGCCACCATTGTAGATACATCGGGCAGATGTACTCTTTGGGTGAGCTAGTTGGATTTTGATGTTTTGGACGGTCCAAGAACACATTATACAATTCCCTTTGCATACTTAAAAAGGAGAAAGACATTATTTTATCATTACACACGCATCCTTACATTTTGTTTACTTTAGGCCTGTTTACAGCCTACCTAAATATTACATGAACACGAGTCATGGAACAAGGCAAGAGCTAGAAAACTATTCTTCAAAGAAAAGGGACAAGGACAATATTGTTCCAAGAAAAAGCAACAAATAAAAGCAACAAACGAAGACAAAGCAATGAAAGAAACAAACATCAAAGTTAAAGGACATTATTCATCTCTTGTTTTTTTTAAGTGTACACAGGACAATCATTCTAAACAAAGGGTAAATATGTTTGTTTATATAAGTGGGATGGTTAACATTTCAAAGCTCAGAAGTAACAAGTAAGTCCCTGTACTTTCGGGAATTGATCTATTCCATATATATGAAATACAGACATGTAACAGCAGTAAGGTAATTAATTAATTGATGCCAGAGTGTAAAGAAGTTCTTTAACCACTTAAGGACCGCCGCATGTACATTTACGTCGGCAGAATGGCACCGACAGGCACATCAACGTATATATACGTTGGTGCCTTGGGGGGGATCGGGGGTCCGATCGGACCCCCCCCCCCCGTACATGCGGCGGTCCGCGCGGCTGCAGGAGCGATCCGACAAATGGGGGCGGCTATCCGTTTTCATCCGCCCCCTCCGGATCGCTCCCAGCCAATGCGCGCGCCCGCCCGCCCTGTCACTTCCTCCTCCTGTGTAAACACAGGAAGGAGGAAGCGACGTGATCTCTCCCTCGGCGTTTGTTTCAAGCGCCGCTGAGGAGAGATCACAACACACCAAGTAAGTCTGCACCAACAGCACACTTACACACAGACACAAACACATTTAACCCCCCCGATCGCCCCCCCCCCCCCTCCCCCCTGTCACAGTGTCACTGAATGCAGTAATCATACATGTATGATTACTGTATTTAGTGTCAGTGTGACAGACAGTGTGACAGTCAGTCAGTGTTAGTGTCAGGGTAGCCCCCCCACCCCCCCCAATAAAGTTTTAACCCCTTGATCACTGCCCTAGTTAACCCTTTCACTCCCTATTGCCAGCGTCACTAAGCGATCATTTTTCTGATCGCTGTATTAGTGTCGCTGTTCCCGCTAGGTAGCTAAATTTTTTTTAATGCGATTTTTTTTTTACTAAAGACATGTGGCTAAATAAATTTTGGCCTAAATGTTTGACTAAAATTTAGTTTATTGGTTCTTTATTATAACAAAAAGTAAAAAATATTGATTTTTTTTCAAAAATGTCGCTCTATTTTTGTATATAGCGCAAAAAATAAAAATCGCAGAGGCGATCAAATACCACCAAAAGAAAGCTCTATTTGTGGGAAAAAAAGGACGCAAATTTTGTTTGGGAGCCACGTCGCACGACCACGCAATTGTCTGTTAAAGCGACGCAGTGCCGAATCACAAAAACCCCTTGGGTCATTTGCCAGCGTATTGGTCCAGGTCTTAAGTGGTTAATAAGGAAACAAAGTTTAAAGCTGCATGTAAATGTTTATGAATATTTTAGCCCTAAACAACAGAAAATGTGTTATCACATGTGGTCATTCAAAGCACAAAACAAGGGACAAAACAAAGTTTTAAGGAAAATCTATTGATTAAGATTGTGTAAAGAACTGTATAAAATTCAGATAATGGAAAACAACATGGTATTTAGTAGGGTTGTCCCGATACCGATACCAGTATCGGTATCGATACCGAGTATTTGCGGGAGTACTTGTACTCCCGCAAATACCCCCGATACTTGTACTCGGTCCTAAAAAAGTGGTATCGTGACAACCCTAGTATTTAGTGTTTAATAAAAATCCTACAGATTTGGTTGCAGGAAATAGGAAGTTAAGTATTGAACAATTTTTACAAAAGATTCCAAACTTGGATTTGGTTATTAAACTAAAAGTATTAAGTAATAGATTGTTCTAATTTACTTAAGGCTACCCAGTAAAAAAAAATTATAATAATAATATATTAAAATATGAAAGTTTTGTTCAATCTAAAAATTATCAAAAATTGTAGGAAAAACAATTGTTAAAAGTTTTTGTAATTGAGTATTTCTGATAAAAGTACAAACTTTGGTTGGGGAGAAATTTTCTCAGGGAAATAGCCAATCGCAGTGCATTGGGCAGGAACCAATCTGTGAGTTTCACGAGATTGTCCGCTAAAAATTTTTTTGTCATTACTATAATCAAGAAACGTCATATTATAACATAATGTACATGATTTCTGGCAGATGTACAAACCAAATATGTTTAAAAAATTGTAAAAAAGGTTAAAAATGATAAAAACCATAAATAAGTTTGTCATCGAATGGTATTATTAATGGAATCAAAGCATGGTAGTTAAGTCTGGCAGTAACAGATCTTGACATTTAAAGGAATGCATATCGAGTTACACAGTCTGAGACATGACATGACAATTTTCACTTCTGTGAATTTGAGAACAACATTTTTCAGAAACCTGGAAGAGGGTTCATGGATAAGAACAAAAAACATATTTAAAAGGTATTACTTACTAAAGTAAGGCCTCGTACACACGAGGGGATATGTCCGCTGAAAACGGTCCGATGGACCGTTTCAGCAGACATCTCCGCTCGTGTGTATGGGCTAGCGGACAGATTTGTCCACCCGACAGATTTCAAAGCATGCTTTGAAATCTATCCGGTGGGGATCTGTCCGCCCGACATGTCTGCTGGTTAGTACACTTACCAGCAGACATGTCGGCCCCCACCGCCGCCGCGCCGCTGCCGAATGGATTCGGCGCATGCGCGGAAGTGTTTTACTTCCTGGTGCGGTGACGTTGCGGTGACGCGGCGGCGTCAACGTCACCGCCGCGTCACCGCCACGTCACCGCGCCTTCCGGCGGCGGGGAATTTGATCCGATGGTGTGTACACGCCATCGGATCAAACTCCCGATCGGACATATCCGATGGAAATGGTCCGCGGACCGTTTTCATCGGATATATCCGATCGTGTGTACGCCGCCTAATAGTTTTGAAAATGTTGGGCCTAAGTAACTTTTCTTCAGAGTTCATTGAGATTTTTTTTTTAAAGTGTATTTTTGTGCGTGAACTGGAGAGAGAGAGGAGCAGGACTGCAGGAGTTGGGAGTAGGCAGACCCTCCCCCCAGAGGCAATCTGCCATCCTTCTTCATGCCCCCGGGTGGCAATGGCGGGTGTGAGAGGGGGCCTCCCACTCACCCCGCCCTACCTGCTCCACTTGGGAGCCCAACGTGCAGAGGGACTCCCCCTATAAGGGAGTGAGGAGGTCTAGCCCACCCAGCCAGCCCCGTAGGTCCTTTGCCTCTCTTTTTTTAGGAGACCGCATGGCCAAAGTGCGTGTTAAACCAATTTCATGTGCGTGCAAGTGGGGTGGTGGTTTTTGTGGGGGGTGGGCGTACAAAGCACAGGCGTACGTTGCATAGCACACCCACCGGGAGCCGGGTTGAGACCACCAAACTCAATTCACATGTAGCTGAGGCCGGGATCCGAACCCTTGGCTGCAGAGGTGAATGGCTTGTCAGCGCAGTGCCAATCGCGTTGAGCCACCACAGCTCCTCTGTTGAGCCATCACAGCTCCTCTCATTGAGTTCATTGAGATTTTTTTTTTTTCAAAAACTTTTTATTAATTTAAGAGAAGAGAAGGTACAGAAACAACAAAAGACAAAGGCAAGAGAAAAATCCAAGGAGACCAAACAATAACATATACATTTTGCGTATGCAACTGACAATTTTTGCCCCCCATGAGTCTGATGGGTTAAGAATAGTAGTAAACGTGAGAGGAAAAAGAAGAGGGTATATTCGAAAGAAAAGAAAAGGAGAAGGAATAGAAAAAAAAGAATGAAGGGGAAGAGACGAGAAGGAGAAGAGAGAGAGAAAAGAGAGGAGAGGCCAGGAAAAGAGCCTTAAAGGAGATGCGGGAATTCTGAGAAAATATGCAATACAAGGCATGCAAAATTTAAACACAACCTGCGAGCTCAAAATTCTACACTTCCATTATAGTCATTCGACCAGAGGGCGGTGAAATCGCAATGCCCACCATTCAAGACTAGTCTGTCATAACCGAAGAGAAAAGAAAACAAAGAAAACAAAGAAAAACAAAGGGGAAGGGAGAGCAATGGGTTTGGAGCCAGAGTTAGCCCCGTGGATTGTGGTGGGAATCCAAACAATAGAAGCATGGGGTCCCTGTTAGGCAAAAAGCCTGTCACACTATGAATAAACCGTAAGATTGTAGTGCAGAAAGCATCCACAGACGGACAAGTCCAGAGACGATGCAATAAAGTTGGCTTATGCACCAGGCACCACGGGCAAGCAGGACCTATGTCCGGGGAGAGAGACATAGAAAATGGATAGTAGGCTCTGTGCATCAGTTTAAATTGTGTCTCTCTCCAAGTTTCCCATGGTGTGATGCCTCTAGTCACCTTGTATCCTTGGACCATGTCTTCCAGATTCAGTAGGTCTGGCAAATCTCTATTCCAGGATGACAAGGAAGTGCAGCATAAGGGTTTTCCAAACTTTCCATTTAATAGACGATAAATATCCGAGATGGAGTGGCGGTTTTCAGACAACAGTTTATCGATAAACGATGTTTGAAATCTAATAGATTTCTTCGGACAAGTTTTGCTAATGAAGTCCACATATTGCAAGACAGGAAGTAAGTGATGAGAAGGTAATGAAAATTCATCTGACAGCTGTGAGAAAGATTTAGGATTCCCAGATGACTCTTGGAATAGAGAGCATACTTTTTATGAGGCATTTGTCTCTTCATTTCGAAAATGGTTCATATTGAAAGCTAGAAGTAAACATAGGGTTATCATAAATTGGGAGAAACCTAGAGACATGTGGAGAAAGACCCAGTTTTTTTCTCACTTCTCTCCAGGCCACCACCATGTCTCTGAAGAGCAAATTTTGTTTTATGGGCTCAGGGAGCCTTTGAACCCGACTATGCAAAAGGGCCACTAAGTCCACTGGGTTGACTGATTCCAGGCCATAGTTAGAGTAACCAATATCCAATCCATTCCTATTCTTAAAAGACATGCCAAATTATACAACCTAATATTAGGCAAACTCGCTCCACCTTCGCTCTTCGGGAGATACAACTTGGACAAAGCAATCCTTGGCCTACCGTTTTTCCAAATGAATTTGGTAATAGATTTATTCAAAATTTGAACGTCTTTATGTTTTAAGAGCAAAGGTAAGGTTTGAAGTGGATATAGTAAGCGGGCAAAGCCAATCATCTTGAGGAGCGCACATCTTCCGTAGAGCGAGAGCAGCAGATCTGTCCATGCACTCATCTCGCCCACCAATTTCTCAATCAGAGGCGGGTAATTAAGATAATACAGAGAGGATGGTTCCCTGCCAATTTTCAAACCCAAATAGGTAATGTGAGATTTTGCAGTGCGAAAGGAGGATGACTGAATACACGAGTGTGCACGACCTACACCGAGGGGAAGTATTTCACTTTTACCGAAGTAAATTTTCAGACCGGAGCATTTACGATAAGACTCAAAGATCATTTGAATAGCAGGGATATCCGTGTTGGGAGAAGAAGAGAAGATCAGGATGTCGTCGGCAAAAAGAGCCACTCTCATGTCCTCCTGCCCAAATGATAGCCCATGGAGGAGGGGGGAGGTGTTAAGAAGACGTGAGAGGGGCTCTATGGCTAGATTAAAAAGCAAGGGGGAAAGGGGGCAACCTTGCCTAGTGCCTTTATGTAACCGAAAGGGAGGCGATTGCATCCCCGCCGCTGTAACCGTGGCCGACGGAGTGGAGTACATATTATGAATAAAATCGCAGAAGGGACCAGTTAAACCAAATCGTTGCATCACCATTGATAACCATTGGAAACTAACATTATCAAACGCTTTTTCTGCGTCAAGCGTAATTATTACCACTTTACTCAAAGGGTTTACTTTAGCGTATTCCAGGGCCGCAAGAACTTTGCGAATATTCGCGGACGCCGACCTGCCTTTAGTGAAACCTGACTGTGCTTGGTGTATTAGCGAGGGCATTATATCTGCAAGTCTGGTGGCCACTATCTTCGAAAGTATCTTGGAATCAACATTTAGTAGGGAGATGGGGCGGTATGAGCCAGGGTCCTGTGGGTCCTTACCTTTCTTAGCAATGAGTTCGATATTGGCTAAGTGACCAGTCGGAAAGGTATGGCCCACCCTCCCAGATGTGGTTATACACTGCCAATAATGCGGGAGTAACTTCCGATTGTAACATTTTAAAGAATTCGGGCGTGTAGCCATCTGGGCCCGGAGCTTTGCCATTAGAGAGACCGCCAATGGCAGAGCTAAGTTCCTCTAGGGTAATAGGGGCATTCAAACGTGACAGGTGAGTCGGCTCCACCATAGGTAGAACGACTCTGTCCAGCCAATTCTGCGCCAGGGTAGAATCAATCGGTTCATGAGAGTAAAGAGTTCTATAAAAGTTTTCTAACGTTTTGTTAATGTCTTTGGGTGACGTAGACAGTGAACCGTCTGGATTTCATAGAGCAGTTATATGTGTGGGGAGGAATGAACCCTTAGTGGGCCTTGCAAGTAACTTCCCTGCTTTGTTCCCAAATTTATGGTATTGCAATTGTGTTGAAGACAGCTTCATCTGTTCCACCTTCTCCGCCCAGGTATCAAAAATATCCTTGGCCTCTAACCAAGCAGCAAGGTTTTCCGCTGAATTGCTGACATTAAGAAGAGATTGAGCTGTCCTAACCCGATTGCTGGCTTCAAGATATTGCTTTTGAGCGTTCTTTTTATAGGCCGATGTGAATGAAATAATTCTACCTCTTAAATAGGACTTTCCCGCCTCCCAAAAAAAAGTGGGGTCTACACTGTGTTGTTCGTTATTGCTTGTGTAATCTGCCCAAGCGTCAGTGAGCATCACCCGAAAACTGTCGTTTTGCGACAAATAAGCCGGGAACCTCCATAGTCTAATTCCTGGATTGACCTGCAGATTGTTCAACGAAACCGAAATAGGAGAACGATCAGAGATCACTAAATCATGTATTTGCGTATCTGTAAATTTGGAAAGCAGGGAGTGAGTACAAAGAAAGTAGTCTAGCCTTGCAAAGGATTTATGCACATGGGAGAAAAAGGTAAATTCCCTATCCACAGGATGTTGCAATCGCCACGTGTCTAACAAATTAAGGGCCCAAACCATGTTGGAGAAATGAGTGGGTCTATCCGCATTAGACGGGACTGGCGATGTCTGAGTACTGGACCTATCCTCCTGATTACACAAGGTGGAGTTGAAATCACCCCCTACCAGATGAGGGGGTATGTTACCATCAGCAGACAATTGAGACGCTAGTCTGGTGAAGTAAGGTTGATCAGGAGAGTTAGGTGCATACACATTTGAGATCCTAAGATCGCCCGATGGGAGTTTAAGATGTACAGAAATCCACCGCCCTTCGTCATCTCTATCTAAGGACAATAAATCATAAACAAGGTTTTTATGCATAAGAATGAGTGTGCCTGCCTTGCGCCCTCTAGAAGCTGAACCCAAAACCTTACCTACCCATACCTTCTGCATGCGGAAGAAATCCTTCTCTTCCAGGTGTGACTCCTGAAGGAGAGCTATGTCGGCTTTAAGCCATTTTAAATGTCTAAGGCGGCGTACACACGATCGGATATATCCGATGAAAACGGTCCGCGGACCATTTCCATCGGATATGTCCGATCGGGAGTTTGATCCGATGGCGTGTACACACCATCGGATCAAATTCCCCGCCGCCGGACGGCGCGGTGACGTAGTGGTGACGCGGCAGTGACGTTGACGCCGCCGCGTCACCGCCACGTCACCGCACCAGGAAGTAAAACACTTCCGCGCATGCGCCGAATCCATTCGGCAGCGGCGCGGCGGCGGTGGGGGCCGACATGTCTGCTGGTAAGTGTACTAACCAGCAGACATGTCGGGCGGACAGATTCCCACCGGATAGATTTCAAAGCTTGCTTTGAAATCTGTCGGGTGGACAAATCTGTCCGCTAGCCCATACACACGTATTTTCATGCATTTAACAGGTGAACGCAGCCCCTTAACATTCCAGGAAACTATACTAAGCGGGGGCATGAGTTACGTGGGAAAGAGAACACCAGTGAAATTACAAAAACATATTACTTGCCGAAAGCTGACCGCCGATACGACTAGAGAGCGCGCCGCCCCTCGTGGTCGAAAGTAACGATGACGGAACCATCCCCTCAGGAGAAAAGCAGAAGCAGTAAGGAAGAAATAGGACAGGAAGAGAAAGTTAGTATCAATAAAACAAAAAACATCAATAAATCGGGACTTCACCTTTTTCCACATGCAATCCCACAACCGGACGTACCACCGGACCGCATATGCAAGAGTCACGAGTACAAACATCGCTGCAAGCATGAAGCAGCCACCCTCCTATATAAGACCAAATGGGCATACTGGAAACATTAAAGGAATGCGCAAGGCCCCCCATGGCCGTCCTGTGATGGAATTGCATGGAAACACATTGATAATAGAGAACACAGAACAAAAACCTGTGCAGGAGAGAGAGGCATTAGGTCAATAATGCAAATGCTAGCAAACTCAGATTGACTATACAACAGACCAAAATAAACAATATGTACGGAAGTCCATAGTAAATAAACTAAAAAAATAAATAAAATCGAGGTTAGGAACAAAGGGTCCAAAGATCGAAGGACCAAAAGCCTAGATTCCTCCGGAGGCCGGGTTATTGACGGCCCAGAGGAAATAAAACAGGGTGGCCAAGACAGCTGAGTCAGCCCCCCCATACATTAACACATCATGGCCTCAAGATAGCTCATCCTGATTCTTGATGAACAAGTGTTGCTGAAGGTTTCAGGCGTTTAGGTGGGTCCTTCCTCAGACTCTGTTGATCTCTTGGGCCATGTTTCACCGTATCCGCATAGGTGTCCGACGAAGACTTGACCGCTGGAAGGGAATGGAGGAAAGCGCGCGCTTTGTCCACGGAGTGCAATGTAAGTTGTTCCCCGTCCGGGGCTTGCAAACGCAAGACAGCAGGATAGGCCAACGTAAATTGGACGCCTCTCTTATAGAGCTCGGCACAGATCGGCTGAAAGTCCTTACGTTTATGAGACACCTCCGCAGAATAATCCGCGAACAGCAGAAGCTTGTGGCCCTCAACCTCCACTGAGCAAGCTTTGCGAAAGGCTTGTAAAATATCAGCACGGTCAGCATAATTTAAATACCTGGCAATTACAGGTCTGGGGCGGGATCGTTCCTCCGACATGGCGCCGATCCTGTGGGCTCTTTCCACGACACATATATGGCCGATGCCCAATGCTCCAGGGATGGCCGTAGAACAGATGTCCATCAAAGAACTAAGCTTGCAGGATTCCGGGAGGCCAATTATCCTCAAATTATTGCTCCTGGAACGATTTTCGAGGTCTTCCATTCGATCATGCAAATGTTGCTGATCTTGCACAAATCGCTCCAAGGCACTATTCATACCGTACTGGTCATCTTCCACTGACGATATACGTTGCTCCACAGTCGTCAATCTCTGAGAGTGTTCCCCAATTTCAAGTCGCAGCTGCTGAATCCCTTCAGCAACTGCCCTCTCCACCACGGCAGTGATGGTGGGTGAGAGCAGCGCCGCCACCGCCTTGGCTATTCGCTCATGTGTGCTGCCCTGTTCTAGACAATTAGCTGACACAGTGTCCATGTCCTCTGATGGCGTGTTACTGGTTGCTGGGCTGGTATGAGACTCCAGCGGCTGCACACAGTGCGACGGAGAAATGCGTCGTAGTGCTGCGGCCATTTTGGAGAGAGCCGCATTCTCCGTCGGAATGTCACTCGTGCCGGGGCTCGGAAGCGCCTGCGGCTGTGTTAAGTACCGCTCCATCCGCAACACTGAGGGGGACTAGCGGGAGCCGAATATACGGTGATCCGAAGAGATGTCGGGGTTTTACAGGCAGATTACTGCGCGGTCCGAGCGGAGCCTGCTTCCTCTACATGCGGCGCCGGAACCGGAAGTCCATTGAGATTTTTGAAGACAAATTATCTGTCTGAGTAAATGAATTAATGAATTTTAAAGGCTTACTATAGAGCAAATCTTTTTTTAATAATAAAAGATAACTTGTATACAATCATTTGAAGATGTAGAGAAAGCCCTTATTAATTTAGTATTTTTGATTAATATAGAGATCTCTCTCATCCATTTTATATTGTACAAGTGTATGTGGATGATGAGACAATTTCACTGGTATTTTATAAAAAAATTAAATGTGTTACAAGTCCATTGTCCAATGCTACAAGTCACATTGTGGGTTTGTGAAAAACATCTTATGTTTCACTAAAGGTGTTATTTTAACCACTTGAGGCCCGCGCTACCGTCGGATGACGGCAACAGCGCGGGCCTGAAAATCCAACATGCCGTCATTTGACGGCATGTCATTCTGGCTTTCCCAGCGCGCGCTGTACAGCGCGCTGCGGGGAAGCCCTGTGTTGTCCGTGTCCCTTGGACACGGCCAATCACAGATCGCGGCAAACGGCCAATCAGAGCGGCCGTTTGCGATGCGATCTGTGGGCGAATGAGATGATCTCTCATAGATCATCTCTCATTGCCGGCTCACACAGAGACAGCGTCCTGTCTCTGGAAGGGAGGAGCCCGATCTGTGTTCCTTCCTACATAGGGACACAGATCGGTCACCCCCCCAGTCACCCCCCCCTCCTCCCACAGTTAGACCACACCTAGCATACACATTTAACCCCTTCCTCACCCCCTAGTGTTAACCCCTTCAATGCCAGTCACATTTATACTGTAATTAGTGCATATTTATAGCACTGATCGCAGAGATAAATGTGAATGGCGCCAAAAATGTGTCAAAAGTGTCCGATGTGTCCGCCATAACGTCGCAGTACCAATTAAAATCGCAGATCGCCGCCATTTCTAGTAAAAAAAAAAATAATAAAAAATAATAATTCTCTCCCCTATTTTGTAAGCGCTATAACTTTTGCGCAAACCAGTCGCTTATTGCGATTTATTTTTTATTTTATTTTTTTACCAAAAATATGTAGAAGAATACGTATCGCCCTAAACTGAGAAAAAAAAATTTGTTTTTTTTTTTAATTGGGATATTTATTATAGCAACAAGTAAAAAATATTGTATTTTTCTTCAAAATTGTCGCTCTTTTTTGTTTATAGCGCAAAAAATAAAAATCGCACAGGCGATCAAATACCACCAAAAGAAAGCTCTACTTGTGGGGAAAAAAGGACGTAAATTTTGTTTGGGAGCCACGTCGCACGACCGCGCAATTGTCAGTTAAAGCGATGCAGTGCCGGAAGCTGAAATTTTACCTGGGCAGGAGGGGGGTGTAAGTGCCCAGTATGCAAGTGGTTAAAGAAAACAGGAGGTGTCAATACACACAGCTTTGACTGAGGTTTGTCTAGTGACAACTGAATGTTAAAAAGAAAGGTCAGTTGAAGTGGGACATCAAGACTAAAATGATGCAGTGTGATGAAGCCACAGTTGTGTATTATGCAAAAGTCACTTTTTTTTTTACTTTAAAGCCGCGTACACACGATCGGTTCAAACCGATGAAGACGGACTGAGCTTTGATTTCTATCGGTCCAAACCGATCGTGTGTAGGCCCCATCGGTCCGTTATTCTTCGGTCAAAAAACAGATGGCTTGCTTTAAAATTTAACCGATGGATGGCTAACCAATGGGTCAAAACCGATCGTTAGTAGGCAAAAGCATTGGTTAAAGGGCCGCGCATGCTCAGAATCAAGTCGACGCATGCTTGGAAGCATTGAACTTCATTTTTCTCAGCACGTCGTTGTGTTTACGTCACCGCGTTCTGACACGATCGGATCAATAACCGATGGTGTGTAGGCACATCAGTTCATCAGTCAGCTTCATCGGTGAACCGATGAAAACTGTCCGTCGGACCGTGCTCATCGGATGGACCGATCGTGTGTACAGGGCTTTAGTGGAAAAGTATATTTATTGGGAAAGACATTTGTGCTTTTATAATGGATCCATATATTGGCACAATGGAACTTTCTGTATATTTGTCTGTACTGAAAGAACTACAGAAGAGTCAGGATGCCCACTAACACACGGCTCCTTTCTCTATCTGCAACATAGAGAGGGTCCTGACTCTCCTGTAGTCCAAGGGAGGGGGCGAGCACGACTCTCTACACCAGGGAGAAAGCCTTGCATTACTGTGTGGAGTTACTGACAGAAGGACAGGAAGTGAGGATTTCTCAGAAGAAATAAGGACATTTAACCACTTAAGGACCCCCTACCAACGATATACGTCGGCAGAATGGCACGGCTAGGCACAATCACGTACCTGTACGTGTCTCTTTAGTCCCAGCCATGGGGTCGTGAGAATGCCGCCGGTGGCTCGCTCGCGACCCAGTCCAAAGCTCCGTGGCCGCGGGACCCACGGACCCGATCGCTGCCTGTGTCCCGCGATCAGTCACCGGACCTGAAATGTGTCTATATGTAAACACACCTTCCCTGTTCTTCATTGTGGCAGTGTCAGGGATCCTGTGTTCCCTGATATAGGGAAAGGCGTTTACTGACATCACACACCCCGTCCCCTAAGTTAGAAACACATTTGAGGTCACACTTAACCCCTACAGCGCCCCCTAGGGGTTAACTTCTAAACTGCAATTGTCATTTTCACAGTGAACAGTGCATTTATATAGCACTTTTTGCTGTGAAAATTACAATGGTCCCAAAAATTGGGTCAAAATTATCCGATGTGTCCGTCATAATGTCATGAAAAAAAAAATTGCTGATCGCCGCCATTAGTAGTAAAAAAAAATATTAATAAAAATGCAATAAAACTATCACGTGAATTGAAACGCTTTCAAATTTGTGCGAACCAATCGATAAACGATTATTGCGATTTGTAGAAGAATACGAATCGGCCTAAACTGAGGAAAAAAATAAAAACCGCAGAGCTGATCAAATACCACCAAAAGAAAATCTCTATTTGTGGGAAAAAAGGACATCAATTTTGTTTGGGAGCCACGTCGCACGACCGCGCAATTGTCAGTTGAAGCAACACAGTGCCGAATCGCAAAAAGGGGCAAGGTCCTTTATTTTTATAATGGTCTGGGTCTTAAGTGGTTAAAAGCAAAATGGAAGGATGAGGTGTAAGTGAAGGAGGGCTGCACTGAGGTAAAGGAAGCTATTATTGTACCTTTACAACTGCTTTAAGCTTCCTTGATGACCATCTGGAAGCAAGGGAATCGCTTTCAACCCTTCCCCCATGACATAGCTCCAGACATCTCTGCAGCCAACCCTCCAGCCTTCCCTGCAGCCAAAATCAGCCTTCTTTCGGAGGAACAGCCTGAGTTCCTTAAGGAGCCTGATTTGACCATATGGAGCCAGGTATAGTATTTGGCTAAAGATTGAACAAAAAGCGTTTTACGTATCAATAGACAGGAGTTGTACATCACCGGCGTTCTGGATGGTCGAAACTTCAGAGAACTTTTGTGTAACCGTGTGTATGGCAGGGAAGCTTGAGCGGAATTACGTCAGAAAAACAATTCAAAGTTTTTCCGATAGAAATTCCGATCGCGTGTGCCATGATTACCCCATGATAAAGACCACCTTCCATGAGGTCCCATATGTGCGTACTGTCAGCGGGAAGGGGTTGGAAGCTCCTGATTGGTCACTGGATTTTTTTATGACATTTCTAGTTCTTCCTCACACAGATATTGATCAGGAATTGGTAGGAAATGGACATTATAGACGGGAACTCACCATGTTGTGCTCTCCTCTCCTGGAGGTCATTTGCGGGTCCCATCAGACCGATCAGTGTAAAGACATGAATGGTGACACCCAGAGCCCCTTCTTCTCCATATATGTCTATCAGGAGGTCCTTGGTGGTGATCCTTTCTGCATTTTCTAGTCTTCCTCGGGGGATGGGACGTTTATCTTCAGACAAATCAGACAATTTGTTCCTAAATCTCTTGAAGTCACATTCTATCAGATCCTCCAGAGAATATAAGATAAGATCCCCGGGGGTTTGTAGGAACTTTCCCAGGACACCAGGAGCCGACCCTGCAGAGAAAACAATCAGAAACCATAAACATTCATCCTGATTGGAGGATTTCTGACACATGACAGCAGATAAGTCTGTACTGGGGGCCGGCAATGCTATAAAGAGTATATAGAAGGGAAAGGAAACTATCCCCCAATATGTCTATATGTACATTATCCTATGGAGGGATTGGATTCCCTAATCTCATATGATTGCCTCCAGGATGGTTAGTTACCTCTCATATGGGTGAATATTGAGTGTAAACACCTAGGGGGACTTTTTATATTAAAAAAATCACCTTCTTGAAAGAAAAACAAATGCAGTGGTACATTAAAGTAGAAGAACTGGAACTGATCCATTCAACCTAACAGCGTCGGGTGTACTCATTCCCACATAACAAGACACCCTATTAAACCCACTCCCCTAAACTAAACAGGCAATCACGGCTAAATCAGCCTTGTGAACGCTCCAATGATGATCCGGCGAATATGGTATCGCCGCGCAGGATCCGCGAACCCCCGCTCCCCGGACGCTCCTAGAAGGGATCACGCTGCGCCCCAACAGCTAGGGTCCCGGAACCCCGCTGCCTCAGAACAGCAGCATTCAACCACCATGGGGAAAGGAGTTCGCCTGTTCAAGAGAATTCAGCAATGTTTAGAACCCAACATAAAACAATTTAATAAACCCGACAGCAGAGCAGCTCACCAAGAGAGGTGTAAAAGAGGACAGAGAGAAAGACACGTGGGAAAAAAAGAGAGAGAAGGACAGAGAGATACAATCAGACAGATATTGGAGTGGATCAGCCACCAGGCCGAATCCCAGGAATGAGTGACACATTGCAGGTAGCCCAGGGTTCCCAAATAGATATGAATCTGTCTGTCTGATCTTCCCACTTAGCTACGATTTGTTCCTGGGACATTATCCAGGAGACTTTTCTCCTAAACGACAGGAAGGAAACTGAGGGTTTCTTCCACGATTTGGCTATGGTCATTTTAGCCCCTAATAAAATAAAAAAAGCATAAAATTCGGGAATTTTTATGAAGGCCTGGTATGCACTGATTCAGCAGTGCCACATGAGGTTGAGGGGATACCACTATCCCAAGCAAGGCTCCGATGGTGCGAAAAAAACATTTCCAAAATGACCTAAAGCGGGGGCAGGACCACCACGTATGCAACATGTTACCCTCCAATTCGCATCCCCGGAAGCATAGTGGTGAGGTCCCTGGAAACATCCTCGCCAGCCTGAAAGGAACGTAATACCACCGAACCATAAGTTTGAGACTAGCCTCTATAAGACATATGCGTTAAGAATACCTTTATACGCTTGATTCGATGCTCGGCACCATACCTCAGTGCTCCATGAAGTGTTCAGGTCCTCCTCCCAGGCACAAGCATAAGATGGCTTATCCTACGTGGATATCATGGCCACATATATCAGCGAGATGCCACCCCTCTGATCCTGGCGTTATGCCAGGGGTTAACGATTTGTCCGACCAAGCAGAGCGGAGAAAGTGGGAAATTTATGAGAGCCTAAAGACATCGCTGCCGGGCATATCTAGATGTTTTTTGCAGTGGGAAAGGGAAAGCGGGCCCGCTGAGGAGAGAAAGTGTCCTATCCTATACAGGCCTCTGTCCGTCCACCACACCACCGAAAAGCCCTGATATCCATCCCCGGGGGGAAGTCAGGGTTATGAAATAAATGTGAAAGGAGTTTCAAAGGGGAAATCAGGGCGCGCAGAGAATATAGTTTGGTACAGAGGGCTACGGAGTGGGATAACGTGGGAGATAAGATGGCTGGTCTGCGCTTGGAATCGCACCCCAAAACACAGTCAATGGTATGTGCAGGGATGGCTTGTCGTTCCATTGCAAGCCAGTCAGGTTTAGGACCTGAGTAAAAACCATCGACATTTGTGACAGCTGGGCCGCTTGATAATACGCCCATAAGTTAGGAAGCCCCAGACCCTCCTGTGATTTTAAACGGAAGAGGACTCTCGAAGGACACCAATATCTCTTTTTCCCCCCAAACAAACCCAATAATCTCCGATTGGAATCTGGTGAGGAAATGTTTTGTCAACGGGATCGGGAGAGCACGGAACAAATATAGAAGACGCGGCAGAAGGGTAATTTTCACCGCATTCACCCGTCCCAGCCAGGACAAACCACACTTGGCCCATCTCTCAAGATCCCCTCTACACTTGACAATCATAGGAGGGTAGTTTGCCTTAACCACTTTAGCCCCGGACCATATTGCTGCCCAATGACCAGAGCACTTTTTGTGATGCGGCACTGCGTCGCTTTAACTGACAATTGCGCGGTCGTGCGACGTGGCTCCCAAACAAAATTGGCGTCATTTTTTTCCCACAAACAGATTTCTTTCGGTGGTATTTGATCATCTCTGCGGTTTTTATTTTTTGCGCTATAAACAAAAATAGAGCGACTATTTTGAAAAAAATTCAATATTTTTTACATTTTGCTATAATAAATATCCCCAAAAAAATATATAAAAAAAACATTTTTTTTCCTCAATTTAGGCCGATACGTATTCTTCTACATATTTTTCGTAAAAAAAAAATCGCAATTAGCGTTTATTGATTGGTTTGCGCAAAATTTATAGCGTTTACAAAAAAGGGGATAGTTTTATGGCATTTTTATTAATATTTTTTTTTACTAGTAATGGCGGCGATCAGCGTTTTTTTTCAGCACTGAGACATTATGGCGGACACATCGGACACTTTAGACACATTTTTGGGACCATTGGCATTTTTATAGCGATCAATGCTATAAAAATGCATTGTATTACTATAAAAATGCCATTGGCAGTGAAGGGGTTAACACTAGGGGGCGGGGAAGGGGTTAAGTGTGTTCCTGGGTGTGTTCTAACTGTATGGGGGGTGACCTCACTAGGGGAAATCACTGATCTTCTGTTCATACATTGTATGAACAGGAGATCAGGGTTTCCCCCGCTGACAGGACCGAGAGCTTTGTGTTTACACACAAAGCTCCCGGTCCCCGCTCTGTAGCGAACGGGCACACGCGCGGGACTCGGGGGCGCGCGGGGGCGCGCTCGCTCTCTAGAATCTGCTAAAGGGAGGACATAGAGCTACGTGCTCCCACGCAGCAGTGCCGACCTGCCGCCGTAATATGACGGTGGGCGGTCGGCAAGTAGTTAAAGAGGCCGTTAAAGTTTGGTGTTAATTTGATGCCCAAATATGGAATGTGTGCGGGAGCCCAAGTGAAAGTGAAGTTACTGGACAGTTTGTAGAGCAGATCTGGGGGGACGGAGACATTCATAGCCAGGGACTTACCCAAGTTAACTCGCAATCCAGAAAGCTCACTGAAAACCCATAGCGTCTTAAGTATATTTGGGGTGGAAATAAGGTGAGAAGTGACGAAGAGCAAGAGGTCGTCAGCATAGAGTGCGCATTTGTGCTCCCCAGGCCCACAAGTTACCCCCTTAATGTCAGGATTCGACCTCAGAGCTACCGCCAATGTCTCAATTGCTACCGCAAATAGGAGAGGGGAGAGCGGACACCCCTGTCTGGTTCCCCTGCCTATAGGGAAGGAATCCGAATATCTGCCCATTAAGCGGACCTGTGCGGAGGGGCTTGAGTAAAGTGACCCGATGAGGTTAAGGAAACTAGGGCCAAATCCTCATCTACCTATGACTCCTGTCAAGTACTCCCAGTCTATAGAATGAAAGGCCTTGTGTAGGTCTATGGATAGCAAGAAGCCCTCTTGTGGCGAGTCCCCATCCCAATGTTATCTAAGTAGGGAGATGACATCAATATACCGTCTGATCTGATCCGTTCCCTGTCTCCCAGGGATGAAGCCCACCTGATCTTTGTGAAAATATAAGGATATGGAGCTGAACATTCTGTTTGCTAAGATTTTTGTCATTATTTTAATGTCGTTGTTGATCAGGGAAATGGGGCGGTAATTACACACCTCACTAGGGTCCTTATCCGGCTTCGGAATGACCGAGATATATGCAGAGTTTAAATCAGCTCCCAATCGGGCTCCATCCCTGAGAGAGTTGAACAGTCGCGTCAGATGATGGGCCAGACATGCTCCGAATTTTTTGTAGTAACCGGTCGAGAAACCATCCGGTCCTGGGGAGGAGCTGATGAAGCAGAGGTCGGAAGGAGAGGTATCTGAATCAGAGGAGAATCGGGAGTGCCCTAGATGATCGACTGCGATAGAGACGGGATGGTCGGCTGGCGGGTCTCTTCCTGGGCAGCCGGGTAAGTCTGTTTTTCCTTTATCTTCTCTTGAACGATCCGGTGTTATTGTTGATGGGGATGGCAGAGGTAGCCAAGAGGGGGGTAGTGCGGGGGCGGTGGTGCAGGTGGTGCCACACAAGGAGACCGATGTGGCCCCCTCGGGTCAGGGTGCAGCAGTGGGGATAGCTTCAGGTTTATTGGGGTTTTGGCTGGGATTAAGGAGCTGGAAGGCAGATTTGAAAAAAAGGACAGGGTGACGGCCAGCCTGGCTATGGCTTGAGTTCCTCCTGTCGGGGGGGGGGGCAGTGTAGCTGGGGCAGCAGTTGCAGTGCCAACAGTGATGGTGGCAGAGGCGCAGCAGGGGGTGGCGGAGAGCATGGCACAGGTCGCTCAAAGAAAGGACTTGGTTAGGTTGGCGGACGCGGCCAAGTGTGAGGTCTATGTTTGTTTTGAAGGGCCGTTATGGAAGGATGAATATGTCGAGATTTTCTCACTACTGCCACTAGAGAAGTTCAACTTTGACAGGGTGAAGCCGGAGGAATCCAAGAAGGGGGATGAGGAAAAACGTAGGTATAGGTGTATTCCATGAACGTTTACGCTAGTGTGATTGGGGAACAGAAGCCGGAGCACTGCTGGGCCCTCTTTTGCTATCAGGATGCTGTGGGGGAGGCGTATAGGGCACTGCCTGGTTGAGGAATGATGAACAATTCAGACAGAGGATGTTGGTTCGCCCGGCATTGAGGTGGGACCACAAGGAGATTTGGTGGTGTCCCCACTGGGGGTGGTGCCCAAGAAGGAGCCAAATAAATTTTGGCTAATTCATCACCTTTCTTTCCCAAAAGGGATTGGTCAATTATGCCATAGATTACGACACTTGCATGGTGAGCTACACGCCATTTGATGCAGCGGTCTTTTGGGTCCGTCATTATGGCCGGGGGGCTCTCATGGCCAAATCTGATGTTGAGGCAGCGTTTAGACTTTTGCCTGTGCACCCGGATAGTTTCTTGTTGTTAGGGTGTCATTGGAAAGGGGAGTATTATGTGGATCAATGCCTACCAATGGGCTGTTCAATATCATGTGCACTGTTTGAGACGTTTAGCTCCTTCATGGAGTGGGTGGTCAGAGACGTGTCAGGGGTGAATTTGGTCATACATTATCTGGATGACTTCCTCTGCGTGGGCCCTGCCTCCTCCTGGAGCTGTGTGTCATAGATATGTAGTATGTCTGGCAGCTTACCTTCTCCCCATGTGTTCATTAGAGGCCAGGCTCCCTTATCTGGCTGTCTTTATCATCTCTCCTCCCTGCATGGCTCCACCCCAGGCCAGCCCAGGAACTCTATATTAACCACTACATTGCAGGTCTGCTTTGCTGATTAACGTTGTTTGTTAAGATATGTGTGTGTGGGTTCCTGCTTGCCGTGTGCTACGTTATCTGTGTGTACCGACTTTGGCTTGTCTCCGACTACTCCTGTTTGCCTGTGAACCTGACCCTTGGCCTTTCCCTTGGTTAATCCTTGTCTGCTTGTTCCCCTGACCTCGGCTTACCCCCCACTAATGCTTGTGTCCTGTGTGCTGCTTTCCCTCTCTCCCTGCGGAACATGATCTAGGAGACTCCAGGGGCTGCGACCTGGATCCAGCTGCAGCGAAGGCCATCCTCACCACTAGAGGCTCTGGTGAACACCAGCTGGGTCTTAGACTACACGCCCTTGGGAATCTTAGGCTCAAGCTGCCTGTAGGATCCTTGTTTGTGCCCCAGCGAACCTCTCCTCCACATTCACTTTGTGGTCCATCCACAGCAGTCGGCTATAGGGTTCACTACCCTGTGGTGCACCCCTGACTCCACCGGGGTACACTTGTCATCAGGCCACAGGTGACCTGACACTGTGTGATTCCTGTGGCGATGCTGTAGCATATGGCGGAACGTTTCGGGGTCCTGTTGGCACCTGAAAAAAGGTGCCAACAGGACCAAGGACGGTAATTACGTTTTTGGGGATTATGCTGGACTCAGTTGCCATGGAATGCCGCTTGCCAGAGGACAAGCTGACGGCCTTTAAGATGGAGATTAGGGGCATGTTAGGTTTACGCAAGGAGCAGTTGCAGGTGTTGCAGTCCTTGTTAGGGAAGCTTAAATTCGCATACCGCATATTGCCGATGAGTATTTTGCCGGCGACTGTCGGCGAGTACAACCGGGGGCGCAGTCTCCCCAGCACTTTTTCCGCTTGGTGAAGGCTCACAGGGAAGATCTGCAGGTATGGCATACATTCTTGGAGTCCTTCAATGGGAGGACGCTGTGGATGTCTGAACCAGTCAGCAATTTCAATTGCCGGCCCATGGCCGCGGTGTTGGGTGGCGGCAGGATTCACAAAAAATTTAGTGCTGCTGGAGCTGTTTCCAGTGGTGTTGGCTGTGGAGTTTTGGGGTGAGACCTTTAGGGATCTGAAGGTGTGCTTCCACAGGGACAATATGGGGGTGGTGCAGGTGATCAACTGGGTGTACGGGAATGCTGTGGAGTAGAATGGTTCCGGAGGTGCATCGTTTTGCACGTCTGGACCTCCCACCTGACATTTTAGTTCTGCACGTAGGCTGTAATGACCTGGGTCTTAGGTCTATGCTAGACATGACGAAGGATATAAAGTTTGATATACTTTGTCTTCGCATGGCATTGCTGGACATGGTGATAGTGTGGTCAGACATGGTGGCTCGGACTTCATGTCGATGGCTAGGTCCGTTGAAGGTCTTAACAGGGCTCGGAGGAAGATTAATAGAGATGTGGCCAGATTCATGGTAAAAAATGGGGGGTTGGTGATATGTCACTTGGAGTTTAAGGTGGACACATGGCGGTAACTTCGGGGTGATGGGGTGCATCTTAATGATGTGGGTATAGACATGTGGGCATTGGGGTTACAGGATGGCATCCAGCGGGCTCTCAGGGTGTGGAGGGGCACTTAAATGTAAAGGTTTTTGCATTTGTGTGCTGTGGCGGGTGTCTGGTCTTTGTAGGGGACGGATGACACCTTGGAAAGAAGTATTCAGGACCTGTCGTTGGTATGGGTCATGATGGTGGGCTGCCAGTTAATGGAGGTTTAGCAGGAAGCATTGGGAATAGGGCACTGTGGTCATGGTTGTCTCTGAGCCAGCATGTCGACTTGAGGCCTATTAGCGCATTTATGAGGTACCGCAGGGCAATAATGTTTATGGATGGTAATCAAGGTTCCTGCAAAGATCGACACTAGGAATTGATAACAGAGTTTAATGTTCATTGTTAATTTAAATAGCATTTGTTAATAAATAAGGCTGCTACGGCCTATTTTTCCCCAACTCTAAGTGTGGTCTCGTTAATTAGGCATAAGTAGGTATTAGAGGTAAAGGGTAAGAAAGAAGGTACATCTGTTATACTGTAGTCATGGATCACTGGACCATCTCAGAAGATCATTTCCATCAATGATAAATAAAATCTGAAGACACGGGAATGTGATGGTGGAATTGATGAAGCTCCTGAACTCTTCTAATGGGTGGACTGACCAGATGTCTACAGGAAATGTCCAGACTACGGAGACATAAGACGTCCTATCATCTAATTCCAATCTCTGGAGATGTGAGATGGAGGAAAACATTGGAAAGGATTGTCAGGATCGGCAGTCATACCTTGTGGGGAGGAGGAGGAGGAGGAAGAGGTCGCCATGACATCAGAAGATGACCCGAGATGACATCACCTGGAAGGAGCACAAACAATAATAAAGTGTGATGAATGGAATCAATAAGGAGGATAATGTTTACTTCTGTGGATAACAATTGGCTGACTGATTGTCCAATCAGAATTGATTAGAATTGGATGGATTTCTGTCACTTACAACCCATAACTATGAGGGCCAATCAGAACCTTCATCCCGGCATTCATCTGATTGATATATCGGGGTCACAAAGGAATCTTACCCTGTTTAGGGCCACAATTTATACAGACTCATATTTCTAGGTGTCACCTCCACAGATCTGTGCCATTCATAGCCAAGACTGGTACTAATCAGCACCAAAGTATCAGCCAATAAGGGGCCAGATTCTCAGAGGCGTTACGACGGAGTATCTCAGATACCCCGTCGTATCGCCTTTTTTTTTGGCTCGTATCTATGCGTGTGATGCTGAGCATCACTTTTGCATAGATACGCTTCTACATCCGACAAGCGTAATACAATTACACTTTCGGATCGTAGATGTAATGACAACTCCGGCCACTAGGTGGCCTTTACGTTGTTTTTTCATTTGCATATGCAAATGAAGTAGTACCCCGATTCTCGATCGCTTTTACGCCGCCCCGTCGTCGCCTACGTCGTTTTCGTCCGCGTAAGGTTACCCCAGCTTCTATGTGGAGTAACCTTACGAGGTCCCGTCGGATGCCGTCGTGTCCCGTCGGATGCCATGTTAAGTATGGCCTCGGGACCGCGTCGTGTTGTGCGTCGTTTACGTCGTTTGCGTACGTCGATTCTCAATGGGGCTGGCGTACGCTGCGATTACGTCGTTTACATTGAGAAAATGTGACGTCCTTTGGAGCATGCGCACTGGGCTTTTCCCCCGGCCGGCGCATGCGCAGTTCGTTCGACGCGGGGGCGCGCTTAATTTAAATACAAGCCGCCCCATTTGAATTGCGCGGGTTTACGCTGCGCGATTTACGCGACGTAAGCGAAACCTCGGGAGCAAGTGCTTAGAGAATCAAGCACTTGCTCCAGCAAGCAGCGGCGGCGTAGTGTAACTGGCTTACGCTACGCCGCCGGAATTCTATGAGAATCTGGCCCAAGATGTCTACAGAGAGGTCAGGTGATAAAAAGTAGAAGACCCCAAAATAGAAGACGTGTGATCAGCAGAGACCTCCATTCAATAATGAGATGTTTCCAGGAGGATTCTTCAGGAAGGTCGGTATTTATTCATCATAAAATCACAAACAACACATTGCGTGGCTCTTTAGTGGCCCCTTTGTCAGGGAAAGGTGTACAGTACACTTTAATGGGTGGGATCTGTGTGTGTCCTTCAGACCAGACTATACTGTACACTATACTGATATCTCAGGTTTTCTGATAATAAATGATAATTATTGATATGAATTCTGAAGGAGATATGAAGAATAATCTTTTGATGAACCACAGATTACAAAGTTATAAAACTAAGAAGATCCTGAGAGTCATCGGTGAAAGGAAAGTTTCCATACAGAGCAAATAGTTACAAGGACACATTTATTCCAGCAGACAATGGGCCAGATTCAGAAAGAATCTGCGGCGGCGTAGCGTATGACATTTACACTATGCCGCCGCTATTTACTGGAGCAAGTGCGGCGGCGTAGTGTAAATGGCCCGGCGTAAGACCGCGTAATTCAAAGGGGGCGGCTTGTATTTAAATTAAGCGCGCCCCCGTGTCGATCTTACTGCGCATGCGCCGGCCATAGAAAATAGCCCAGTGCGCATGCTCCAGCTCACGTCGGAAAACGTCAATAAAGCCGACATGAGCGTCGTTTATTGTAGCGGAGTACAATATTAAACTCCACGATCTCCGCTGGTAACCAGGGTAAATCCACAGTCAGCGTTGAAAATGTCCCAAATCTCCCCAGTAACCGGACAACACACGGCTCTGAGAGTCAACTGACTTTTTATTCACAGGCTTCCATATTTATAGAATTCCCCATGCAAGGGGTTTCCAAACAGCCAAACAGATTTAGCAGGGGTAATACAGGGAGGACCAGATGGGGAACTTAACATTTTGGATAATTCTCCCATCAGGCATTGCTGCACAAGGGAAAAGTGGGTTGATAGCTGGGGTCTGGGGTTATGTGTTGTGGGAGTTCGGTTTAAAACTGCCGAACACTGATTGGGCAACATAAAACAAAGTACTTGAATGCTAGTGGCTTACGGCTGCCAGCATATGAATTACTATGCCCACATAAGACCCAGCAGGACACAATGCATATAATACAGACAACCCCCCGACATGTAACGTCCAGTGCTCCAGAAGTGGCTAGGTTTGCCACATTTATAAAGCCCAATAGAGCCCTATTCGCCAACGACTTAGTAAAACGATGTAAACAACGGAAAAAGACGCGGCTGTCCCGACGCCATACTTAACATGGCATACAACGGACCTTCGTAAACTTACCCCTCATATAGCAGGGGTAAGTTTACGCTTACAGAAAAGACGTAAAAGACGACGAGGCGGTGCAAAAACGTTCGTGAATCGGCGTATCTGTCTCATTTGCATAAGCAAATGAGAAATCGACGGAAACGCCACCTAGCAGCCGGCTGAACATTACATTTAAGATCCGACGGTGTAAGTGACTTACGTCAGTCGGATCTTAGTGTAAATCCGGCGTATCACGTTTTCTGAATAGAAAACAATGATACGCCGGTGGGAAATTCTAATTACGCCGCTGTATCTACAGATACACCGGCGTAATTCCTTTCTGAATCTGGCCCAATGTGTTATAATGGTCCTCACACGACACCGGGATAAAGAGGAATTATTTTTATATTAGATATTTATTAGAAATTGTTACAAGTTCAGCAAAAGAAATACAAAAGAGTGCGGTAACAAAGTGTGACATAAGAAGAAAGTCATGTAGGAGGAGGAAGAAGGAAAGTGTTCAGTACACATCTCTTGTAGGGATGAGCCGAACACCCCCGCTTTCGGTTCGCACCAGAACCGTCAAACGGTCCGATCGTTCGCACGAACATTTAGAACCCCGTTGAAGTCTATGGGACTCGAACGTTCAAATTCAAAAACGCTAATTTTAAAGACCAATATTCAAGTTATTGTTGGAAAACGTCTTTCAGAACGCGGTCTTGCCCCCGCCCCTTCACCCACTACCGAGACTTTACAGTATGTCTGTGAGTGAGGGCGGGGAGGATGGGCGGAGCAGGCGGAGAAGATGGGTGGAGCAGGGACTATACAGTGTGCCCGTGAGTGCGGACGGGAGGAGACTGTGCCCGTGAGTGAGGCCGGCGAGGATGGGCTGAGCGGGCGGAGATGATAGGCGGAGTTGCCCCTTTACCCACTGCTGAGACTTTGCAGCATTCCCATGATTGAGGGCGGGGAGGATGAGCGGAGCGGGCGGAGATGATAGGCGGAGCCGCCCCTCTACCCACTGCCCGCCCAAGGCCTGGTCTCGGTGGCCTTGTCTGAAATCCGGCCCTGTCTATATCTGGCAAGTGACATGGAAAGTGTCAATCCTCAACTTGTGGCAGGTGACATGGCAAGTGCCTGTTCGCAACTTGTGACAAGTGTCTATCCGCATCTTGTGGCAGATGACGTGGCAAGCGACAATCCGCAACTTGTGGCAGATGACGTGGCAAGCGACAATCCGCAACTTGTGGCAGGTGACGTGGCAAGCGACAATCCGCAACTTGTGGCAGGTGACGTGGCAAGCGACAATCCGCAACTTGTGGCAGGTGACGTGGCAAGCGACAATCCGCAACTTGTGGCAGATGACGTGGCAAGCGACAATCCGCAACTTGTGGCAGATGACGTGGCAAGCGACAATCCGCAACTTGTGGCAGATGACGTGGCAAGCGACAATCCGCAACATGTGGCAGATGACGTGGCAAGCGACAATCCGCAACTTGTGGCAGGTGACGTGGCAAGCGACAATCCGCAACTTGTGGCAGGTGACGTGGCAAGCGACAATCCGCAACTTGTGGCAGGTGACGTGGCAAGCGACAATCCGCAACTTGTGGCAGGTGACGTGGCAAGCGACAATCCGCAACTTGTGGCAGGTGACGTGGCAAGCGACAATCCGCAACTTTTGGCAGGTGACGTGGCAAGCGACAATCCGCAACTTGTGGCAGGTGACGTGGCAAGCGACCATCCGCAACTTGTGGCAGGTGACGTGGCAAGCGACAATCCGCAACTTGTGGCAGGTGACGTGGCAAGCGACAATCCGCAACTTTTGGCAGGTGACGTGGCAAGCGACAATCCGCAACTTGTGGCAGGTGACGTGGCAAGCGACAATCCGCAACTTGTGGCAGGTGACGTGGCAAGCGACAATCCGCAACTTGTGGCAGGTAACGTGGCAAGCGACAATCCGCAACTTGTGGCAGGTGACGTGGCAAGCGACAATCCGCAACTTGTGGCAGGTGACGTGGCAAGCGACAATCCGCAACTTTTGGCAGGTGACGTGGCAAGCGACAATCCGCAACTTGTGGCAGGTGACGTGGCAAGCCACAATCCGCAACTTGTGGCAGGTGACGTGGCAAGCGACAATCCGCAACTTGTGGCAGGTGACGTGGCAAGCGACAATCCGCAACTTGTGGCAGGTGACGTCGCAAGCGACAATCCGCAACTTGTGGCAGGTGACGTCGCAAGCGACAATCCGCAACTTGTGGCAGGTGACGTCGCAAGCGACAATCCGCAACTTGTGGCAGGTAACGTGGCAAGCGACAATCCGCAACTTGTGGCAGGTGACGTGGCAAGCGACAATCCGCAACTTTTGGCAGGTGACGTGGCAAGCGACAATCCGCAACTTGTGGCAGGTGACGTGGCAAGCGACAATCCGCAACTTTTGGCAGGTGACGTGGCAAGTGACAATCTGCATTTGGTGGCAGGCGATGGTGGCGAGTGACACACTCGGGACTCCCACTGATTCTACATTACGGTGAGTTGAATGATTTCATTTTATATTACAATGTAGAAATAATGGGCTTCAATCATCCTGACACCATAACAACCATGGTGCCGTGATGATTGAAGCGCTAACCCTAGCCATTTCCCACATAACGTGCCCGCAACTTCCCTGTTCTTCCTAGTGAGAGTGTCACTGATCGTCTGTTTCCTGTCATAGGGAAAGACGAACAGATGACATGTCACACCAGGCCACGCCCCCCCTACAGTAAGAATCATTTCCTTAACACCTTTAGCGCCCCCTACAGGTTAACTTAATTTTTTTTAGCACTGATTACTGTGAAAATGACAATGGTCCCAAAATAGTATCAAAAGTGTCCGATGTGTTCACCATAATGTCACAGTCACAATAAAAATTGCTGATTGCCGCCATTAGTATTAAAAAAAAAAAATTAATAAAAAAGCCATAAAACTATCCCCTATTTTGTAGATACACTAGGCCAGATTCTCGTATCTCGGCGTATCTGGCAGCGGGGCTTAGCGTATCCTATTTACGCTACGCCGCCACAACCTTGGACGCAAGTGCAGTATTCTCAAAGCACTTGCGTCCTATGTTACGGCAGCGTAGCGTAAATGGGCCGGCATAAGCCCGGGTAATTCAAATGTGGATGAGGTGGGCGTGTTTTATGTAAATGTGTTGTGACCCCACGTATTTGTCGTTTATTTGGAACGGCGCATGCGCCGTCCGTGTAGGTTTCCAAGTGCGCATGTGCGAAATCACGTCGCAAATAGTCAACGCTTTCAACTTGAACGTAACTTACGCAAAGCCCTATTCGCGAACAACTTACGCAAACGATGTAAACGACGGAAAATTTGACACTGTCCCGACGTCCATACTTAACATTGCGTACGCCTCACCTGCGCAAAGTTACCCCTCATATAGCAGGGGTAACTTTCCGCTTACGCAAACAACGTAAAATATGACGACCGGGCGCAAGTAGGTTCGTGAATTGGCGTATCTAGCTCATTTGCATATTCAACGCGGGTAATCGACGGGAACACCCCTAGCGGCCAGCGTATAATTGCACACAATTATACGCCGGCGTAGGCAAGTTACGTCGGCGGAGGAAGCCTATTTTTTTTTACGTATCTGCCTTTGAGAATCGGCGTAAACATACGCCGGTGCAGATTTGAAATTATGGTGGCGTATCGGTGGCGTATATTCTCATCGATCAGCGGTCACGTGACCGCCCATCACTCTCTTCCTCAGATGTATGTACAAGGGAGGGAGGGAGGGGCTGGTATATCCCTCTGATGTCTGCTGGGTGGTCACATGACCTCCATCCCTAGTGTATACATTGATGGAAGAGCGCAACGGGCGTGACCGCTGATCAGCGAGAAAAAAAATAAGGGCCCAGATTCACAGAGAGTGGGCGCACATTTATGCCGGCGCAGCGCGGAGAGGCATGCACTGTATTCAGCAAGCCATCTTGCTGGCACATCTTGGCTTGCTGATCAGTTCGTCCGATGAAAACGCTCCATCGGTTTTCATCAGACGAACCGATCGTGTGTACAGGGCATCAGACAGGGAATCCCAGGGGTAGATGACCTGCGTATTGATAATTTGTCTAAACCAGTGGTCTCCAAACTGCGGCCCAGGGGCCAGATGTGGCCCTTTGCTTGATGTTATCCAGCCCTTGGGGTGCTTTTTTATTCATTTGCACCAATGATGGGGCAGAATTCCTCCCAATGATACCAATGATGGGGCAGAATTCCTCCCACTGACGCCAATGATGGGGCAGAATTCCTCCCACTGACGCCAATGATGGGGCAGAATTTCTCCCAATGATGGGGCAGAATTCCTCCCACTGACGCCAATGATGGGGCAGAATTTCTCCCAATGATAGGGCAGAATTTCTCCCAATGATAGGGCAGAATTCCTCCCAATGATAACAATGATGGGGCAGAATTCCTCCCAATGATAGGGCAGAATTCCTCCCAATGATAACAATGATGGGGCAGAATTCCTCCCAATGATGCCAATGATGGGGCAGAATTCTTCCCAATGATGGGGCAGAATTCCTCCCAATGATGGGGCCCCCTGACATACTTCCCCCCTCCTGTCACACTTCCTCCCTTCTGTCACACTTCCCACTCCTTTTGCAATGCCCCCCTCCTGTCACACTGCCCCCTCCTGTCATACTTCCCTATCCTGAACCCTGCACTCTGTACATAGCACACTAATGAACCCAGCACTCTGTATGTAGCACACTAATGAACCCTGCACTCTGTATGTAGCACACTAATGAACCCTGCACTCTGTACATAGCACACAAATGAACCCTGCACTCTGTACATAGCACACTAATGAACCCTGCACTCTGTATGTAGCACACTAATGAACCCTGCACTCTGTATGTAGCACACTAATGAACCCTGCACTCTGTATGTAGCACACTAATGAACCCTGCACTCTGTATGTAGCACACTAATGAACCCTGCACTCTGTACATAGCACACAAATGAACCCTGCACTCTGTACATAGCACACTAATGAACCATGCACTCTGTATGTAGCACACTAATGAACCCTGCACTCTGTATGTAGCACACTAATGAACCCTGCAATCTGTACATAGCACACTAATGAACCCTGCACTCTGTATGTAGCACACTAATGAACCCTGCACTCTGTACATAGCACACAAATGAACCCTGCACTCTGTACATAGCACACTAATGAACCTTGCACTCTGTATGTAGCACACTAATGAACCCTGCACTCTGTATGTAGCACACTAATGAACCCTGCACTCTGTACATAGCACACAAATGAACCCTGCACTCTGTACATAGCACACTAATGAACCATGCACTCTGTATGTAGCACACTAATGAACCCTGCACTCTGTATGTAGCACACTAATGAACCCTGCACTCTGTACATAGCACACTAATGAACCCTGCACTCTGTATGTAGCACACTAATGAACCCTGCACTCTGTACATAGCACACTAATGAACCCTGCACTCTGTATGTAGCACACTAATGAACCCTGCACTCTGTATGTAACACACTAATGAACCCTGCACTCTGTACATAGCACACTAATGAACCCTGCACTCTGTACATAGCACACTAATGAACCCTGCACTCTGTATGTAGCACACTAATGAACCCTGCACTCTGTATGTAGCACACTAATGAACCCTGCACTCTGTACATACCTCATTAATGAGCTCTGCACTCTGGAGGGTGTTGATTATGTTGATGGCTAGTGGTGCAATGAGGGCCCTGTAGCCTTAGGCCTCATGTACATGTATTTGTAACTGCTACCCCTTCTACTTCTTGCACTTGAAGACAAAGCTGCTTTTTGGTGTGAGGCAGTGTCAGGGGTTGGGTCGGGGGTGGGCCTTGGACAGGGGGCGAGGGGGACACCATAAGGTGGGCTGTATGGGGCCCCATGATTTCTAACAGCAGCCCTGAGTGTATCTATCGCATTTGATGTCAGTAGATTTTTGTTTTCTAGAACCTTTATTGTGGTTTTGCACATCATCATGTTTACTTCTGTGGGTTATTTCTTTGCACTTTATCTCTTCTATCTCATCCCCTCCCCCACTCCTACAATTTACTATCTATTACTGACACCTGCTCCCGCAGCCGCCCACCGCAGCTTGTTTCCCGCTTCTCAATGCTCGTTGTTTGTTACTTGATAGAAGTGGAATATTTACCTTCTATTTATTATATGGAATCGCACTACAGAGGTGTTTTATTATCCCTTCATGATACCTGTCTGACCAATCACAGGAGAGCGAGACATCCATGGAAAGACCTGTTACCCCTGTGAGTGCGCACTGCCCCCAGAGTGGGGATTTCTAGCCACAATCACATAAGGGGGCGCACAAGGGACACATGGACACCGCCCTCTTGTGGGGATATTGCAGCACTGTTTTCTACATATTATATTTAACCCCTTCAATACCTGGCTTCTATACCCACCTCCATACCGGGCTTTTATACCCACCTCCATACCGGGGCTTTTATACCCACCTCCATACCGGGCTTCTATACCCACCTCCATACCGGGCTTCTATACCCACCTCTATACTGGGCTTCTATACCCACCTCCATATTGGGGCTTCTATACCCACCTCCATACCGGGGCTTCTATACCCACCTCCATACCGGGGCTTTTATACCCACCTCCATACCGGGGCTTCTATACCCACCTCCATACCGGGGCTTTTATACCCACCTCCATACCGGGGCTTCTATACCCACCTCCATACCAACAATCTGTATGCCAACATGCCAGGGACATCCTTGCTCATAGCTATACTACTGACTTTAGATGAACAAAGAAGGAGGAGGGCACGGAGGATGGCACGGGAGAGGATATACCGCACCCGCATAGACCTGTTTGGCATGAGTGATTCTGAGGTGTATCGCATCTTCAGATTCACCCCTCATGCCATCCAGGAACTAACCACAACCCTGCAGGAGGACATCACCAGCCCAACACACCGCTCACATGCAGTGCAGCCAATGGTCAAGGTCCTGGCAACACTCCATTTCCTTGCCAGTGGCTCTTTTCAGCGTACAAGTGGAGTGGTGGCTGGGATGTCACAATCCTCCATGAGCAGATGTGTGCACCAGGTTGTCCCTGCAATCCTCAGACGCATGGCCAACCAAATCATCAGACCCACCACTGAGGAGCTATGGCTGAAGGCAATGACAGATTTCTACAGAATTGCCAGATTCCCACGCACCGTGGGGGCCATTGATTGCACACATGTGGCACTCCAGCCCCCCCCCATGAGACAGAGCACATATACCGCAATCGGAAGCATTGGCATTCCATCAATGTACAGGTGATAGTCGATGCCCAAGGCCTCATATGGCACGTCCGTGCCAAACACCCCGGATCCAGCCATGACAGCTACATATACAATCAAAGCCACATCCGAATGGAATTCGATCAGAACGTGTATGGGGACACCTGGCTGGTTGGTGAGTGACATGGGTGGCAGGCATGACTATCCCCTCCCATGATGCACATCACAAGGGGCACATGCATGACTAACATCCTCCTGTCTTTTCCCTTCCAGGTGACTCTGCATATGCACTGGGACCCCATCTCATGACTCCTATCCGGAACCCCCAAACTCCAGGAGAGGAAAGATACAATGAAGCACACGCCAAAACACGAGCAGTGGTGAAGCGCACCTTTGGCCTCCTAAAGTCACGTTTCCGATGCCTGGATAAGTCTGGGGGTACCCTCTTGTATTCCCCAAACTTTGTGTCAGATCATCGGTGCATGTTGCATGCTGCACAACTTCGCAGTAAGAAAGGGCCTGCAGATTGACCTACGTGATGACCTGACCCCTGAACCAGACAATCCCCCCCTAACCGAGGCTACCTCGTCTTCTGAGGGAAGAGCAGCCAGGAGACAGCTCACATTGGGCATCTTTGCACGTTAAACATACACATTAATCATGGCACAATGAGAATGCATGCATGCACACCACTGTGGTCCCTAGCACACACACCCCACATCCACATCAAATTGGATTGGCACCAGTCCACCATGCAGGACTTGTGAGCAGCAACGCCACGCCAAGGCTCCAATTATGTCACTGTACATTCATACACACGGACCTGGGGATCACTTCTCCCTGGTCCTGGGGAACCCTTCTCCACCAAAATTGAGGGTGACACCCCTTTCTGGCAGGAATGTCACCCCCACATTCAAACAGCATTCACAACCCAAAAAAAAAAAAAAAATTGCCTGCAAAAGCAAAAATTTTCCAGCAAAAAAAAAAAAAAAAAGGGGGAAAAAATAATTATTGCCCTTTTCGTGAGCCACGCCTGGGGCGCCCCCGGCCACGGCCCCGGCTTCTCAGGGGAGACTCATGGGGAAGGGGTAAAACCGGGGAAGGAGGAGCAGCCCCTGATCTCTGCCCACCTGGCGGCCTGCCCTCCAAGGCCACGGCTATTCTGTCCAGGGCAGCACCAAGTGTTGCCGTGTTCGCCTGGATAGCCTGGGTAAGGGCCCTCACATCCTGCCCAACGCCTGCTGATGTCGTCTGCAGTTCGTTTAGGCAGGTTGTGAAAGCCCGGGAGTGGGAGTCCAGGTTCCCCAGCGTATCCTTGATGGAGGACAGGCTCTCCTCCATCCGCACCAATGTCTGGCTGACCTGTCCCAGATGGCGGGTCTGAAGGGCCTGGTCCCTTCTTAGAGTGGCGGGCAGGAGATCGGCCAACCCCCTGGTGTTCTGGGATGAAATCCTGCCTCCAGCTGATGCTTGTGGCCGGGGAGAAGGGGAGGCCCTTGGGAGGGGAGCCATGTTGGGGGAGGGGGGGCTCCCCCTTAGGGAGGGCTGCCTGCTGCCAGCCAGAGGGGAAGAGTCCTCAAAAACCAAACAACCAGTGCCTGACATGGACTCCTCCTCCTCATGATTCTCCTCCTCCTCATGATTCTCCTCCTCCTCTTGAACCTCCTCCGCGGACTCCGGCCTTGTTGGGGGGGCCTCATTAGGCTGCTGTCCTGGGGTTGGTGCGGTCAGGCCAGATGGCCCTGCACCCTCCTGCACATCTGTGGATGACACAAAACATTCACAGGTTGGAGGATCCACACACTTGCCACATATTCCCTTTCACCCCCTCCCCCACACATGCTACACACCTGATATAAAAAAAAAATACTTACCTGGCACCACGGGCTCCGGACTTGAGTCAAAGCCGGGCAGGCCCTCAACTTCATGCCGATGAAAGGTCAGGGCCACCGCACGCTCCTCCGCTGTCAACCTAATACGGCATGGTGGGCCCCCTCCTGTGCCCCTGGCATGGGCATGCATTCTGGCCAGCTTCTGTTTGACCAGACGCCGGAGGTCATTGATTTTTTTGTCAATCCCAGACCGGGTCCGTGTCTCCCCCTCCCCCGCTGAATTGACCTGCTCAGTGTTCATATCCAAAATCTCCCTCCTCCTGGCCGGGGTGGTGTTGGCACTCTCTGGGCCGTGGAGGTAAAGCCCATACTCGCTAATGGCCCGGGCAAGAATTTGCTTTCTCTCTGTCATACTTCAAAAAAACCTCACTCCCAGTCAACAAAATTCACTCACAAAAACAAGCACAACCAATCAAGCAAGAACACACACACAGAGAAAACTACTCAGCAAGAAACAGTCACAAAAACAAACAGCAAAAAAACAGCAAGAAAACAAACGAACAGAAATATATCAATCAAACAAACAGTCTCTCAAACACTTATCAAAAAACACTTTCAAAGATCTACTAACAAACACTTGATCACACAGAACACTAATCTGACAACTACAAAACACACAGCAACGAACAACAGGACAAAAGCACTTGGTTAAATGGGAAGGGACAAAGGGATGTACTTTTGCAATGCAAGTGCGTTTGTGTCTGTCTATTTATGCTGTCTGCGTAGTTCACAACGTTGCCCTAGTCCATTTCCAATTTCACTGATTGCGCCGCTCCCGAGTTGTGAGCATGCGCACAGCGGAGCTGACATGGTCTGCTTCAAGCGCGCATGCGCGAGCCGGCCGGCCCTACATTTGCATGGAGTCACGGCTCATTTCAATGTAACACGCCCACGTCCTTCCCAATTTGTATTACTCCGCCTTACGCCTCTGAAAAAACGTTACGCATGCGCAATTTTCTGCGCAAAAGCTACGAGAATAGGGTGATTATGCGGCAAAATTGCGCAAGTCTAACGTAAAGGCGGTGTGCTACGCCGGTCCAATAATGCGCAGATGTACGTGAATCTGGGCCTATGTTTTTTGTGCTTTTTTTTCTTTTTTTTTTTTTTTGATCAATAGTTTTTATTGAATATTTTCAAGTTTACAAAAGGACAAATGAACAAATGAATAGAGAAAAAAAAAAAAAAATATACAAAGGAAGAAACACAGAATTAACGAGAGAGATAAAAAGAAAAACAGCATGTGAAAGATATACACAGCATCAGATATACAGTATATCAACAGTGTTTGGGCCAGATGGACCAACAAACGTCAAACTTTCTGCAAGTTAGTGAATTAATAGCCAACAGTCGCTCAAATGTATAGTTCCTGTGAACCGCCCTAGTGATGTCAGAAATGTTTATGGCCTTATCGCTTTTCCAGTTGCGAAGTATCTGTAATCTTGTTTCAAGGAGAATATGGGAAATGACCGGTCTGAAGTCGTGGTGAAATTTGTCTATGTTTATGTGGAGGATTGCCAGTGCAGGGTCTGGAGTAGTGATTGTGCCCGTCAGTGAAGAAATCAGTCTGAAAACCTGGGTCCAAAGACATTTGATATTGGGGCAGTGCCAAAGCATGTGGAGTAGGTTCCCCACTTGTCCACAATTCCGCCAACAGTTGGGGGAAGCTCCAGGGAAATATGTTGCTATTCTAAATGGGGTATAGTGCCATCTGTTCACAATTTTGATCCCCAGTTCCCAATGTCTAACGCAGTGTGAAGCTTTATGTATTTCCCTAAATGCATGTTGCCATTGATCCCCTGAGAAAGAAGATTCTAGATCCCTCTCCCACTTACTCATAGCTGTTGTTTTGGAAAATTCCATTTTGTTCTGGAACAAGTTGTAAAAGAATGATATGCCCTTCGTGGTCTGTGTAGCTGTGGTATAGAAACGCCACACCATACTAGGGATAGTCACACAAGGTGGTGGCGTGCACTTAGTGAGATGTGTAATTTGTAGGCATTGGAAGAGTTTTGTAGGTGGGAGCTTGTATTGGGTCATGAGTTCCTGCGCAGGTTTATGTCTGGAGCCCTTATACAGGTCCGAAATGTAGCGTATACCCCGCTCCGCCAATTCCCCAACCTGCAACGTCTGAATTTTTGCTTCGAGTAACTGCAGGGGTAAGTCAGGCCCTTTCGGTTGTGTGTGACTGTGGGTGTGGTCTAGAAGGATCCTCCATGTCGTGAGGGACGTCTGCATTGGAGGTGTCAGACCGGTCAGGCCCCAACGAACCCAACTATCACCCTGAAGTAGTAGTTTTAGGTCCTTTGTGGGTGAGATTTCTCTTTCTATGCCTACCCATAGGGGTGCGTCCTCCTCCCTAAACCAGAATTTCAGTTGCTCTAGTCTTGTAGCCCATAAATAGTCATAAATATCAACCACTCCTGCCCCCCCCGCTGTTTTATGGGATACCAAATTAGTCCGTGAACATCTTGGTCTCTCGCCATTCCAGATGTACTTCCACCCGACATTTGATAAACTTTTGATATAGTGGTGCGGAATGGGGATTGTAAGAGTTCTAAAAATGTATAGAATTTGTGGCAAGATCATCATTTTGTAGGCAGAAATCCTACCCATCCAAGAAATCTCTTTCTTGGCCATGTCTCCGAACTGAGCCTCCAGCTTGGCTATAAGAGGGGGTAAGTTAGCTTTGGCAAGTGTGGCAATCCTGTTCGTGAGAACTATACCCAAGTAGGTAATGCCGCCCTTGCTCCAGGTGTACGGGAATTGTTCTTGTAGCGTTGTTCTGGCATGCGTTTGGACTCCCAAGTCAAGAATTAAAGACTTAGAGTAGTTAATCTTGTAGTAGGAGATGTCTCCAAACTCGGTGAGGATATTGTGTGCAGCTTTCAGTGAAACGAGTGGATTGGATAGCATCAGGATCACATCGTCTGCGAATAAGTTAATTGTATGTTCAGTAGAGCCAAGCTGGAAGCCCGTGACCCGAGGGTGGGAGCGTATAGCCTCTGCTAGCGGTTCTATCATAAGATTAAATATGGTTGGGGACAGAGGGCACCCCTGTCTCGTCCCGTTAGAGATCGAGAAGGGAGTTGACAGGAATCCAGCAGCGTACACCTGTGCTGAGGGAGCAGAGTAAAGAGCCAGAATAGCATTTAGTATGTTTCCCTGGAAGCCAAACTTCTTTAAGACCTGGTCCATATAGGACCAATGGACTCTATCAAACGCCTTCTCTGCGTCTATTGAGAGCAACAGAGAAGGCGTTCGAGTTACCTCTGCACGATGAATTACATTGATTATGCGACGTGTTGCATCCGAGGTTTGTCTCCCCTTCACAAATCCCATTTGGTCGCGTTGAATCAAAGAGGGTAGAATGTGCGTCAATCTTTTGTTTGGCCAACAGTTTGGCATAAATTTTGGTGTCTGTATTGAGAAGAGATATGGGCCTAAAGTTTGCTGGGATAACAGGATCTTTACCCGGTTTTGGCAGGGTTACTACAAAGGCCTTCAGCATCTCTGGAGGAAGAGTCGCTGATTTAGCTGCTTTGTTGAAAACATCAGACAAGTGGGGCGAAAGTAAATCTTTGAATAATTTAAAATATTCATTTGAGAACCCGTCGGGGCCTGGTGATTTACCGTTCGGAAGTGAGCTAATAATTTTCTCTATCTCTGGGGAGGTGATGGGCGCGTCAAGGACGCTGAGCTGCTCCTCCGACAAAGACGGAAGATGAATTTTCTTCAGGAAATCCTGAATTTTGCCCATGTCTGGTTGTGGCGTGGCGGGGTCTGAGCTCAAGTTGTACAGGGAACCGTAATATTCTGCAAACTGGTTTGCAATTTCTTGAGGATTAACAACCTTGTTTTGTGAGTTGGGATGCTTCAGGTAGGCTATCCTGGCTTTGGTGCGGACGGCTTTCAGTCTGTTAGCTAGATATTTCCCTGCTCTATCTGCGTTGGAATAGTAGTTCAGTTTTAGCCTATTGAGGTGTTTGTCATATTGCTGGGTAAGTAGCTCCCTAAGATCTTCTCTTAAAGATCCTAGTTTGCTGGCTAAAGAGAGCGATGGGGACTGTTTGTTTTGGGATTCAATGTTCCTTAGGTCTACAAGGATTTGATTGAGTCGTTGGGCCTTTCTTTTCTTTTCTATGGCGCCTAATTGGATAAGGATTCCCCGCACACAAGCCTTATGGGCATTCCACAGGATATAAGGGTCAGTAACCGAATTGCTATTGTCTAAAAAGTAGTTTCGGATGTGTAGTGCTATTTTTTGTTGGCAGTGTTGTTCTTGCAGTAGCCTTGTGTTGCAACGCCAAATGGGAGGTGAAGAAGAGACTCCCCTTTCCACAACGGACATAGAGATGGCAGCGTGGTCTGACCACGTAATGTCATGAATTGTTACTATCTCTACATTTTGCAGGAGCCACTTGTCAGCAAGAAACATGTCTATACGAGAGTATGTGCCATGTCTACCCGAAAAAAAGGTGTAGTCTCTCTCAGTAGAATGAAGACACCTCCAAACGTCAAACAGTTCCTCGGCATGTAGCAGAGATTGAAGAGATGGCACCCTTTTAGATGTATCCGAGGAGGTGTCCAACCTGGGATCTGAGGTAATGTTGAAGTCACCGCAGATCAGGAGGCGGCCATATTTCATGAGGTTCACCCTGTGTAGGACTTTCCTTAGAAATCGAATTTGGTGTGAGTTAGGCGCATACACATTGACTACCGTGTAAGGATTGGAGTTTATATCTCCGGTAACTACAATGAACCTGCCTCCTTCGTCAATGTAAGAGTCCTTAGGTTGAAAGGATATGGAGTTCTTGAAGGCCATAAGGACCCCACCTTTTTTGCCACCTGGTGTGCAGGCCGAGTATACATACGGAAAGTCTCTGTGGGAGCACCGCGGGGATTTATGCAGCTGAAAATGAGTCTCCTGCACACAGAGAATGTCCGCCCTTTGTCTACTGACTTCAGTCCACAGAGAAAATCTTTTCGCTGGGTGGTTCAGCCCCCGGGCATTGATAGACAAGAACTTAATCGTCATGATGTGATGGGTGCGGGCATTGTTGTGTGAAGGTGGTGCGTTTACTCACTGTGTCCAAGGGGGTTGGCTCCTGGTAGAGAGGCAGTGTACCGGAACAGGAATTGGGTACAGCTGTATCGACAACAATAGTAGCGTCTTCATCGTATATTCTGTGTATATCAAAGGAACTGAGCAAAAACAAAAAGAAAAGAATAAAAAACAACATAGTCAATCGAGAACAATAAGAATTGGATCCAAAAAAACAGATCCTCGTGCAGACGTAGCTGCTAGTGAGATAAGAAGGGTGAATAAGAGAAATGAACTAGAACTCTTACTTCCGGAGAATTTTAATAGCAATGGGGTGGTAATGTTATGCGCTACCACTATGTTTCTTCTTGGTGGAGCGTTTGTGCGAAACCAGTTGCCAATCATTATCCATAGGATTTGGGCTATGGCGATGAGGATGTGGGGCAGGTTGTTCTGGGATAATACCCCATTGTTTCAAAACATTCAGACCCTCTTCCATCTTAGATACGGATACGGTGGAGCCATTGTGGGTAATGACAAGCGTAGCCGGGTACCTCCACTTGTGTGGGATACTATGGTTCCTCAATGCCTTGGTAATGGTCAGTAGATTGCGGCGGCGTTGTAAGGTGTGCCGGGACAAGTCTGGCAGCATTCTAACAGTGGCGTATTGTGGAGGGAGACCCCCTGGCTTGCGTGAAGCTTGCAGGAGTTGATCTTTGATATGATAGTAATGGACTCTAAGTAGGACATCCCGGGGTGTATCATCTGGGAGGAAGGATGGCTTAGGGATCCTATGGATCCTGTCCACTACAAAGTCCTGTGCTGTTGCTTCTGGCAGCATGGTGGAGAACAGTGCACTGGTGTATTGCAGGAGCTGGTTGGGAGGTACTGACTCAGGGATCCCCCTTAATTTAAGATTGTTCCTCCTGGATCTGTCCTCGAGGTCAGAGAGCTTGTCTTTAATCCATTCTAGTTCTTCCCCCTGCGCTGTATGTGCTTCTACCAGAGTATTGTAGGAGGAAGTAAAATCCTCCATCTTGGATTCGATCTTGTGTACTCTGTTCCCCAATCCCTTTACTTCACTGCGGCATTCATTCAATCCCTTGAGGAGGTCGGATTGTAGAGATGACCTCAGAGAAAGCAACATCTCCTTTAACATAGTGTCAGACACTGGGCAATTTGCGGTGGGGTAGTCAGCTATGGGATCTCCCCCCTGTCTGCCCGGATCTGCTGAGGTGACATGCGACCCGCTTACCTCCATGCTGGCACCCAATACAGAACGCTGCGGGGAGTCACGTCTCTGCCTAGACTTGGCAGGGCTCCTGGTAGTCGGGCTGGAGGTCTCAGATGATGAGGCGCTTAGCGGAACAGCCAGGCGGGAGATCCCTTGTGATTGATCGCGGCCGGCGTGCTGAGGGAGATCTGTCCCGTCTTTTCCCGCACTTCCGCCATTACGCTGCTGTGCATGTCCCTGAGGGAGAAAGAAGCCGTCCAACTTTTGGGGCTGCAGAGGCTTCTTTCTGTTTCTGCCCATGCTCAATCAGATCCTCGGGTGATCAGCGAGCAGTCAGCTGTGGGTATCGCTGTGGATGTTGCCTGTGGGCGCTGTGATGGCTGATTCCTCCGGTGAACGAGCGGAGCTCTTGGTCTAAGCGTCCATCTTAGAGCCCGGTCGCCACGCCCCCATCGTGCTTTTTTTTCAATAGCCGGATGCATGCAATTGCAACCGTAAGTCAATTTAAATGTGATTTGACTTGTGTTTTTAGAAATTAAATTTTTGCTGCAGCAGGTTCCATACATGGTACACATGCGCCACTTTACAGGCAGACTAAGGGGACCCCCCAGGCACTATATTTAGAGGATTTTTTTTTATTGTTGCACTATAAGCACAATTATATTTCAGACAGGAGGCTCATATCTTAAGCATTAATCTTTCTTTAATTAATGCTCATAGCAGAAAAACATCTAACATTTCAACATTTAAAAGAAAAAATGTAACAATCTGAATGGCATTATGTGGACTACGAATCCCAGCATGCCTAGCGTCCGTATCCACTCCCCTTAGTGCCTCTATATAAGTGTCAGCTCCTCCCAGACTCTTCCTCTTTCTTTCTGCTCATGGCAGCAATCAGATAAGTATACATTTTTTACCTTCATTGGATATATTGCAACAGGTTGCGCGGTGTACAGCCGCTTATACATCACCGCTGCAGGTTCTCTCCCTAACGATGTTTCCCTGCAGCTAGTTCTTGTTTCTCCTTCATTCTCGAGCCGTGGGGAGCTCGCTCCCCCTCCCCTCTCTCACTTCAGTGGCCGGCCTGACGAGACTTAGTCAGGCGCGGTCCTATTGCAACAGCCGTCTCATCGGCGAATTCTCGGCGGCGAAATCTCGCGGGATTTCGCCGCAAAGCGCGCCTTCGGGCTCCCCTCCCACCGCAATATCACTGCAGCGACGAGGAGGTAGGAGCCTGGTTTAGGTAGGCGGCTGTCAGTTCCTAAACTAACATATAGTGGGGAGAGCGGAATTTATTCCCCCCCCTCGTTCTAGACACCTAAAAGGTTACCTCATACCATGGCTGAGGAAGGTACACCCCCCAGGGGGTTAGGTGAGGTGACTATAGAACCTCAAGCCCTAAACGCAGCTCAAATACAGGAGCTGATAAACAAATCCATCTTAGCAGCTCTGACTGCTAATAAGATCCCCATAGGGATACAACAAGGTCCTTCTAATACCCCTATCCCTTTGGTACCCGGTGCAGAACCACGAGCCAAAAAGGGAAAAGCCTCTCAAAAGAGGAAACATATAGGGGTCACCCAGGACTCCCCGACAGGGGAAGTGCATAATATGTTTGACGCATTGCCACAACCGGAATGCAACCCCATGCATCCTTCGGACTCTTTGCAACCCCTGGGCCTCAGGGAGTCACAAAAAAGGCTTATGACAAATAGACGGGCAAAACCCGATTCTTTTGTCCTCGATTCGGAGGTAGATACATCCTCCGAATCATCTGAGACGGAAGTCTCCGAATCTGAGTACGATGACGATACGGATGCTGGGGCAATAGCGTTCCACCAAGACGCTACCCCTGACACACAGGGTGATACCATAACAGACTCCCTGGGCGAACCTCTGTTCCACCCCGATGCGATTACTCACCCCCGGTCTGGGGACTGGTCCCCTTTACCACACGTGGCACAGTACGTAGAGTTTTGGACACGTAGACCACTCACTAAAAGTAACCGCAATAAGTTAAGAGCGGAATGCCCTCGACCACAAATTCCCAGAAAGGTTACCACTACTCCAGAAATTGACCCCATTCTGGCAAAGTACCTAGCCAAAACTGGGAAATCTCCCAAAAGAGGTATCGACCGGTCATTTAAATCCATCCAAGACCGTGTCCTAGACCTGCTCGGCCCGCTCACCAAAATACTTAACATAACTGAACAGGCCGTATCGGCACAACAAGCAGTGGACGTTACCCAACTACGGGGTTGGGCCCAAAGAGCCGTATGCCTACTGGGCACCGCAAACACGGCATGCTCAACGGAACGCAGACGTTCCATTCTAATGAAACTGGACCCCCAACTGGCCCACCTGGCGGAGACTGAGCCGGGCCCAGCAGCAGAGGGTTTCTTGTTTGGTGATTCCTTAATGAAGGACATAAACAAGTTTGTAGGCCTGTTTAATAGCCTAGATAAAGCGCAGTCGTCGCTAAAGAGAACTGGAACTCACAGAGTTTTTGCCAGGGCCGGTAGAGGCAGAGCCCGCTCTGCCGGCCGCAATACCAACTTTAGGTATGCCAATAGGGCCGCCGCCCAGACACAATTCAACCAGGCTCCACCCTCGTACCACATGGTGGCACAACCCGCACCATTCTTCCCGCCTCGCGGAAGACCCTGGAGAGGACGAGGAAACAGAGGAGACCCTTGATCCCGGCCATACACCGGTAAGAGTACCTCCTATACTAAACTGTCTTACACCTGTGGGGGGGAGACTGCAGTTTTTTACCCACGCCTGGTCTGCGATTACGGCAGACGCGTGGATCTTGAACACCACTCTAGGGTTCAAAGTGGAACTTATATCCCCCCCTCAATTGAACACCATACCGCCCCCCATACGCTTTACACAGACAAACGAGACACTGATAGACAAGGAGTTGGGAGAACTGATCTCCAAACAGGCAGTGATCGAAGCCGATCCGTCTTCCCCAGGATTCATCAGCAATCTGTTCCTGGTCAGAAAGAAGGAAGGAGGCTACCGCCCCGTCATAAACCTTCGGGACCTAAACCAACATGTCGCCTACCGACACTTCAAAATGGAAGGCATTCACTGCCTCCGAGACCTACTCCAACCCGGGGATTGGCTTGCGAAGGTGGACCTGAAGGACGCCTATCTCACCGTCCCCATTCACCCAGAATCACAACCCCTTCTTCGCTTCAGATGGTGGGGTCGCATGTGGCAGTTCACATGCCTGCCATTCGGGCTGTCGTCGGCCCCGTGGTGCTTCACCAAACTTCTAAAACCAGTAGTAGCATACCTAAGGAGCAGGGGGGTAAGGCTCATCATTTACATCGACGACATCCTCATCATGGCCTACTCCGAGTCGGAAGCTCACCGCCACTTAGGCTGGACAATAGAACTACTTCAGAACCTAGGCTTCCTCATAAATCAGGAGAAATCAGTGTTCATACCTTCCCGAGAGCTGAAATTCCTGGGGTTCCTGGTGGACACCAACCAGGCAGTCCTCCGACTACCCAAGGCAAAACTGGCACTGATCCGCAAAGAGATCAGAGCGGTACTACGCAAGGCAGTCTTGTCCCTACGAATACTGGCCAGATTGGTGGGTCTCCTAGCAGCCTCCATACAAGCCATCTTCCCTGCCCCTCTGCACTACAGGGCCCTTCAACGACTCAAAATTACACACTTGCGTCGAGGCCTGCGATACGCAGACGAGATCCCTCTCTCCGCCGAGGCCAGGGAGGAGCTACAATGGTGGCTTCGCCACGCCATAGATTGGAACGGCAAGACGATTTTCAACTCCCGTCCGGACGTGATAATAGAATCGGACGCGAGTCTGAAAGGCTGGGGCGCGCGCCTAGGCGAGACTTCGACGGGGGGAACCTGGTCCCAACAAGAGTCCCTCCTCCATATCAACGCCCTAGAACTCCTGGCCGCCCTCTTCGCCCTGCAAAGTTTCCTCTCGAAACGATTCAACTGCTGCGTATTGTTGCGCATGGACAATATTGCAGCAGTACAATATGTCAATCGTCTAGGGGGCACCAGGTCCAAAACCCTGGCGGATATCGCCAAAACCATATGGCAATTCTGTCTGTCTCGCAACATCATTCCGAAGGCAGAATATATTCCAGGCACATCCAATACCGTAGCCGACTGGAATTCCAGACACCTCTCCGAATCCAGCGACTGGCAACTGGACCGCTCGATTTTTGCGCGGGTGGGTCGTCTCTGGGGCCCTTTGGGCATAGATCTGTTCGCCTCACGCCTCAACCATCAATTACCTCGGTTTTTCAGTTGGAGACCGGACCCGGCTTCAATGTCAGTGGACGCATTCCGGCAGTCCTGGAAAGGGGAAATTCATTACGCATTCCCTCCCTTCTCAGTGATCCCCAGAGTGCTACTACAAATAGCACAACAGAACGCGACGGTGGTCCTGATTTTCCCATGGTGGCCGACACAACCATGGTTTCCCCTTCTGCTAGAGATGCTGATAGACTATCCCAGGCTAATCCCCCGGACCCCTCACATCCTATCACACCCCTCCAAGGGTGTTCACCCTCTGGTTCTGGAGGACTCTCTTACCCTGATAGCAGGCCTGATCTCAGGATGCCAGACACAGACCATGGTCTTTCAACGTCAGCTAGAGATCTCATTGCCCTGGCCTGGGCCCCCGGGACTCGATCAGCGTATCGATCAGCCTGGGGGCTCTGGGTACGTTGGTGTGATCAACAACAGATTAATCCCACTCTGGCCCCTGTAACCATGGTTGCTAACTATCTGACAGAACTTTTTGACGCAGGTAGGGCTTACAGCTCCCTTAATGTGTATAGGTCAGCCATTTCGGCCTACCACCTCCCGGTTGATTCCCTACCTATCGGCAGACATCCGTTGATCTGTAAACTTATGCGGGGCATGAGGTTCCAAAGGCCCCCGCGCCCTAAATATCAATCGACATGGGACGTCTCCAAAGTGCTCGATATGTTCTCCGCTTGGGAGGATAACGAGACACTACCCCTCAAGTTTTTGACGTTCAAATTAACGGTTCTCCTTTGTCTGATCTCGATTAAACGGGTCTCAGACGTGAGGGCTCTAGACATCTCTAGACGCCAGTTCCTACCCCAAGGGGTTCGGTTCTCCGTGGTCCGTAGGACCAAGACGAACCTAAAGACGGTTTTCTACCCATACTTTCCCTCACAGCCACGACTCTGTGTGGCTAAATGCCTGCAAACCTACGAAACCCAGACCGAGTCTCTTAGACCGTCTGGATTTTCGCAACTACTGCTCTCATACGTCAAACCCCATCACCCGGTCACCTCCGCCACTCTGGCTCGATGGGTGCGAGCAACCATGGAATTGGCCGGTATAGACATAAACCTCTTTGGGGCACACTCCTCCAGAGGTGCCATGGCTACTAAGGTTATCGCGACGGGAGGCTCTCTATCCGACCTCTTACAAGCTGCAGACTGGTCGTCGGAATCCACTTTTCGCTCGTTTTACTTCAGACCAGAAACCCATGTCTCCATGTCCGTTCTGGGACCCAGCAAGGATCTACCTAGACAGGAGATGTATTGACAGAGATTGTCTTGATGTAGTTTGTTCAGCTTTGAAATTGCTTAAGATATGAGCCTCCTGTCTGAAATATAATTCGAGATTTTCCTAGCTTGTGACGGAAAATATTGATTATAAGAAGACAGGAGGCGAGTATCTTCCCTCCCTACCCTCCCTGTCATCTTTCTATGTTCTCTTCCAGGTTTCTAGAGAAGATCACATCGAGGATCTTAATCGGCCAGAAGCCGCATGAAAAAGGGTTTCTCCGGAGTTCGGAGGACGGTTCTTCCGGGTGGTTCAAGGTTACATCCCCTGTTGGGACAGAGTCACAGTTCATACAAGGATTCCTCCAAGGAGAAGTCGGGCCGGCTGGCTGAAGGTACGTGAATCCGAAGCACCAAGTTTTCGCATCAAGAAAGAGAAAGAGTCTGGGAGGAGCTGACACTTATATAGAGGCACTAAGGGGAGTGGATACGGACGCTAGGCATGCTGGGATTCGTAGTCCACATAATGCCATTCAGATTGTTAAATTTTTTCTTTTAAATGTTGAAATGTTAGATGTTTTTCTGCTATGAGCATTAATTAAAGAAAGATTAATGCTTAAGATACTCGCCTCCTGTCTTCTTATAATCAATATTTTCCGTCACAAGCTAGGAAAATCTCGAATTAAAATCACTGGTCCTGAAAAGTGTTAAAAACATTTTTTGCATTGATACATGTCCTCCAAGGCAATCCCCGGACCCCCAGACCCCTATTATGGCCAATTAATTGCTTATAAGCCTTTAAAATTGGCACATTTTTGTGAAGGAGGGGGGTGTCCCTGAATAGCAGTTTTGAAATGTGGTCACCCTATTTTGCACATCATCATTTTTACTTCTGTGGGTTATTTATTTGCACTTTATCTCTTCTATCTCAGCGCCACACCCCCTTCTACAATACAATTTACTATCTATACCTGACATGTGCTTCCGCAGTCGGTCTCAGTGGCGGCAGCAGCTTGTTATCATAGCAAGGTCCAAGGCCTCCTATGATCTAATGAGAACCTGTAGGGCCAGGGATAGCTGACATTCTTCTGACACCCTTCTGTATGTGCAGAGTACTAAAGTTATTGGGCGCCAGACACTTATTGGGTGCAAAAGAACGTTTTTTTCTCCTAACAAACCTTTTTGAGGGAGAGGGGTTAGGACCAGAACACCCTTAGGTAGTTGCAAGATTAATTTTCAGACTCCGAGACTTCAATAGGAGGATAGAGCCCCCAGCAAGGCGCCACATCTGCATATGCAGGAATGCCGTCTCCTATGGCAACAGTCTTTAACAGTTCCTTCACTTTCACTACAATCGCTCCTTGTAGTTCTTCAGCCCCCTGAGCTCCCCGTCTCTCACTAGATCCTCTGATTTACTGTCACTGAATCCCTTGAGCTCCTCCAATCTTCACAGTGGTATCTCTCTCAAGTGCAGGGCCGGTGCAAGGATTTTTGCCAACTCAGGCGAAGGTGCATTTTGCCGCCCCCCCCCCCCCCCCAACACACACACACACACACACCATACATCAGCACCCATAAATGCAGTAATATCAACACCAATAAATGCGGCCTTACCCACACCAATAAATGCGGCCTTACCCACACCCATGAATGCAACCTTAAAAACCTCCGCTAGCGGCCGAGAAAGGTTTAAAAAAACACCCGCAAAGCACCGCTTTGATTTCAATGGGCAGGGGGGCTTTAGGATTTTTTAACCACTTCCCGCCCCCGGCCAATAACAGATTTACGGCCGGGAAGTGGTTATGAAATCGTGACTGGCCGTTCTCAAACGGCTAGCACGATTTCAATGCCGCGCGCGCCCGTGGGGGCGCGCAGCGCGGCGATCGGTGATGCGGGGGGTGTCAGTCTGACACCCTGCACCTCCGATCTCGGTAACGAGTCTCCGGCGGAGCCTCGTTACCACGTGATCAGCCGTGTCCAATCACGGCTGATCACGATGTAAACAGGAAGAGCCGTCGGCAGACAGACGCCGACAGACAGACGCGAGTACAGGAGAGTACAGGAGAGCCGATCAGCGGCTCTCCTGACAGGGGGGGTTCGCGCTGATTGTTTATCAGCGCAGCCCCCCCTCGGATCGCCACACGGACCACCAGGGAGTGCCCACACTAGACCACCAGGGTACTAAAAAAAAAAAAAGAACAAAAAAAAAAGGAAAAAAAAAAAGGGGGGCAGTAAAAAAAAAAATGATGCCAATCAGTGCCCACACATGGGCACTAATTGGCAACATTGATCCATCAGTGCCACCCCTCAGTGATCATCAGTGCCACACCAGTGTCTGGCAGTGCCAATCCATGCCCAGTGCCCACCTATCAGTGCCCACCTGTGCCACCTATCAGTGCCCACCTGTGCCACCTATGAGTGCCCACCTGTGCCGCCTATGAGTGCCCACCTGTGCCGCCTATGAGTGCCCACCTGTGCCGCCTATGAGTGCCCATCAGTGCCGCCCATGAGTGCCCATCAGTGCCGCCCATTAATGCCCATCAGTGCCGCCCATGAGTGCCCATCAGTGCCCCATACCAGCGCCGCCTATCAGTGCCCATCAGTGCTACCTAATTGGCGCCCATCAGAACTACCTCATCAGTGCCCATCAGTGCCACCTCATCGGTGCCCATCAGTGCCACCATATCAGTGCCCGTAATTGAAAGAGAAAACATACTCATTTACAAAAAAATTAACAGAAAAAAATAAAAACTTTATTTTTTTTTCAAAATCTTCGCTCTATTTTTAGTTGTTGCGCAAAAAAAAAAAAAAAATCGCAGAGGTGATCAAATACCACCAAAAGAAAGCTCTATTTGTGGGGAAAGAAGGACGCCAATTTTGTTTGGGTGCAGTGTAGCACGACCGCGCAATTGTCATTCAAATTGCGACAGTGCTGAAAGCTGAAAATTGGCTTGGGCGGGAAGGTGCGTAAGTGCCTGGTATGGAAGTGGTTAATGTCCTGCCAGTGCACCGCTCCAGGGTAAAAGCACTTGGGCTTTCACACTGGAGTGAACGAATCCACTCTTTCAGGGCGCTTTGCAGGTGCTATTCTTATGCCGCGTACACACGGTCGTTTTTTGCGATGAAAAAAAAAGTCGTTTTTTAAAACGTCATTTAAATTGAGCTTTGCAGGTGCTACACTGCTACAAAATAGCGCCTGGAAAGTGCCCTGAAAGAGCCTCTTTTCTCACTCTAATGCGAAATCCTGAGAGCTTTTACACTGGAGCAGTGCGCTGGCAGGATGCTCGAAAAAAGGCCCAGTAGCCGCATCTTTGAGGCGCTGTAGGAATTGATTGCCCATTGAAATCAATGGGCAGCGCCACTGAACCGCCAGCAAAGCGTCACTGCAGCGGCGCTTTGCGAATGGTTATAACCCCTTTGGGCCTCTAGGAGTGTGCTGGCAGGACGCTCAAAAAAGTCTTTGAGGTCCCCCGCTAGTGGCCGAATAGCGCCGCAAAAACGACAGTAAAGTGCTGCTAAAATAGCGGCGCTTTACTGCCGACGGCGCAATGCCCCAGTGTGAAATTAGCCCAAGTCATGTGCCAGGCACATCACCAAACAGGTGCAAGCAGCCAATCAAATATAATACTTGCTCAATATGTATTAAATGATAATTCTGCATAGCCATAGATATAAATAAAGTGATTTGTGCACCAGAAGGCAGCAGGTACGACTCACACGGATCACTTTATTTATATCTATGGCTATACAGAATTACCATTTATTTAATCCATGTTCAGCAAGTTAAGTACGATACATTTTGGCTGCTTGGCACTGTCTAGCAGTTGGAACCTGGCACACATCATGATACAATGCAACAACATACACATGATACACGGTACCTGGGCTGGCCTCACCTGCTGCTGCCTGGGCCTGGCTTTGGGGTTCCCAGTTCCCCTAATTGCAAAGTCTCCCCTCTGTCCAGGCTCAGTCCTCCACTCCACAGAAACCTCACGTGATAGGTGACGTCACGTCACTCACCGACCTGCTCTGGGAACTTGGGGTAGAGATGAAGGTGCGCAGAGGAGGGTAGGCGGAGCTTTAGGCTCCGCCTACGCTAGCTGGTTAGCCCAGCCATTCTCAACCAGGGTTCCGTGGAACCCTGGGGGTCCTCCAGAGGTTGCTAGGGGTTCCTTGAGCTGTGGCTGATGAACCACCTATTTGATGGTGCCTTCAGAGTTCAAGGTTCAGCATCACTTAGAAAAGACAGCAGTATGACACCAAATATATTTTTGGCTGCCTTTAAGGGTGGCATCCTGAACACCACTTTAAGGGGGGGGGGGCATTCTTCCCATTGACCACCAGTATAAGGGGCATTGTTCCTATTGACCCATGATGAATTGGTTTTCGTAAGGGTTCCTTGAGACCTGAAAATTATTTATGGGGTTCCTCTAGGGTTAAAAGGTTGAGAAAGAATGGGTTAGCCCAATCACGCTGGTCACACTTTTCACCAAGCATGGGGGCGCCTGTCACACTCGGCTCCTCGCTAATTTTTTTTTGCAGGAGAAGACGTGCCGTGCTGCTCCCGGGGCTTGCCGGAGGCGGCCGCAGCCGTAGGAGGACGGGTGGGAATCTTTTTAGGAGCAGGGACATTTTTTTGGTGCCCCCCCATAGCCCCGATGCCACTTCCTATGGCTGAATGGCATAACGTGGTGGATATGATACACAGACACTTTGCCCGGAAAAAGAAAATCTCGGTCAATTTTCTGCCCTGCTCCCAAGGCCGGTGCTGGCACCGTAAGGCAAGTTCCCATGTTGCCTTGCGCTAGCGCCGGTCCTGCTCAAGTGTCACCCCTGCCTCTCTGCTGGGTCCCTAGCTTGGCACTCCAGATACCTCTCAAGTGACACCCACGCTGGCCTGTTCAGTCCCTGGCTTGACACACAAGGCTGCTCTGAATGCGTAACCTCCGCTGGCTGGGTCCCTGGCTGGACTCCCACTAAATATTCCCGATTCTTCACCGTCCCCGATGGGGAAAAATCCTGCTCCGCTACTTGCTTCAGTTACTCAGTGTGGTCCCTGGTAATAAGGTGGCTGGTCCCTTAGTGGCGACAGCTTCCCCTCCACCTCCGACCATGACAGGTTCTCCGGCCAACAGAACCATCACTTCTGGTTGTCCCAACCCTACGCTGCTCTATTGCTTCTGGATAGGCCCTCAGTCAGCCTAGCAGCCAGATGTCCCCCGGGATAGGCCCAATCTCTGGCCTAGCCACCTTTGTCACACAACACATGTCCACCCGGACAGCGATCCAGGTGGCACAGAACACAGATCACCTAAATCCATCTGAATAAATAGGCTCTTCCAGCAGACCAAGGGATTCAAGAAAACCCCTGCCCATTGGCTGAGATACCCCATATACCCATAACCTGAACTTGGGTTGCCCTTTTGTATCCAGTATCACCAAGTACCCGGCCACCTAGTGGTAGAAGAGAAAAGTGCAACAAGGCCAAACTAGATCTCTAACATACCTCCCAACCGTCCCGGATTTGTGGTAAATCCTGCGGTTCCGTAATCAGGGCTAGAGTCCCGCGATTCCGCGCCCCCCCCCCCACGCGATTACCACGATTTGCGGTAAATCCTGCGGTGCCGCGATTCGCGGTGAACCCCCCAGCTCAACAACTCCGAGCCGCGGACCCCCCCGCTCTACAACTTCGTTGGGAGGTATGCTCATTTGTCCCTCATTCTGAAGTTGAAAAGTTGGGAGGTATGCTCTAACAAACAAACAGGATAGTTATTCCTGGCAAGTACATTTGTGACGATCAACCCTGCCTAAACTCAGGGTGCTACATTATTGCTATTTCCATTCATATTTAGTGCATAGCACAGTACTACCCTTGATATCTTTTTCTTCATCACCTGTTCTGAGCCTGGCTGGAAGTCATTAAAGGGGTGCATGTGGGTTGTGGGGTATCTAGGGAACCCATGTGGGTTGTGGGGTATATATCAAACCCATGTGGGTTTTGGGGTATCTATTGAACCTATGTAGGTTGTGGAGTATCTACGAAACCCATGTGGGTTGTGAGGTGTCTAGGAAACTCATGTGGGGTATCTTTTTAAAACCCAATGTGGGTTTTGGGGTAGCAATTAAACCCATGTAGCTTGTGGGGTATCTATGGAACCCATGTGGGTTATGGGGTGTCTAGGAAACTCATGTGGGTTGTGGTTTGTCTAGGAAACTCATGTGTGTTGTTGGGTGTCTAGGGAAACCATGGGGGTTCAGGGGTATCTAGGAAAGCGGGGTGGGGGGGGGGTGAAGCTTGGCTACTACGGAAGACTTTCTCAGCAAGTTAAAGGCGGAGTTCTCCTTTTCATAATAAATAGAAGTCTCTTCTGATATATTTTATGCCCCGCCCATCCCAATGTTCCCGTCTCTCACTTCCCTTCTCTATGGAAATGTTCCCGTCTCTCACTTCCCTTCTCTATGGAAATGTTCCCGTCTCTCACTTCCCTTCTCTATGGAAATGTTCCTGTCTCTCACTCACCTTCTCTATGGAAATGTTGGAGTCTGTAGGTCTCTTCTCCGCATCTCAGGAAATGTATCTAAAACCCAACTTCCTTGATCATCGTATTTAACATCGTATAGAACCTCTTTTTATTTCTGACAACTTTTCTGCTTCCTCATTTATGTGCAGGGCGCGGTTGGGGGGTAGAGAACCTTCTGCTGAAATTGTTCTTTCGATGCAACTCAGGAAGTGTTGGGGGGAGGGGAGGGGGAATGGTACACACACAGATATGACTTTTACTTCAAATCCATCTCGCTTAGAAAGACATCCGAAAAAGTAGAGGGAACTTGTCGCTGTACTCTGTGCTGTCACCCCCAAGCACCCTTTCCCCCTTGCTGAAGCTGCAGGAACTTTCCTCCCTGAACACAGAGTGCCCAAGGTGCAGAATTCTGCCCATACAGTGACAGTGCATTTCAGCAGGGGTGTAACTGTAGGGGTCGCAGTTGCAACCTGACCCCATGCTTCAGGGGGCCCATGCAGCTCCTCTGTTACATTTGTCTACACCTGGATAGGAGGGACGGTGGGAAGGCATATAGCGGAACCGTTCTTTTTTGCCACCTGGCTCCTGCAAAAGCCATTCCCTCCTCCTCCTCTCCCTCCTTCCTCCTACTTTTCCTCCCAAAGGCATTGAGCAGCTGCAGGAGCCAGGAGGAAAATGGAGCAGTTCTTCTATATATTGCCCCCCGATATATAGCCTGCCATCCCTCCTATCCAGCCTGCTGCTAAGTGTTTCTGGCAGACCTGATCCACAATGATGACAAGAGATTCATCAGTCTGCCCCCCAACTCCAGCTCCTTGTCTCCAGGCTGCCCCCTCTGGGTAAGTCCTGCTTCTTGCCCCAAGCCTCTGCTACAGGAGACCCCCGAGTCTGAAAGAATACACAATGCAGTGCACTATGCAGCCCCTGACCCAGTATAGTGTGTGTTATTCCTGTCACAATGTCCCCCTCCTGTCATACTACCCCCCTCATGTCATACTACCCCATCAAACTTCCCCCTTGCATCACACTGCCCCCCTCCTGTCATACTACCCCCCCCTCATGTCATACTACCCCCCTCCCATCACACTGCCCATCTCCTGTCATACTACCCCCCTCATGTCATACTACCCCCCTCCCATCACACTGCCCCCCTCCTGTCATACTACCACCCTCATGTCATACTACCCCATCACACTTCCCCCTTGCATCACACTGCCCCCCCCTCCTGTCATACTACCCCCTCATGTCATACTACCCCATCACACTTCCCCCTTGCATCACACTGCCCCCCTCATGTCATACTACCCCCCATCATACTGCCCCCCTCCCATCATACTACTCCCCATCTGTGATACTGTTTGTAACAGACCTAGCCAGGACAGAGGTTTTTGGAGAGGACTGAATGCTGGCCTCTTGCCTTCTGATTATGGGCCCTGGATTTTAAGGGAATGATGCTCTTTGTGAGGTGTATGCCTGGGGACCTTGAAGTGATGTTACTTTGGATTCAAGCCCATATCCCCCCCAAAACACACAGACTCTGGGAACCCTGTATATGTTATATAATAAATAGTGACTGCTTCATAATGTTGGGGCTCATAGAAGATGCTGATGTCATCAACTCCACCCACCTGTCTGTTGTCTGCTATAATGTGTTTATTGTAAGTAAGGCTAGTGTCGGCTCCAAGAGTCTTTTCACCCATTGTTGTTTGTGTTAATTACCTGCTATTGTGTGAAGGAGTTCTGTGTTGATTTATGATCATGTGTATTGTAGTTAGGGAGCTAGGAGACAGCAAGTTTAGGACCTGAAAGGTCATGTATCAAAGTCACCTAGTTTGGAAATGATTAGTTAATTAGCTCATGGTAATTTATGTTTCTGGTCACAGGTGTATTGTTAGAGTAATATGAGCAGGAGGGGGGAACCTCCTCTTCAACTGTATATAAGACTGTATTCCGGTTCTAATAAACTGTCTGATGTTTTACCTACACTGAAGTACAACTGGTGCCTGGGAGGGATAAAAAAAAGTCTTGGATAGTGCTGGTTCTGGACAGAGGCAGCATTTTTTTTTTTTATTGTTTATTTATGAAAGATTTTCAAAAACAAAATACAGCGTTTAACAGTGAGACAGATAAATTCAACGACCAATTATACATAGCCAATCATATCTTAGACACATCAGCGAACACAGGCACGATTAAGCTAAATGATGTAAGCCCGGCAAACATCAAAGCTTAATAAACTAACCATAGTCCAGTACAAACATAACCTGTAGAGATTAGACAATTCCGCATATGGAATAGGAAATTAAAGGCATGAACAGGATAAAAACAGAAACAAATAAACAGATAAACATATAAAAGCACCGCGGGGATCAAGTATCGTGAAGAGGTTCTGATGAGAACTCAGAATCGTCCCATAAGTTCCATATTTTGTCAAAAAGAGGTAGAGTGTCTTCAATCTTAGCAGTTAAGTGTTCCATCCTACGTGTGTCAGGTAAAATCGAGAGGACTTGATGGAGGGTGGGGGGTGAAGTGAAGAGCCATAACCTAGGGATGGCCCTCCTAGCAGCTAGAAGAAGGAAGGACAGAAGTTTCTGTGATGATTTAGGTAGATCTGCAAGAGGCAAACCCAGAAGGAAATGTAAAGGCGACAAGAGCATAGAGTGAAATAGTAACTTCTGTAAAAGCTCCCGAATCTCTATCCAAAAAGGGCCAATGAAGACACAAACTAGCGTGGCAAACCCCCAAAAAAAACACTGATATGGGGGGCGCTGCCCTCCCAGACCTTCAGGACTACTACCTAGCCTCGCATCTATCCCACATTCTGCACGTCGGAAATGCAGCGATATAGAGCGTTGGTTTGTGACAAACCAGGACACCCGGCACACACATCAGCCCAGGCCATCTTTCGCCAGGGCTGGACTGAGACCAAAATTTGGCCCTGGACTTCATCCAGACCGGCCCACTTTAAGTTTGCTAACAAGCACAAAAACAGTATATAAACTATAAGTAGCATAACATAAGGAGTCCTCACCTCTTTTATTATTTCACTTAATCTCCTCTGTATTTTTCTCATCCTTCTCACATCACTGCATGAAGTGAAGGGCGAGCTGCGCAGCCATTACTTTGACAGGCTGTCACTGAAACCGGCCCACTGAGCCATCGGCCCACCGGGAAACTCCCTGTAGTCCCTATGGCCAGTCCAAGCCTGTCTTTCGCGGGAAAAGCACACCCGGTTCCACCGCACGGTATAACTCAGGCATGCTGGCACACCACCAAAAGGTATGGGAAATATCTCTCAAAAAGCAGAATGTGGGTATTTTTCACTCCCACGCCCCACTTTGGCTTAACAAGCATATGCCGGAGCTGGGAACAATTCCTGATTCGGTGGTCTGGGCTAGGTATGGAATACTGTATCTGCACCAGGTTCTGTCTGGTTCCGGGCTTAAGCAGTTTTAGGCCCTTAAAGAGGAAATCTCTCTGCCACACCAACTAGCTTTCAAATACCTGCAGCTCCGGCATGCACTCAGAACCCAGCTGCCAAGCCTGGATATAGGGATGGAACCCCCCTGTGTTGGATATAGTTCTGGGAGATGACCCCTCTAGGCTTATATCGCACCTATATTGCACAATCAGACAACAGGAGGCAGTTGATATCACTCACAGGGCCAAAACTGTGTGGGAAACGGACTTGGGTCCCATAGATAATGCTGACTGGGATGAGATTATAGAGGGAGCCAAGACGGTGTCCCCCAAGTTGTCAGATAGACTGACTCAACTGTATATTATACACAAAGCATATCTGACGCCGATCAGACTGGCAAAAATTTCCACACACGCCAGACCCGGTGTGTCGCTTATGTAGAGCTGACCCAGGCTCGTTTTACCATCTCATGTGGAGCTGCCTATGCGTCCAGGCATATTGGACACAGGTTGTCCGCTTCCTCCACGATAACATGGGATCCCTGGTGGTGCTGGACCCCAGGCTGTGTGTTTTGGGGCTACTGCCAGACGTGGAGGTGGACAAATATCACAAAATCTTAATTTTTGAGACATTATTTCTAGCCCGTAAAGTGATAGCCCAGAGATGGATGCAAAATGTGCCCCCCACAGTACAGTTATGGAAAAAAGCAGTTAATGATACATTGCCCTTCAAGAAGCTGATTTATACTCATAGGGCCAGATTCACGAACAGTTAGGCTGGCGGATCGAGTGATCCGCCAGCCTAACTGTGACTTTGAGCCGGCGTTTCTGTTTTCTGTAACCAGAAAACAAGAAACGCCGGGTTGAAGTTCCGATGCGAGCAGCGTAACTGAGTTTCGCCATCGCATCGTTACTTCAACTTAAAAATGGCGCCGGGGGCGTTCCCGCCGATTTACGCTCAAAAAATATGTTAATGAGCGGAAATCGGCAATTCACGATCGAATTCCGGCGCGACGCAATGACGATACGACGTTTCCGGACGGGATACGCGGCGCATAGATATACCTACATGGGGTTGGAGTATCCTATGTTAGGTATAGGCGTCGTCATCGCGTCGGGAAAAAAAAAAAAAACGTCGCTTGCGTAAAACGGTCATGAATGGGAATGTGACGTCATTGACGTTCATTCACAGATTTTGGAGCATGCGCACGGGGATGTTTTGACACTCGACGCATGCGCAGTACGTTGGCGGCGGGATCGCGCGTAGTTAGCATACTACACGCCCCGTACCCGCTACATTTGAATTCCGCCGGCTCATTTGCGATGCGCTGCCGCAACTTTAGGAGCAAGTGCTTCGTGAATGACAGCACTTGCTCCTAAAATTTCGGCAGCGCAACGCAAATCAGAAGCGTTACTCCAGAGCAAAGATGCTCTGGAATACGTGAATCTGGCCCATAGAGGGTCTACTCAAAAATATTCCAAGATTTGGGATAGATGGATGGAGGATGGGGAGACCTGTGTGTAGTTGGCCCATACCCAGCGAGGAATGCAAATGTGGCACGCTTTTACATGTTTGTTAGATTAAGCAGCCAACAGACTCAGAGCACCTGTGGTAATGTGACTGTACATCCTATCAGGGGTGTATTTAGGTTTTGTGCTGCCCTAGGCCTGGTGAAACTCGCGCACCCCCTACTTTATATATGACGCACCCCTTCCCTTTTAAGACCCCTCCTGTCATTTTCATGGGATGACAGGGGGACAGGGTGGGATGAGGACAGGGAGACAGGGTGGGATGAGGACAGGGGGATAGGGTGGGATGAGGACAGGGGGACAGGGTGGGATGAGGACAGGGGGACAGGGTGGGATGAGGACAGAGGGACAGGGAGGGATGAGGACAGAGGGACAGGGTGGAATGAGGACAGAGTGGGATGAGCACAGGGGGACAGGGTGGGATGAGCACAGGGGGACAGAGTGGGCTTTTTTGCCGCCCCCCGCAAAGTGCCGCCCTAGGCCTGGGCCTTGTCGGCCTAGGCCATAATACATCTCTGCATCCTATAACATACTTGCATATTTCCGTGCACTGACCAACGTTTGTAAAGGTTCTTTTATTGTCAAATGTACCTGAATGACTTGTTACATGTGCTTTATATCAATAAGGGCCAATGAGGGGGCAATCCCCAAAAATATGAAAAAGGGAACCTACAGACTCCCGAGATCTCCAGCAAAGGTTAGAGAGGGTGGGGTCACGAGCATGTAATAAGTCCGGGGTCCTATAGCAAAACATCAACATGTTAAAGGCCGTCTCCCTCTGCACCACACAGCGTGAGATTTTCCATGTATTACCCCAAATTTCCCCCAATCCAGCAACGAGATCAGACGCTGCAAGATAGAGGAGCATGCGTTCATATATTTATACATAGAATCTGGGGGGAGGGGGAGATTCATGGAAAATCTTGTATATGGATGAGATCTGTTTGGGCTCATAGGGACCGGCTACACACTGGAGCTCCAAATTTATACCATTGTGTTGCCTTTACTTGCGTTTTAAAAAAAAAAAAAAAGTACAGCCTGCTGCATTTTGTGCGATTTCATCAAAACAATAAAATCCACAAACAATTTACTCATACCTCCCAACCGTCCCTGATTTGGCGGGACATTCAGGGCCATTTTAATAGCGTCATAGGCCCCTGGGCAAAGTAATGCCCTGGGGCACCTACCAGCTTTCCCCAAATGAAACATATTCATTAGTACTTTTAATAAAATAAAATTGTATAAAATAAAAACATTCTATAAATCAAAGACTAGTCAGCACAGGGGGCACAGGGGGGGGGGGGGGGCAGAAAACTGGGACTGGGATTAGGAGGGCACAATACTGGAATTAGGAGGGCACATTTATTACTGGTATCAGGGGGGCACAGTACTGAGATCAGGAGGGCACAGTACTGGGATCAGGAGGGCACAATACTGGGATCAGGAGGGCACAGTACTGGAATCAGGGGGGCACAGTACTGAGATCAGGAGGGCACAGTACTGGGATCAGGAGTGCACAATACTGGGATCAGGATGGCACAATACTGGGATCAGGATGGCACAATACTGGGATCAGAATGGCACAATACTGGGATCAGGAGTGCACAATACTGGGATCAGGATGGCACAATACTGGGATCAGGAGTGCACAACACTGGGATCAGGGGGGCACAGTACTGAGATCAGGAGGGCACAGTACTGGGATTAGGAGGGCACAATACTGGGATCAGGAGTGCACAATACTGGGATCAGGATGGCACAATACTGGGATCAGGAGTGCACAATACTGGGATCAGAATGGCACAATACTGGGATCAGAATGGCACAATACTGGGATCAGGAGCGCACAATACTGGGATCAGGAGTGCACAATACTGGGATCAGGAGTCCACAGTACTGGGATCAGGATGGCACAGTACTGGGATCAGGGGGGCACAGTACTGAGATCAGGAGGGCACAGTACTGGGATCAGGAGTGCACAATACTGGGATCAGGATGGCACAATACTGGGATCAGGAGGGCACAGTACTGGGATCAGGAGGGCACAATACTGGGATCAGGAGGGCACAATACTGGGATCAGGAGGGCACAATACTGGGATCAGGAGCTCACAATACTGGGATCAGGAGGGCACAGTACTGGGATCAGGATGGCACAATACTGGGATCAGGAGGGCACAGTACTGGGATCAGGAGGGCAAAGTACTGGGATCAGGATTGCACAGTACTGGGATCAGGATGGCACAGTACTGGGATCAGGGGGGCACAGTACTGAGATCAGGAGGGCACAGTACTGGGATCAGGAGTGCACAATAATGGGATCAGGATGGCACAATACTGGGATCAGGAGGGCACAGTACTGGGATCAGGAGGGCACAATACTGGGATCAGGAGCGCACAATACTGGGATCAGGAGTGCACAATACTGGGATCAGGAGAGCACAATACTGGGATCAGGAGGGCACAGTACTGGGATCAGGAGGGCACAATACTGGGATAGGGAGGGGACAGTACTGGGATCAGGAGGGCACAGTACTGGGATCAGGAGGGGACAGTACTGGGATCAGGAGGGCACAATACTGGGATCAGGAGGGCACAATACTGGGATCAGGAGAGCACAATACTGGTATCAGGATGGCATAATACTGGGATCAGGAGGGCACAAAACTGGGATCAGGATGGCACAATACTGGGATCAGGAGGGCACAGTACTGGGATCAGGAGGGCACAGTATAGGTTCCGGGACGCTTCCCGGGACATGACCATATCGGGACAGTTTAGTAAAAAGCATGACTGTTGCAGCAAATTCGGGACAGTTGTCAAGTATGATGTAATGCAAGATCACTGTGGGGCCCCCGGGCAATGCCCAGAAGTGCCCTTGCATTAAGGTGGCCCTGGGGACATTCCCGCAATTGGCAGCCCTGTCCCTTTCCCGGGGAACCCTCATTCCGGGACAATACAGTGTCCCTGAATTGACTCCTGGCCCTGGACCGATCTGATGCCCCATAAAATATCCCTCACTGACAGCCTGTGGTGGTCCCCTGGCTGGTGAGACCCCTTCTACATGAGCCACTGGCTCAGTTCCCAAATGGTTGCTAGATGCCGCCACCTGCCTGGCATCTAGCAACCAGTGACATCACGAGGAGGAGAGAGGAAGAGACCCCAGCATTCATGTGGGGGGGGTTCACTTCCTCCTCCACACCTACTGCTTAGCTCCACCCACCTCCTCCCTGCATCGTCCAACCAGCAGCATGCAGAAGTGCATAAAGGAGAGATGAGTTTTGTAGAAAGGCGAGTAAATGCAAAGCACTCACCATGACAGATCGGGGGTTCCAATCCTCATTCCGATCTCCCTCAGCAGTCAGAGTTCTGTGCTGAACCTCCAGCACCTCACAGGAGCTCTGAGTGTGTGTCAGCCTGGAGAGCACTGATAAGGAGGAGGGGAGGCAGATAAGGGGTCCCCAGAAGAGGAGGGGACACTGACAGATGAGATTACACCCTGGGAGGGATGGAAGGAGGACACATCCTTAGATATCAGGGCGAGATGTGACACCCCAATAGTGAAGGACTACAGGTCCAAGCATGAACCCCTCAGAACTAAAGATGTGATGTCCCCCAATCAGTGAAGAACTACCACTCCCTAAATTAGCATGTGAGATCTATGGGGTCACACCCTTAATTCTCAGGGGTCCATGCTGGGACCTGTAGTCCTTCCGTTTGGGGGACATCATATCCTTAGATATCAGGGTTCATGATGTGACCCCCAAAAATGAATGATTACAGGTCCCAGCATGAACCCTTGAGCATTAAGGGTGTGACCCCATAGATCTCACATGCTAATGCTGGGACCTGTAGTTCTTCACTGATTGGGGGCATCACATCTTTAGTTCTGAGGGGTTCATGCTGGGACCTGTAGTCCTTCACTATTGGGGTGTCACATCCCAACATGAACCCTGCCCTGATATCTAAGGATCTGTCCTCTTTCCATCTCTCCCAGTGTCCTTCAGTTTGGGGGGAATCACATCCTTAGATATCAGGGTTCATGATGTGACCCCAAAAGTGAATGATTACATGTCCCAGCATGAACCCCTCAGAGCTGAAGATGTGACACCCTCTGACCCCCACATGGGAGGAGTCATATCAGCAGCCAGCGGTGGAAGGAGGCGTTCACTTACCCATGGCTCCAGTCAGACTGGTGGCAGGCTATAGGTGGAAAGTGACACACTGCATCTGGTGGCAGGCTATGGGTGGAAAGTGACACACTACATCTGGTGGCAGGCTATGGGTGGAAAGTGACACACTGCATCTGGTGGCAGGCTATGGGTGGAAAGTGACACACTACATCTGGTGGCAGGCTATGGGTGGAAAGTGACACACTACATCTGGTGGCAGGCTATGGGTGGAAAGTGACACACTGCATCTGGTGGCAGGCTATGGGTGGAAAGTGACACACTGCATCTGGTGGCAGGCTATGGGTGGAAAGTGGCACACTGCATCTGGTGGCAGGCTATGGGTGGAAAGTGGCACACTGCATCTGGTGGCAGGCTATAGGTGGAAAGTGGCACACTGCATCTGGTGGCAGGCTATGGGTGGAAAGTGGCACACTGCATCTGGTGGCAGGCTATGGGTGGAAAGTGGCACACTACATCTGGTGGCAGGCTATGGGTGGAAAGTGACACACTGCATCTGGTGGCAGGCTATGGGTGGAAAGTGGCACACTACATCTGGTGGCAGGCTATGGGTGGAAAGTGGCACACTACATCTGGTGCCAGGCTATTTGTGGAAAGTGGCACACAGCATCTGGTGACAGGCTATAGCTGAAAAATGGCACACTGCATCGGGCAGCAGCAACGGTGGCAAGTGGCATGCTGCATCTAGTGGCAGTCAATGGTGGACAGTGGCATGCTGCATCTAGTGGCAGTCAATGGTGGACAGTGGCATTCTGCATCTAGTGGCAGTCAATGGTGGACAGTGGCATGATGCATCTAGTGGCAGTCAATGGTGGACAGTGGCATGCTGCATCTAGTGGCAGTCAATGGTGGACAGTGGCATGCTGAATCTGGTGGCAGTCAATGGTGGACAGTGGCATGCTGCATCTAGTGGCAGTCAATGGTGGACAGTGGCACGCTGCATCTAGTGGCAGTCAATGGTGGACAGTGGCATGCTGAATCTGGTGGCAGTCAATGGTGGACAGTGGCACGCTGCATCTAGTGGCAGTCAATGGTGGACAGTGGCATGCTGAATCTGGTGGCAGTCAATGGTGGACAGTGGCATGCTTAATCTGGTGTCAGTCAATGGTGGACAGTGGCATGCTGCATCTGGTGTCAGTCAATGGTGGACAGTGGCACGCTGCATCTAGTGGCAGTCAATGGTGGACAGTGGCACGCTGCATCTAGTGGCAGTCAATGGTGGACAGTGGCACGCTGAATCTGGTGGCAGTCAATGGTGGACAGTGGCACGCTGCATCTAGTGGCAGTCAATGGTGGACAGTGGCATGCTGAATCTGGTGGCAGTCAATGGTGGACAGTGGCATGCTGAATCTGGTGGCAGTCAATGGTGGACAGTGGCATGCTGAATCTGGTGGCAGTCAATGGTGGACAGTGGCATGCTGCATCTGGTGGCAGTCAATGGTGGACAGTGGCATGCTGCATCTGGTGGCAGTCAATGGTGGACAGTGGCATGCTGCATCTGGTGGCAAGTGACAGGCTTGGGGTTCCCACTGATTCTGCATTATGGTAAGTTGAACAGTTGAACCCGCCATTCACCCGACAAATCACCCCGCTGCTGAATTCCCTGTCAATGATGAGACTACATTCCCCAAACCCCCATATTTTTTTTGGGAAGGGGCGGGAGGGTCTCTGAATGGCAGTATGGAAATGTGGACACCCTAGTGAAGACTGGCCCTTGCATGTCCCCGATATCAGCAATAGATTGTATTACATTTCTCATAGCAAGCATCCTGGCAGTGTTGGAAAACGCATGCACACTTCCCTCTAAATGTACAGTGTGGGGCTTAGTGCCCAGGGCCACATGTAGCCCATTGCCACTTTGTGTGGCCCATTGCTCCCCTGCAGACACTTATCTGTAATGTGTCATGTACTATGGCTTAAGTCTATGATTGACTACTGAAGCATAACCCCTCACCCAACATGTATCTGTTGGTATCAAGGAGGAAGCCGACTTGTGACAAGGTGGACCTGTAAGAGGTCATATTATGGAGGGTCCTCTCCTATCTGGGGAGGGAAGTCTAAACACTGAGGTCTCTATGGGTGAAGATCTTCTACACCTCCAAGGGTTTACACACCAGCAGGATTAGGTGTAGGAACTCCCTCTTCTCAGTCACTCCTTGCCTCTGTCCCCTACCCACCCCTGAGCATTGTCCCTTGGTTTCACCCCCTACCCACCCCTGAGCACTGTCCCTTGGTTTCACAATGACAAAAGCTCCCAGGAGACATTGCAGCATTGAGGAAGTGACGGAATACCCGCACACTACCCGATGAATCCATATACAGGAAGTGACGGAATACCCGCACACTACCCGATGAATCCATATACAGGAAGTGACGGAATACCTGCACACTACCCGATGAATCCATATACAGGAAGTGAGGGAATACCCGCACACTACCCGATGAATCCATATACAGGAAGTGACAGAATACCCGCACACTACCCGATGAATCCATATACAGGAAGTGACGGAATACCCGCACACTACCTGATGATTCCATATACAGGAAGTGACGGAATACCCGCACACTACCCGATGAATCCATATACAGGAAGTGACGGAATACCAGCACACTACCCGATTAATCCATATACAGGAAGTGAGGGAATACCCGCACACTACCCGATGAATCCATATACAGGAAGTGACAGAATACCCGCACACTGCCCGATGAATCCATATACAGGAAGTGACAGAATACCCGCACACTACCCGATGAATCCATATACAGGAAGTGACAGAATACCCGCACACTGCCCGATGAATCCATATACAGGAAGTGACGGAATACCCGCACACTACCCGATGAATCCATATACAGGAAGTGACGGAATACCCGCACACTACCCGATGAATCCATATACAGGAAGTGACGGAATACCCGCACACTACCCGATGAATCCATATACAGGAAGTGACGGAATACCCGCACACTACCCGATGAATCCATATACAGGAAGTGATGGAATACCCGCACACTACCCGATGAATCCATATACAGGAAGTGATGGAATACCTGCACACTACCCGATGAATCCATATACAGGAAGTGATGGAATACCCGCACACTACCCGATGAATCCATATACAGGAAGTGGCCAGTAACATAAAGGATTACTAAGGTACAGTGGATCAAAAAAAAAAAAACATGTGGTTTAGTAATTATGCATATGTGCGTATCATTTTTTTTTTTTTTTTTTTTGGAGGGGGAGTGGGTCTTGGGTGGGAGTTCCCACACTTTTTTCCCCAGGACTTGAACCCTGGTCTTACCAGGGTAGTTGAAGTCTCTGAGAAAGATTGTGAGAATTTTAGAAGAGAGAAGGTAAAGTAGCCCTTCAGATAAGTTTTGATACATTAAGAAATGCCAAGAAATCACTGATCACCCCGCCGTCTTACAGTAAGAGGAAGTTCCCAGTGCTGTGTTGTGAAAGAAGTTATGAAAGGCAGATCATACTCTTATAGAGGAAGAGAAACCCCCCTCCCCCATACTACTGCCCCCCCCCCCCCTTTCTTCCTTCTTCCTCCTTTTCATGCATTAGGACATTGAGGTGCAGATCAGCTCTTCGTCACACGAACATCTTCCTACGGTAAAAAGAAGTTGGACGCTGCCAGTGCCGTGTTTCCAGGTTTTCTCTTTAATTGTTATTTATTATAGCTTAGACCATATAATAATCATACATTCTATGGTTAATTAATAAGTAGAATACATGGAAGTATTAGAAATAAAACTGTATTTAGGTATATATTGCTTGAAACGAGCACTGATAGATTCCAGTGTTGGCCATTAGATATGTAATCTGCATAACGGAATAAACATACAGTATATGGTGAACATTAAAAATATGGAAAATGCAACAGTAACAGAAAACCATATTACAGAGAGATACCATTGGGAACCACAGAGAAGGAAGGCTATGCTCGGGTTCTATCTAATCATCTACTGGGTAGCGTAGAACCCAAGGAATCTTTGGGCCCTTTTATGTGATGTAAAAGTACTGAGAGTTTTGGAATTGTGAAATGTCTTGTGGCTTGACCAGATGAGGCTGGTGCTCAAATTTTTTTTGGGGGGCGCAAAAAGAATGTAATTGCTGCCACTGTGCCCATCAATTGCGCCACTGTGCCCATCAAACGCAGCCACTGTGCCATAAAATTGTCGCCACTGTGCCATAAAATTGTCGCCACTGTGCCATCAAACACAGCCACTGTGCCATGCCATCAAACACAGCCACTGTGCCATCAATTGTCACCACTGTGCCATGCCATGAAACACAGCCACTGTGCCATGCCATTGTCGCCACTGTGCCCATCAATTGCCGCCACTGTGCCATGCCATGAAACGCAGCCACTGTGCCATGCCATTGTTGCCACTGTGCCCATTAATTGCAGCCACTGTGCCATGTCATGAAACGCAGCCACTGTGCCCATCAATTGCCGCCAGTTTGCCCCTAAAATGCCATCAATGTCGCTTCAGCCAATCAGGTTATCGGTAACCAGATCCGGTGAACCTGATTGGCTGAGATGCATGTTAACCAAGGAACGCACACCCCATGCCGCTGGCTCTGATAGACACTTCCACAGCCAGCTAGCTGCCATTATTCAGATGGCCGGCACTCACCAGGGTGTCGGCCATCTGAATAGTGGGCAGCCGCCGTGACAATACATACATGCAATACAGATGCAATGCATGAATCTATGTATTATTTTCAGTGCCAGTGCAGGAGCGAGAGGGGGCGGCGCTCCTGCGCCGTCTATGGATGCACCGCCACTGGTCTTGACTATAATTTACCTCGGAAATATTATGAGCATTATGTGACTTCCATTTTGATGTAAGAGTTGGATGTGTTGAAATTAGTATGTAAGTGATGAGGCCTCTAAATTGTGTAGGAATTATATTGATATTAAGGCTAAGTGATGCTAGATAAGGAGTAGGATGAAGAATAAGCCCAGTTACTGACATTTATGAGGGTAAATACAGAGGGCCAGATTCAGGTACACGTACATTTGCGCAGCGTATCTGAGATACGCTACGCAGCCGTATTTTACCAGGCTCTACGACGAATTCTGGTAGATTTTTGCCTGTACGATACGGCGGCGTAGTCTATTTCTCGCCGCGTAATCGAAATACGCGATTAGGGGGTGTGAAGCATTTAAATTAGGCGCGTCCCCGCGGCGATCGAACTGCGCATGCTCCGTTCAGAAATTCCCTGCCGTGCATTGCGCGAAATAACGTCGTTACGTCATTTTTTTTTTTGAGTAGCGTCGTTTACGAACATTCCTATTCCCGGACGACTTACGTAAAAAATAATAAAAGACGTCGGAAAACGTTGAAATTCGACGCGGGAACGACGGCCATACTTAACATGAGCCGTCTAATATTAGAGCAGCAAAAAGCTGGTATAGTGTTACGCAGCGAAAAGATGACTAAAGATGCCGTAAGGGATTGTGATTGAAGATCGTAATTTCGGGGATCGACGGCAAAAGCTCATTTGCATACCCCGACGCGGAAAACGACGGGAGGTCCACCCCGCGGCCCAAAATTATTGCAGCGTAGATCCGAAGGCGTACGAACACGTAATCCAGTCGTATTGAAGCGCAAAGCCGTCTTTTCATGGTTTGAGGTTTCAGACTAGCTAAAAAACGCGCGTAATTTGAAAGTACTCCAGTCTAACACCCAGTTACACAGGAGTTACGGCTCTCTGAATCTGGCCCACAGTTCCTAAAGCAAGCAGGCTTTTACACTCCCACATAACATGTAATATACCTTCTCCTGCTCCACACTTTCTCCAACAAGAAGCTGATTCTGTAGGGAATATTTGAGAACGTTTTAGAGCTGTATAATAACTTCTATGTAGTGGTTTTAGCATAAGTTCCCAGTGTTTAGCATAATGAGAGTGTTGATAATGTGATTGGATGCCGTGGCCCAGATTCACAGAGCGATTATGCCTGCGCAACAGGAGATGCGCGTGCGTAAGTCCAAATGTGCGCGTGCGTTTTGTTGCGCGGCATCCCCAGAACGAGATACGCAAAAAATCTACTTTTTTTTGTCCCGCGTAATTTCGTTAGACTGGCGCATCCTTCCGCGCAAAAGTGCGCTAGACAGACCATTGATTTGCTAGTCAAATATGCTAATGAGGGACTTACGGGGATCCACAAAACAACGTTGGGGCAGCGCAGGTGACGCGATGTGCGCAACAGCAAATTGTCCTGTCTAAAATTAGAGCTGATAAAAGCTGGTCTAAAAAAAGAAAAAAAGTCTACTTGTTAGATAAAGCAACACTGTTAGTGAGGAGCTCAGCAGTCACACGTGTTGCACAACAATCTGTATGCCAACATGCCAGGGGCATCGTCGCACATAGCTATACTACTGACTTTAGAGGAGCAAAGAAGGATGAGGGCACGGAGGATGGCACGGAGGATGGCACGGGAGAGGATATACCGCACCCGCATAGACCTGTTTGGCATGAGTGATTCTGAGGTGTATCGCCTCTTCAGATTCCCCCCTCATGCCATCCTGGAATTAACCACAACCCTGCAGGAGGACATCACCAGCCCAACACACCGCTCACATGCAGTGCAGCCACTGGTCAAGGTCATCGCAACACTCCATGTCCTTGCCAGTGGCTCTTTTCAGCGTACAAGTGGAGTGGTGGCTGGGATGTCACAGTCCTCCGTGAGCAGATGTGTGCACCAGGTTGTCCCTGCAATCCTCAGACGCATGTCCAACCACTTCATCAGACCCACCACTGAGGACCTGCGGCTGAAGGCAAGGACAGATTTCTACAGAATTGCCAGATTCCCACGCACTGTGGGGGCCATTGATTGCACACATGTGGCACTCCAGCCCCCCCAGGAGACAGAGCACATATACCGCAATCGGAAGCATTGGCATTCCATCAATGTACAGGTGATAGTGGATGCCCAAGGCCTCATATGGCACGTCCGTGCCAAACACCCCGGGTCCACCCATGACAGCTACATATACAATCAATGCCACATCCGAATGGAATTCGATCAGAACGTGTATGGGGACAGCTGGCTGGTTGGTGAGTGACATGGGTGGCAGGCATGACTATCCCCTCCCGTGATGCACATCACAAGGGGCACATGCATGACTAACATCCTCCTGTCTTTTCCCTTACAGGTGACTCTGCATATCCACTGGGACCCCATCTCATGACTCCTATCCGGAACCCCCAAACCCCAGGAGAGGAAAGATACAATCAAGCACACGCCCAAACACGAGCAGTGGTGGAGCGCACCTTTGGCCTCCTGAAGTCACGTTTCCGATGCCTGGATAAGTCTGGGGGTACCCTCTTGTATTCCCCAAACTTCGTGTGCCAGATCATCGGTGCATGTTGCATGCTGCACAACTTTGCAGAAAGAAAGGGTCTGCAGATTGACCTACGTGATGACCTGACCCCTGAACCAGACAATCCCCCCCTAACCGAGGTTACCCCGTCTTCTGAGGGAAGAGCAGCCAGGAGACAGCTCACATTAGGCATCTTTGCACGTTAAACGCACACATTAATCATGGCACAATGAGAATGCATGCACACCACTGTGGTCCCTAGCACACACACCCCACATCCACATCAAATTGGATTGGCACCAGTCCACCATGCAGGACTTGTGAGCAGCAACACCACGCCAAGGCTCCAATTATGTCACTGTACATTCGTACACCATTCACACGGACCTGGGGATCACTTCTCCCTGGTCCTGGGGAACCCTTCTCCACCAAAATAGAGGGTGACACCCCTTTTCCGGCAGGAATGTCACCCCCACATTCACACAGCATTCACAACCCAAAAAAAAAATGACCAGCAAAAGCAAAAAATTTCCAGCAAAAAAAAAAAAGACAAAAAAAAAAAATGTGAAAAAAAAAAAATGTGAAAAAAAAAAAAATGGGGGAAAAACAAATTACTGCCCTCTGCGTGAGCCACGCCTGGGGCGCCCCCGGCCACGGCCCCGGCTTCTCAGGGGAGACTCATGGGGAAGGGGTAAAACCGGGGAAGGAGGATCAGCCCCTGATCTCTGCCCACCTGGCGGCCTCCCCTCCAAGGCCACGGCAATTCTGTCCAGGGCAGCACCAAGTGTTGCCGTGTTGGCCTGGATAGCCAGGGTAAGGGCCCTCACATCCTGCCCAACGCCTGCTGATGTCGTCTGCAGTTCGTTTAGGCAGGTTGTGAAAGCCCGGGAGTGGGAGTCCAGGTTCCCCAGCGTATCCTTGATGGAGGACAGGCTCTCCTCCATCCGCACCAATGTCTGGATGACCTGTCCCAGATGGCGGGTCTGGAGGAACTGGTCCCTTCTCAGAGTGGCGGGCAGGAGATCGGCCAACCCCCTGGTGGTCTGGGATGACATCCTGCCTCCAGCTGATGCGTGTGGCCGGGGAGAAGGGGAGGCCCTTGGGAGGGGAGCCATGTTGGGGGAGGAGGGGGGGCTCCCCCTTAGGGAGGCCTGCCTGCTGGCAGCCAGAGGGGAGGAGTCCTCAAAACCCAAACGTCCAGTGCCTGACATGGACTCCTCCTCCTCATGATTCTCCTCCTCCTCATGATTCTCCTCCTCCTCATGATTGTCCTGCTCCTCATGATTGTCCTGCTCCTGTTGAACCTCCTCCGCGGACTCCGGCCTTGTTGGGGGGGCCTCATTAGGCTGCTGTCCTGGGGTTGGTGCGGTCAGGCCAGATGGCCCTGCACCCTCCTGCACATCTGTGGATGACACAAAACATTCACAGGTTGGAGGATCCACACACTTGCCACATATTCCCTTTCACCCCCTCCCCCACACATGCTACACACCTGATATTAAAAAATAAAACAACTTACCTGGCACCACAGGCTCCGGACTTGAGTCAAAGCCGGGCAGGCCCTCAACTTCATGCCGATGAAAGGTCAGGGCCACCGCACGCTCCTCCGCTGTCAGGCTAATACGGCATGGTGGGCCCCCTCCTGTGTCCCTGGCATGGGCATGCATTGCGGCCAGTTTCTTTTTGACCAGACGCCGGAGGTCGTTGATTTTTTTGTCAATCCCAGACCTGGTCCGTGTCTCCCCCTGCCCCGCTGAATTCACCTGGTCAGTGATCCTATCCAAAATCTCCCTCCTCCTGGCCGGGGTGGTGTTGGCACTCTCTGGGCCGTGGAGGTAACGCCCATACTCGCTAATGGCCCGGGCAAGAATCTGTTTTTCCACAACTGTAAAATTCAGCTTTCGTTTTCTCTGTCATCCTTCCAAAAAAACTCAGTCCCAGTCAACAAAATTCACGCACACAAACAAGCACAACCAATCACAAAAAAACACACAGAGAGAGAGAAAACTACTCAGCAAGAAACAGTCCCCAAAAAACAAAACAAAAATACAGCAGGAAAAGAAACAAAAAGAAATCTATCAATCAAACAAACAGTCTCTCAAACACTTATCAAAAACCACTTTCAAAAATCTACTAACAAACACTTGATCACACAGAACACTAATCTGACAACTACAAAACACACCGCAACAAACAACAAGAACAAAAGCACTTGGTTAAATGGGAAGGGACAAAGGGATGGACTTTTGCAATGGAAGTGCGTTTGTGTGTCTATTTATGCTGTCTGCGTAGTTCACAACGTTGCCCTAGTCCATTTCCAATTTCACTGATTGCGCCGCTCCCGAGTTGTGAGCATGCGCACATCGGAGCTGACATGGTCTCGTTCAAGCGCGCATGCGCGAGCCGGCCGGCCCTTCATTTGCATGGGGTCACGGCTCATTTCAATGTAACACGCCCACGTCCTTCCCAATTTGTATTACTCCTCCTTACGCCTCTGGAAAAACGTTACGTATGCGCAATTTCCTGCGCAAAAGCTACGAGAATAGGGTGATTACGCGGCAAAATTGCGCAAGTCTAACGTAAAGGCGGTGCGCTACGCCGGTCTAATAATGCGCAGATGTACCTGAATCTGGGCCCTTGCTTCAGGAAGAGAAAAAAAATGGATGTACTTTTGCAATGGAAGGGCATTTCTCTCGGTCTATTTAAGCTCTGTGCATAGATCACTAAGTCTGATGGGCCTAGTTCCTATCTAACTGATTGCGCCGTGCCGAGTTCTGAGCATGCTCAGAGAGGTGCTGACCATAGTCTGCTTCATGTGCACATGCCCAGTCTGGCCGGCCCTTCATTTGCATGGGGTCACGGCTCATTTCAATGGAACACGCCCACGTCCTTCCCAATTTGAATTACACCGCCTTACTCCTCGGAATTTACATTGCACCGGTGCAAATTTGACCGAAAATACTACGAGGATACGGTACTTGCTCCTCGAAATTAAGCCGGTCTAACTTATTCAAGAATCACTTGCTCCTAAAGTTGCGGCAGCGTATCGAAAATGAGCCGGCGGATTTGAATTTGGGCGGGTACGGGGCGTGTAGTATTTAAACTAAGCGCGATCCCGCGGCGAACGTACTGCGCATGCGTCGAGTGTCAATGCATCCCCGTGCGCATGCTCCAAATTCTGTCAGTGAACGTCAATGACGTCACATCCCCATTCATGAATGTTTTACGCAAGCGACGCGATTTTTTTTTTCCCGACGCGATGACGACGGCTATACCTAACATAGGATATTCCAACAGGGGGCTGCTTTATCTATACGCCGCGTATCGCTTCCGGAAACGTCGTAACGTCACTGCGTCGCGCCCGAATTCGCTCGTGAATTGCCGATTTCCGCTCATTAACATATTTTTTTGAGCGTAAATCGGCGGGAAGGCCCCCGGCGCCATTTTTAAGTTGAAGTAACGATGCGATGGCGAAATTAATTTACGCCGCTCGCATCGGAACTTCAACCCGGTGTTTCTTGTTTTCTGGTTACAAAAAACAAAAAACGCCGGCTTAAAGTGACAGTTAGGCTGGCGGATCACTGGATACTCCAGCCTAACTCTACCTGAATCTGGCCCTATGGGATATATTTATGGAGTTTTTATTTATAAATGTTTGTACTAGTAATGAGCGTTTTTAGCGGCACTGTGACATTGTGGTGGACAAATTTGACACCTAACTGCCACTTTTGACACTTTTTTGGGGAACCAGTGACATTATTACAGTAATATGTGCTAAAAAATGCACTGTCACTGTACTAATGGCACTGGCTGGGAAGGGGTTAACATCAGTGGCGATCAAACGGTTGTGTGTGTTCCCTGTTTGTTTTTTCTTACTGTGGGGGGGATGGGCTCACTGCAACACAAAGCAGCAACACAAGATCAGTGTCCATGCCTAACAGGGTGGCGGTATCCCTTATTTACATTGGCCGTTCTATCTCTCTGGGGATCTATCGCTGGTGGCCGGTGGACATTGCATCTGTCGGACACACTGATTGGCTCCCCCTGTGGCCATTTTGCACCACCCCCGTGCTTCACTACACCAGACATGTGATCCCTCGTGCTTCACTATACCAGACATGTTATCCCCCCTTCTTCACTATACCAGACATGTGATCCCCCGTTCTTCACTACACCAGACATGTGATCCCTCGTGCTTCACTACACCACACATGTGATCCCCCGTTCTTCACTATACCAGACATGTTATCCCCCGTTCTTCACTATACCAGACATGTGATCCCCCGTTCTTCACTACACCAGACATGTGATCCCTCGTGCTTCACTATACCAGACATGTCATCCCCCGTTCTTCACTATACCAGACATGTTATCCCCCGTTCTTCACTATACCAGACATGTGATCCCCCGTTCTTCACTACACCAGACATGTGATCCCTCGTGCTTCACTACACCAGACATGTCATCCCTCATGCTTCACTCCACCAGGCATGTCATCCCTCATGCTTCACTCCACCAGGCATGTGATCCCCCACTACACCAGACATGTGATCCCTCACTCCACCAGACATGTGATCCCTCGTGCTTCACTACACCAGACGTGTGATCCCCCGTGCTTCACTCCACCAGACATGTGATCCCTCGTGCTTCACTCCACCAGACATGTGATCCCACGTGCTTCACTACACCAGGCATGTGATCCCTCGTGCTTCACTACACCAGACATGTGATCCCCCGTGCTTCACTACACCAGGCATGTGATCCCCCGTGCTTTACTACACCAGACATGTGATCCCCCGTGCTTCACTACACCAGACATGTCATCCCTCGTGCTTCACTACACCAGACATGTCATCCCTCGTGCTTCACTACACCAGACATGTCATCCCTCGTGCTTCACTACACCAGGCATGTGATCCCTCGTGCTTCACTACACCAGACATGTGATCCCTCGTGCTTCACTACACCAGACATGTGATCCCTCGTGCTTCACTACACCAGGCATGTGATCCCTCGTGCTTCACTACACCAGGCATGTGATCCCTCGTGCTTTACTACACCAGACATGTGATCCCTTGTGCTTCACTACACCAGACATGTGATCCCTCGTGCTTCACTACACCAGACATGTGATCCCTTGTGCTTCACTACACCAGACATGTGATCCCTCGTGCTTCAGTACACCAGACATGTGATCCCTCGTGCTTCACCACACCAGACATGTCATCCCTCAAGGTTCCCCCACAGGATGATACCAGACCCTACTGTCTGGTATGGATTTTAAGGGGAACACCTACGCTGAAAAACAGCGTGGGGATCCCCCCAAAATCCATACCAGACCCTTATTCGAGCATGCCGCCCTCCTGGGCCGTACCAGGCCACATGCCCTCAACATGGGGGGTGAGTGATTTGGGGCAGGGTGGGCACTGCGCCCCCCCACCCCAAAGCACCGTGTCCCCATGTTGATGGGGACAAGGGTCTCTTGTCGGGGTCTGCGGGCGGGGGGGCTTATCGAAATCTGGGAGCCCCCTTTAATAAGGGGGTCCCCAGATCCTGGCCCCCCACCCTACGTGAATGAGAATGGGGTACAGCACCCACCCCCATGTTGAGGGCATCCGGCCTGGTACAGCCCAGGAGGGGGCGCTCGCTGTCCTTACCCCCATACCTGACCGGCCGGGCAGTGTGTTCGGATAAGGGTCTGGTATGGATTTTGGGGGGAACCATAATCTTTTTTTTTGGCGTAGGTGTTCTTAAAATTCATACCAGACCGAAAGGTCTGGAATCCTCCTGTGGGGAAACCTCACACAATTTTTTTTTTTTTATTTGCGCGGGGTTCCCCTTCAAGATTCTCCGCACACCACTCGCCCCGCAAGTCGGATCATCTTTATCCAACTTCTGGTGTGACCTCTATTCAAATCAATGAGCTCCCATAGGGTACCATTGATTTTGAATAGAGAAATAAAGGCAGGACGAGGCTTACAGCTCTAATGCTGGAGCTGCAGAACGCACTGCTCCCGTTTTTGTTTTTGCAGCTTAAAAATCGTCATGGTGGGCATGAAACCATAGACTAACATGGAGAGACGTTTTTAAGCTGCAAAAAACGCTCAGAAAAGTGTCTGTAAAAACGTCCGTGGGCATGAGGCCCAAGGGTTCTAACATTATATATTGATGGACCCTTCTTACACCGAACCCGGGGGCATTTGTCCCATTTGTACACAGGACCCCCCGTGTGTATAAGGACTAAGGAAACCAATCACCTCCGCTCATGGGGAAATGTTTAGAAGAGTAAAAGGAGATTATTGGTATAGGGACGTGTCTGGTACGAGGGTTGTAAATACGACCTTTGACCTAAAATAAATAATCCATATCTCCAGAGCACGTCTCCAGCATGTCAGGGGACAAATAAAACCCGGGGAATAATGTAAAATCACACAGAGATCAGCCAATCAGCTTCCTCCACATGTCAGTAAATGAAGGAAAAGAGGTGTATCCAGGGGAGAAGGTGCATTTCAATGGGCAATAAATACAGAAGAGAGAAGGTGAATCCTGGGTGGCTAAACTGTAACATAAAGACTCATAATAACTACGGGAAGGTTTTACACCCTTGGCACTGCGCTATTTTAACTGACAATTGCGCGGTCGTGCGACACCGGACTCAAATAAAACTGATGTCCCTTTTTCCCCACAAACAGAGCTTTCTTTTGGTGATATTTAATCACCACTGCGCTATAAACAAAAAAAAAACTGACAATTACAAAAAAACAATATTTTTTACTTTCTGCTTTAAAACATCCAATAAATAAAAAAATTAAAATAAATTTCTTCATCGGTTTAGGCCAATATTTATTCTGATACATAGTTTTGGTAAAAAAAATCCCAATAAGCGTATATTGATTGATTTGCGCAAAAGATATTGTGCCTACAAACTATGGGATATATTTATGGAGTTTTTATTTATAAATGTTTGTACTAGTAATGAGCGTTTTTAGCGGGACTGCGACATTGTGGTGGACAAATTTGACACCTAACTGCCACTTTTGACACTTTTTTGGTGAACCAGTAATATGTGCTAAAAAATGCACTGTCACTGTACTAATTGCACTGGCTGGGAAGGGGTTAACATCAAAGGGTTGTGTGTGTTCCATGTTTGTGCTTTCTTACTGTGGGGGGATGGGCTCACTGCAACACAAAGCAGGAACACAAGATCAGTGTCCATGCCTGACAGGGCAGTGGTCTCCCTTACTTACATTGGCTGTTCTATCTCTGGGGATCTATCGCTGGTGGCCGGTGGACATTGCATCTGTCGGACACACTGATTGGCTCCCCCTGTGGCCATTTTGCACCACCCAGTAGTGGTGCAAAATGACGCACAGTTATGGTCTGGTATGGATTTTAAGGGGAACCCAATGCCAAAATATAAAAAAATGGCATGGGGTCCCCCAAAATCCATACCAGACTCTTATCTGAGCATGCAGCCTGGTAGGTCAGGAAAGGGGAGGGCACAAGTGAGTGGCCCACTCCTAAGCCATACCAGGTCACATGCCCTCAACATGTGCTTAACATAAAGTGTTCAACACAATCTGATGCTGGGGTCTCCTGCTATAATCTGACACCAAGATAGATCCCCGAGAGAGGGGAGGGGGAACCCGGCAGAGGTGTGGGGGAGGCGAGGGGGGACCAGGAAAAGGCATGGGGCGTGTAAAGGGGACAGGAAAGAACCTTGAGAGCACAGGGAGGAAGAGGAGAGCACAGGGGGGACATGGAGAGCACAGGGGGGACATGGAGAGCACAGGGGGGACTGGGACATGAAGAACACAGGGAGGTGGAGAGCACAGGGGGGTGGCAGAGAGAATGGGGGGAGGTGGAGAGCATGAGGGGGCAAAGAGTATGGGTGGGGTGGAGTGGGGTGTAGAGCAGAGTCCAAGGGGGCAGCAGAAAGAAGCAGGATATTTGGAGCAGTGGGGGCAGCTGCATATAGAACAATCATTCTCCATCTTCCTCCTGCAGTCTTGGAATACCGGCTTCTCCTCTACCTCTCGCAGGCATTCCAAGACTGCAGGAGGAAGATGGAGAGAATTATTGTTCTATATGCAGCCATCCCTACTGCTCCTCCTATCCAGGTTACAGGGGGGCTGCACTCATGTTTTCTGTCATCCGGCTCCAAAGTGTCTGCAGCAGGTGTCTGCTCTAGCTCCTCCCCCCTTTGCAGTCATGCCCCCGACAGATGACCTATATGGGTGGTTGTGCGACCACAGATGGGCCGAAAGGTTTCTCATCTAGCTCCTCCCCTTCGTGTTTCTGTACCCCCGGTGCCGATGGCTGAGCTTAACTGGCAGCTGGGAAGACATGGAGAGGCTGGGTGAGTGGTGCGGGCTCAAAGAGCAGCCCAGCTGCCTTGGGCCCCTCAAGAACTTGCAGCCTGGTGGCCCAGTCCCAAAGGGCAAGTGCCCAGTTTGCCTTATGGCCAACGGGCCTGCGTGTCACCCATTCCCACCCACAGCATTAGGTGTCTCCCATCCCCCCAGCATAGCATTAAGTGTCACCAAACTTCTCAGCACAGCATTACATGTCTACCCATCCCCCTCCCCTGAGCATTACATCAGTCCATTGACACAGACAGCAGGACACAGACAGCAGGGCCCATGTCACTGGATTTGATTGACACCAGTGGGAACCAATGGCTCCTGCTGCTATAAATCTATCCAATGAGGACCTGAGACAGTGGCTGGAGCTGCTGGGCTTGTGCTTGTCGCTGGAAAAAGTTCAGGTAATAAATTGGGGGGGGTGGTGTCTGCAGCACAGAAGGGTTTTCACCTTAATGCATAGAATGCAAACCATGAGACTTTACAACTCCTTTAATACCTGAAGGTAAATGGCGCCATATTAGGCAACGAGGATAAAGACTTGTTCTAAAATACTCTGTGATTGTTGGCTGACACATATTTTTCTCTGTATAAGATCCCACTGTAACGGAAGGGCCCGTGGGCCCCAGAAGCTCCCCGATGCCTCTTATGTGTAGATCACCCTGTGTCTCTAATAGGGGAACAGGGTGAATGAGAACCCCACTATGGTCTGTGCTAGTCATATTTATTTGTATATATTGGGCCAGATTCAGAAACCAAGTACGCCGGCGTATCCCCTGATATGCCGTCGTAAGTACAAATATGCGCCGTCGCATCTTTACGCCGATTCAGAAAGCAAGATACGCTGAAAAACATGGCTTCAGTTGTCCGACGTAACTTGCCTATGCCGGCGTATCGTGACAATAGGGACAGGGGAAGGAGCGGGGGAGGGGCAGTGGGACTTTCCAATGAAACCAAACAATAGGGCAGGATGAGTCAATCAATATAGTAAATAAAACATTTAATAGTAACATCATTGAGTATAGTACGTAGAATGACATTCATAGTACATCTGTAAAACAATACCATATATCATCCCATTCATCCTTGGTAATATTACAGTTATTCATGTTCCCCCTACCCCTATCTCTGGAGTTGGGATCTTTATCTTTCACGGTCCGGTCACTTCTGGCTTTTCTACCCATTAAGCTTATTCACAGTTAAACATTGTATATTTTATTATTTATTTTATTGAGCAGAATATGCCATATTCGATTTCGCGATATATATAGAATATATAGTCGAATATTCGAGATATATTCGCTAAATACGAATATTCGTGATATTTTTTGGAAATGAAATGATTGCGAATTTTCGCTATTGGGAATGCGAAATTTCGAGAAATGCGAAAGGAGCACTCTGATTGGCTCAGAATATTCTTGATATATTACAATACAAAATAATTGCGAAATTTCGAGAAATGCGGAATGGAGCACTCTGATTGGCTCAGAATATTCGTGATATATTAAAATACAAAATAATTGCGAATATTCGAGAAATGCGGAAGGAGCACTCTGATTGGCTCAGAATATTCGTGATATTTTATAATACAAAATAATTGCGAAATTTTGAGAAATGCGGAATGGAGCACTCTGATTGGCTCAGAATATTCTTGATATTTTATCGTAATTTCGCAAAAATGCGAATGAGAAATTGATTGCGGAATTTCGACAGTAACACTCTGAAATCGAATATATGTGTTATTTTAGCTAAAAACAATATTGCGAATTTCTCGAAAATAATCGCGCGATATCGCTATTGCCGAATAATCGCATTGCGATTTATCGGCAATATAAAAGGATCACTGCAGCTACTCGGCCCAAGGTCTCTAATCATACCAGCAATGCTTTTAGACGTCGATGGGGATCTCTAGGATGTGATCTGTTCTAAAAAAAAAAAAAAAAAAAATACGAATATTCGAAATAGCGAATATTCACCGCGAAATTCGGAATATATCGCGAATACTCGAATATGCCATATTCAAGCCGAATATTCACAATACGAATATTCGTGAGCAACACTATTTATTACTCTTTCCATATCTATAGGTTTCCTGTTTATATGGCTTTCTTATCTACACCTATCTACAAGCTGTCCCTCGGACTTGTACATGTCAGTTTACCAACTGACCACCATAGTATTTCTATCACCCAATCCATATCTATAAGTTATCTATGATATGGCTTATTATATTTATACCCATTTTATAGCGGTCCCGTGGGCTTCTATTTGTCAGTTTACCAACTGACGCCCTCTTTCCATACTTTGGTTTCTAACCACCTTATGTCACACTATTGTTCACGGTGTCCTGTTCCTACCCTGGGAGCTTCACATTTTCTATCCTCTCACAAGTCAGTCATCTTAATTGACTCTCTTATTTCACCCATTTATTTTACTCCCCCCCCTTTTTCTTGCACCACCAGTTCACTGCCCTCACTGTGTATTGTTACCATTGTATATGTTTTACAGGCGCCCCTTGGGCTCTTACCTATCTGTTCATCAGTGAATGGGCTACTTGGTTGAACAGTCATTTGGACTGCCCTGCCTCCACTTTATTACCGCCTCAGCTCCAGGTTGGCTTGTATATGGTCCCTGGTTGTTCCTCATCTTACACAACAACAGCTACCTCTTTATTATTTTATATTATAACATAAAGGTATGAGTGCAAGGATTAGACACTATGGGCCAGATTCATAGAGCGATTACGCCTGTGTAACTGGTGTTAGACAGGAGTCATTTCAAATTTCGCGCGCCGTATCACTAGTTTGAATCCTCAAACCATGATACGGCGGCTTCGGGCTTCGATCCGAGAGGCTTACGTCTTCGTAAGCCTTCGGATCTACGCTGCGATATTTTTGCGGCCGCTGGGAGGAGTCCGCGTAGTTTTCAGCGTCGGGATATGCAAATGTGTTTTTACAGCGATCCACGAAGATACGAGCGGTCTTCGCAATCGATTTCTTCTATTTTTTTCTACGTACTGTTAGAGCAGCTTTTTGCTGGTCTAACGGTGCGTAGCCCATGTTAAGTATGGCCGTCGTTCCCGCGTCGAGTTTAATTTTTTTTATTTTTTATTACGTAAGTCGTTCGGGAATAGGAATGTCCGTAAACGACGCTACTCAAACAACGAATGACGTAACGACGTGATTTCGCGCAATGCACGGCGGGAAATTTCTGAACGGAGCATGCGCAGTTCGATCGCCGGGGGAACGCGCCTATTTTAAATGCTTCACGCCCCCAACTCGCGTAGATGGCTTGCGCCGGGAGAAATACTCTACGCCGCCGTCGTTTACTGAACAAAATCTACCGGGATTCCACGTAGAGCCAGGTAAAATACGGCGGCATAGAGTATTTCTGTTACTCTACGCTAATCTAATTCTCTCTGAATCTGGCCCTATGTGTTCTCTCTCTTCCTGTTTTGGTTAACTATCACTAACCATTAATCTACCAAACTGATAAGAGGCATGGAGGAGCTCAGCTATGGGGAAAGATTAGAGGAACTGAATTTATTCACTCTTGAGAAGAGGAGAATAAGGGGGGATATGATCAACATGTACAAATATATAAGAGGTCCGTATAGTGAACTTGGTGTTGAGTTATTCACTTTAAGGTCAACACTGAGGACAAGGGCACTCTTTATGTCTGGAGGAAAAGAGATTTCACCTCCAAATACGGAAAGGTTTCTTCACAGTAAGAGCTGTGAAAATGTGGAACAGACTCCCTCCAGAGGTGGTTCTGGCCAGATCAGTAGATTGCTTTAACCACTTGCCGACCGCCCACCGTAGGTATACGTCGGCACTTTGAGGATGGATATCTCGGTAACGGCAGAGCAGCTGCTGCCACAACCGAGAGATCCATCTCTTCTGTGGGCGGTCGGGTAAACGATAATGGCGGTCTCCGCGGCGGAATCGCCGCGAGATCGCCGTTATCGGTAGCGGACGAGCGTCCCCCCCCCTCCCGCTGCGCTCCCGCGCTCTCCGCTGCTTACCGGAGCCGTCGGTAGCGGCGGAGGCGATCGGGTGCGCTCGTCTGGTCAGCGGGGATGCGAGTGAGGGAAAAAATTTCCCTCGTCCATCCCCGTAGCTCTGCTGGGCGGAAGTGACGTCAAACGTCAGTTCCAAACAGCGTCTTAAAGAGACATTTTTTTTTAAATGTCATTTGAAAAATGACATTTAAAATTTTTTTTTTTTTTTTGCATTTTAGCCTAAATATGAGATCTGAGGTCTTTTTGACCCCTCCCCCGCATCTCATATTTAAGAGGACCTGTCATGCTTTTTTCTATTACAAGGGATGTTTACATTTCTTGTAATAGGAATAAAAGTGATAATTATTATTTTTTTTTTATTTTAGTGTTAAAAATTGGTAAAATTAATACAAATAAATACGAAAACAAAACAAAAAAAAATTTAAATCGCCCCGTCCCGACGAGCTCGCGCGCAGAAGCGAACGCATACGCGAGTAGCGCCCGCATATGAAAACGGTGTTCAAACCACACAAGTGAGGTATCGCCGCGATCGTTAGAGCGAGAGCAATAATTCTAGCCCTAGACCTCCTCTGTATCTCAAAAAATGCAACCTGTAGAATTTTTTAAACATCGCCTATCGAGATTTTTAAGGGTAAAAGTTTGACGCCATGCCACGAGCGGGCGCAATTTTTAAGCGTGACATGTTGGGTATCATTTTACTCGGCGTAACATTATCTTTCACAATATGTAAAAAAATTGGGCCAAATTTATTGTTGTCTTATTTTTTTATTTAAAAAAGTGAATTTTTTCCAAAAAAAGTGCGCTTGTAAGACCGCTGCGCAAATACGGTGTAACAAAAAGTATTGCAATGACTGCCATTTTATTCTCTAGAGTGTTAGAAAAAAAAATATATATAATGTTTGGGGGTTTTAAGTAATTTTATAGCAAAAAAAAATGTTTTAGTCTCGTAAACACCGAATCTGAAAAACAGGCCCGGGGCTAAAGTGGTTAAGAGAGGCCTGGATTCTTTCCTAAATGCACATAATATAACTGAGTACTAAGTTTTGTAGGTAAAGTTGATCCGGGGTAAATCCGATTGCCTCTCGGGGGATCAGGAAGGAATTTTTTCCCCTCCGGTAGCAAATTGGATCATCGCTCTGCTGGGGTTTTTTGCCTTCCTCTGGATCAACTGTGGGTATGGAGTTGGGTGTATGGGAGGATGTACTGTGTTTTACTTTGTTTTATTTTTATTTTTATTTTTTTATGGTTGAACTGGATGGACTTGTGTCTTTTTTCAACCTGACTAACTATGTAACTATGTAACTATGTATTAACTCATTATAGATGACCCCAATTTATTGCTCCTGATGAGTGAATGTTACTCCACGAAACGCGTCGAGCCATATTATCAATTGATGTCTTATCACAGCAATCATGAAGTCATCATGGGTCTTATTGAAAAGTTTGAGTCATGTATCAATGTTATTTTATTGTATAATTTTAATATGTTCAACATTTGGGTATACCATTGACACCTATGAGTAGCATTGGTTACTATGCATTTTATGCAACCATTTGTTACCATGCCTGATATGATTTACCAATCATTGTATACCATACCTGGTATTGTTTTACGGATGTACTATGAATGTCATTCTATGTACTATACTCAATGATGTTACTATTAAATGTTTTATTTACTATATTGGTTGACTCATCCTGCCCTAGTGTTTGGTTTCATTGGAAAGTCCCACTGCCCCTCCCCCGTTCCTTCCCCTGTCCCTACTGTCATGTTTTCATTCAACCATTTGGGGATGGAGACCTGTGCACTGTACAGTCATGGTCTCATACAAAGTCCCAACTTTCTTTCTATTGCATACACTGACATATCGTGGGCGCATAGTTACGCTGGACACATTCGGCGTTCCCATTAAAAATATGCAAATGAGCTAGATACGTCGATTCGCGAACGTAGTTGCGCCCGGGGTATTGATATATGTTGTTTACGTAAGGCATATGACCGGCGTAAAGTTACTCCTGCTATATTAAGCGCAGGCAATGTTAAGTATGGACGTCTGAACAGCGTCGAATTTCCCGTCGTTTGCGTAAGTCGTTCGCGAATAGGGCTGTGCATAAGTTACGTTCACGTCGAAAGCATTGAGTATTTCCGACATGATTTTGGAGCATGCGCACTGGGATACATCCATGGACGGCGCATGCGCCATTCATTAGGCGCGTCATTTATGTGGGGTCACAATTCATTTCTATACAACACGCCCACTACCAGCCTACTTTGAATTACGCTGGCCCATTTACACTACAGCTTGCTGTGATTGCATTCTATTGTCTATTGTGCTAATTGACCCTGTATTGTGTGAAGGTCTATTGATGATAAATGTGTATTGAATCCAGACTGGCTTCTAAGGATCTGTCATTGTAGCTTGTGCTAATTGACATTGTATTGTGTGAAGGAGTCTTGTGATAAATGTGTATTGAAAGTTAACAGACAGTCTAAAGATCATGTGTCTGAGACATCAGCTGTAGTCAATTAGCTCATGTAAATTAGATCAGGAACCGGAGTCATGAAGTCTACCAAAAAGATGTGTATTGGGGCTCCTTGTGTCATGTTGTGGGTGGAGTTGGGTCATTGTTCATTTTGGTTACTAATTGTAAATAAGAGCCTGATTTTCTCAATAAAAGTTCTATTTGTGTGAAACCTCAAACAGAGCTGTGTGTCTGGTTATTGGGGTTTGGTTGCCTGACTGTGGAGTGTCGGTAGCTGTCTTGGGTTCAGGAATGGAATATCCTAAACGGCTTTAACCCCTGTACCATTTGGGGTTCCGTTACACAGACCGATCAAGCAATCGTGAAAATCCCACAATAGATCGATTTAGCTAATGAGGTCACCATGTGTGTGTGATCGATAAACGCTTATTGCGATATATATATATATTTTTAACCAAAAATATGTAAAAGAATACGTATCAGAAAAAAAACGTTTATAAATTTAATAGGGATATTTATTATATCAAAAAGTAAACCCTTCAGGTCTGGTATGGATATTAAGGGGAACTCCACCCCAAATTTAAAAAAACAAATGGCGTGGAGTCCCCCAAAAGAGGGGGGGACAGAGTGCGGCCCCCCTCTCCTGAACCGTACCAGACCACATGCCCTCAACATGGGACCCCGCCCCCTCTGAGGCACCCTCTGCTACGTCACTGGGAAAGCCCAGTCTTCTCCCTTGTGGGGTCACGTGATGGGTGGCCCCGCCTCCCCTATATAAGAAATGTCAAAGCTCTGGCCGCCTCATTCTGCTGGGCTGTGTCCAGAGGAGAGAGGAGGTCGGCGATGCTGCGTTCTGGATGGATGGATCTTCTCATCGCTGGACCGATCACCCGTTGCTGGATACAGACAACATTGGAGCAGGGAGTCGGGACCGAGTGGATTACCACCGCTGTTTTTTTTTTATTAATAAAGAACTTTTTTTCTACGGTGTGTGTTTTTTTTACAACTATTTACACTTCCTTTGTGAGATGGTAGGGGTACGATGTACCCCATTACCAATTCACATAGGGGGGTCGGGATCTGGGGGTACCCTTTGTTAAAGGGGTCTTCCAGATTCTGATAAGCCCCCCGCCCGCAGACCCCCACAACCACGGAGCAAGGGTTGTGGGGATGAGGCCCTTGTACACATCAACATGGTGACATCCTCCCCATGTTGAGGGCATGTGGCCTTGTGCGGTTCAGGAGAGGGAGGGCCGCACTCTGTCCCCCCCTCTTTTCTGCGGCCGGCCAGGTTAACGTGCTCGGATAAGGGTCTGGTGTGGATTTTTGGGGGAAACTCCACGCCATTTTTTTTATTTGGGGTGGAGTTCCCCTTAAAATCCACACCAGACCTGAAGGGCCTGTAATGAATATTTGGGGGAACCCCACGTCTTTTTTTTTTTTAATTGACGGCGGGGTTCCCCTTAAAGCGGTGGTTCCCCCTAAATATACTATGTCCCATGTGATCCAGCATAATTGGTCCACTTACTGTGTAATCCTTAATTTTCATTTATTTCTCCTGCGGTGGATGGCGCCTCTATAGCCCGTCACGGCTTCCGCAAATAGCCGATTTAGGACTCGGGTATTTCCGTTGCTATACGGCGCCTGCACACAGATCTAGGAGCTGACTGCGCAGGTGCCGTATTTCTCCGAGTCCTATGGCTATGGCGTGTCACGCCCTCCGAAAAAAGCCGAAATAGGTATCGGAGAAATACGGCGCCTGCACAGTCAGCTCCTAGGTCTGTACGCAGGCGCCGTATAGCAACGGAAATACCCAAGTCCTAAATCATCTATTTTCGGAAGCCGTGATGGGCTATAGAGGCGCCATCCACCGCGGGGGAAATAAATGAAGGATTACACAGTAAGTGGACCATTAAAAAAAACAGCATACTGGCGCTGACGCCAGTATGCTGGATCACATGGGACATAGTATATTTAGGGTGAACCTCCGCTTTAATATCCATACCAGACCTAAAGGGCCTGTTAATGGAATTTGGGGGGCGATATTTCACATGCTGACTTTACCCCCCCCCCCCCCCCCCAGGTACGAAATTTGAAGGAATATTACACTTTTATTGTTTCACTTTTAGCATTATTAAAATCACTGCTCTTGAAAAAACGGCAGTTTTTAAAACTTTTTTGCTCTGATACATGTCCCCTGGGGCAGGACCCGGGTCCCCAAACACTCCCCTGGGGCAGGACCCGGGTCCCCAAACACTCCCCTGGGGCAGGACCCGGGTCCCCAAACACTCCACTGGGGCAGGACCCGGGTCCCCAAACACTCCCCTGGGGCAGGACCCGGGTCCCCAAACACTCCCCTGGGGCAGGACCCGGGTCCCCAAACACTCCACTGCGGCAGGACCCGGGTCCCCAAACACTCCCCTGGGGCAGGACCCGGGTCCCCAAACACTCCCCTGGGGCAGGACCCGGGTCCCCAAACACTTTTTAGGACAATAACTTGCATATTAACCTTTAAAATTAGAACTTTAGGTTTCTCCCATAGATTTTAACAGGGTGTTCCGCGGCTTTCGAATTTACCGCAAACACCCCTAATTATTTGTTGTTCGCCGAACAGGCAATGTTCGAGTCGAACATGACTTTGACTCGAAACTCGAAGCTCATCCCTAATCACGAACAGTAGGAGGGTTCAGGTGGGTTACACACAGAGTGCTGAGCTGTCACTTCTAAACACAGAAACCGGACTTCTGTGTTTACATGTGATTGTGGTGAGCAGCAACCAAAGGGTCTGAGCCAGAGGGGGTGGAACTGTGTGTGTGTGTATATATATATATATATATATATATATATATATATATATATATATATATACATATATAAAATATGGATGGATGATGGATAGATGTACTACTCTGCCTGCACACTCTATCCACTAACTAACCTGCCTAATCTCTCTCCAGTCTCCAGATTAACACACTACATACAGGTGCCGTCAGCAGCCTTATATATTTCGGGGCGTGGACTTAGCCCCTGAGCCCCTGAGCCATGATTGACCAATCATGGCTCTGACAGTTTATCATGCTGTGATTGACCAAAGCATGCAGTGTTTGATCCAGGGTTCATCCGATCGCCTCTTTAGGGGTCAGGAAGTATTTTTTTCCCTGCCGCAGCATATTGGCACCGCACGGCCAGGGTTTTTTGCCTTCCTCTGGACCAACCTGGAGAGAAGATTTAATTAATCTTCCCTCCATCACCCTTAAACCCCACCCCCCAATACCCGGTGTTGGCTACCATCTGCAATATTCTGCACTAACCATTTGGGGCCTGAGGCGATTCGCCGCCATACTGCCAGCCATCACCAAAAAAGCCCTAAGAATTGAGCAATTAATGAGAATCAATCATCGATCGACTGTCAAAAATCCTAGTCATTTACCCCAACCTAAGCACATATCATGTGCTTTGATCAACACAAGATCGGCAGTAAAACACTGACTAGAAATCCACGATTTTATTCTACAACACGATCTAGACTGCCTCTTTATTACAGAGAGCTGGCTCACAGCCGACTAACACCATTCTAGGAGAATTGTTGCCAGAAAATTACCGTATTATAACGGAAAACAGAATAGGGCAAAGAGGAGGAGCACTGGCGGTGATCCACAAGATTTACCTTGCGATCACTAAACCAGTACTTCAAAACCCTCTTCCATTCATGGAAACCCTAACTCTGCAAATACAAACTAATGCAAAGGAGACCGTCCACATTCTGCTCTGCTATAGGCCACCCGGCCCAAAATCTCAGCTGCTATCATCATTGTCGGACTTCTTCTCCACTTACTCCCTCAACAGCAAACACCTTTTGCTGCTCGGGGATTTCAATCTCTGGGCCAACTCCCCACTAGATCCCGTTGCTGACGCCTGCATTGACCACCTAGAAGGTTTAGGGCTACAGCAACTAGTATGTGGGCCCACACATGCTTCAGGTCACACACTCGATCTTATTTTCAGACAAAATCTGGAAATAAAAATCTTGGAAAATGAACCGTTGCCATGGACAGATCGCCATGCAATTAAATTCATTATTTCCAAAATCCCCCCCTTAACAAAAACATCAAATCCAGTGACAACACACTGGACTAGATGTCAGAAGAAGCTCCACTCGGAACTCTTCAAAACCACATTAAGGAAAAAAATAAAAACAACAATTCAGCCGCATCAAACGGCTGTAGAAACACTGGATGCTATAAACTCAGCCCTATTACAGTCAGCCGACTTAGTAGCGCCGAAACGTAGAACCCGCATCCGGAAAAACAACTGCAGCTTGTTTAACAACCAGCTGTCGTTACTGAAGCAAGAGCGCAGAAGGGCAGAAGCCACCTGGAAAAGAAGCTCTTCAGAGGTAAACATCTCCACCTACAAGGTGATAACAAGAAAATATCACAAAGAAATTTTCCAAGCCAAGAAAAAATATTTTTCTGTGGCTATCAACAGCGCCCTAAACCGCCCCCCCCCCCCCCGAACTCTTCAAGATGGTCACTCAGAGCATGAAACCAGGATGTCTTGAAGCCCCCAATTCGGATACCCAAGAATTTTGCAATGAATTATTGGATTACTTCATTAACAAAATTTTGGGAATCTGTAAAATCATTCAGCAAAACAATTCCCCCCTCAGCCCCCCCTGCAATTTTTCACACAATACCCACAGTAATTTACCACTATCAGGTAACTTCACCCTGGAACCCATCTCCATCGAAGCCACAAAAAGTATCATTGGTACTTTGCGTAATGGTACAGCGCCAAATGATATCATCCCCACTAAGCTGCTGAAGGAATGCGCCAACATCTCGGCACCTCCTATCACGCAGCTTATTAACCAATCTTTCAAGGAAGGCATAGTGCCCTCACAGTTGAAAGAGGGCGTAATCCAACCCATCCTGAAGAAACCCACCCAAGACCCCAAGGACCCACTCCACCGCCATCCCATAACAGGCCTAAATGTACTCTCAAAGGTAGTGGAACAAGTAGTGGTACAACAGCTGCAACAGCATCTTGATACCCACAAGCTACTGGATCCATTCCAATCGGGTTTCCGCCCGGACACGAAACGGAAACCGCATTGCTCAAAATATGGGACGACGGTCGAGGCCACAGACAAAGGAGAATCTTGTCTTCTGGTTCTGTTGGACCTAAGCACAGCTTTTGATACTGTTGACCACAAACTGTTACTCACACGGCTAGCTGAAGTAGCCAGAGTCGCAGAAGGCGATTTATCTTGGCTCTCCTCTTTTTTGGAAAACCGATCGCAAATAGTGAAGTTAGGACCTTTCACTTCTGAGAAACGCACAGTATCATGCGGAGTCCCTCAAAGATCGCCTCTGTCACCGGTGCTGTTTAACATCTATCTTCGTCCTCTTTTTGAGATTATCAGCAGCCAAAAACTGCTCTACCACTCATACGCAGACGACACGCAACTGTATTTCCGCATTTGCAACAAAAAGGATCACCACCTCAATCTAGAGACATGCCTCTCTTTGATAGAGGACTGGATGACAAAGAGTTATCTTAAACTCAACAGAGCGAAAACAGAACTTCTCCTGTTTCACGCCAAGCGTAAGAATCAACCTGCAACAACATGGACCCCCCCGCCCATTCTGGGCAAAATCATCACCCCTAGCGCCAAAGTCAAAAGTCTTGGGGTCATCTTCGACTCCTACATGACAATGGACGCACAAATAGGGGCAGTAGTCAGGGGATCTCACCATCTGCTGCGCCTACTACGCAGACTTATTCCTTTCATCCCCAAAGAAGATTTAGCGGTCGTGGTGGGAACAATTGTGAACTCCAGACTGGACTATGCAAATGCCCTTTACCTCGGACTCCCCAAGTACCAAATCGCTCGTCTACAAGTCGTTCAAAATACGGCCGCTAGACTGGTGACTGGGAAAAAACCCTGGGAATCAATTTCGCCTTCACTGAGAACCCTTCATTGGTTACCAGTAAAAGACAGAATTGCTTTTAAAGCTCTCTGTCTAATGCATAGATGTATTCATGGGAATGCTCCCCAATATCTATGCGAAAAAATCAAAGCTCACAATCCCAATCGCATCCTGCGATCCACCAATCAAAACCTGCTCCAGATTCTGTCAGCCAACTACAAGTCCAAAGGAGAAAGAAGATTTGCGGTCCTGGGGCCCAGACTATGTAAGCTTTACCAACCAGCATTCGGTTGGAGGAGAACCACTTAGCGTTCAGGAGAAAGATCAAGACACATCTCTTTTGATACCAAAGGAGACAGGAACAACAAGTGCCCAGAGGTGATTCAGTTCGCATGTGCTGCGCTATATAAGTTTTCATTCATTCATTCATTCAGCAGCCATCAATGCACTGTGATCTCGCAGTGCATTATGGGGGCGCTCCATGGCGGTCAAATTTGCTGTGAACGCCCCATATGTTCATCTGTTCTATGAACAAGGTTGGCCATACATTATACAATTTTCCTTTAGATTTACCAAAACCAGATGATATGAGGATAAACCTAAACTCTTTCATATGCATGCAATCAGGCAGCCCTTGCACAATATATGGGCCGGATTCATGTAGCCCGCTGTATCTTTAGGCGGGCGTAGCGTATCTTGTTTGTGCGACGCCACCATAAATAAGCGAGGCAAATGCTGCATTCACCAAGCTAAGTTACGGCGGTGTAGTGTAAATGGGCCGGCGTAAGCCCGGGTAATTCAAACGTGAATGAGGTGGGCGTGTTTTATGGTAATGTGTTGTGACCCCACGTTTTTTACGTTGACCGTGGATGTATCCCAGTGCGCATGCTCCAAATTATGACGCTATGATGCATTGTTTTCGACGTGAACGTAATTGACGTAAATCCCCATTCACGGACGAGTTACGCAAGCGGCGTAAAATCTGAAAAATTTGACCCGGTCCCGACATCCATACTTAACATTGGCTGCGCCATCTTTTTGGTGGTTTATCTTTATGCCGGAAAACGCCTTACGTAAATGGCGTAAATTCACTGCGTCGGCTAGGTGTACTTTTGTGAATAGGCGTATCTCTCTGATTTACATATTTTAGGCGTAAATCAGCGGAACGCCCCTAGCGGCCAGCGTAAAATGCAGTTAAGATACGACAGTGTAATACAATTATGCTGCTCGTATCTTAGCTCAAACCCGACGTATCTTGTTTTCTGAATACAGAAAAAGATACGCCAGCGCTGTTTAGACGTTACGCATCGTATCTCGAGATACGCTGTCGTAACTAATGCTGAATCTGGCCCTATATATATATGAAGGTAAATCTAAAGGAAATAGAATAAGAAAATTGTATAAAAAAATGACAAGACTTTGGGTGAGACGTGTTCATCTCTTTACAGTATGAGGAATGTGGACACACCCAGCGCCTGTGATGTGTTAGAGATGAGTGACCTCTGAACAGTCTATACAGGTGGAGGTGAGTTATGTTACTGGAAATCCCCTCCCCCTCCCACCTCAGAGGCAGAAAACATTATCTGCTCACATCTGGTCACCATAGGATAAAAACGAGTGGGATTCTGCCCGTGTCGTGTTTCCAGGTTTTCTCTTCCAGAATCTTCTGTGATCGGACTTTTCATCTCTCTAGGAATATTATCAGATCTCTTCATTGTTGGGAAAGAACAATCTGATTGGAGGATGTATGGACAGATCTAACAAGGTGAGACCCCACCAATCATTCTTCTTCCTTTTTTTTAACAATATATATTTTATTAGAATAAAGCAATAGTTACAAAGAAACAGAGTGATAGAAACACTACAAAAAAAACCTCACAAATCATACAGGGGGCGGGATGTGAGGGGAACACCTCCCCCGCCTCTCATATAACAATACTGATCTGGTGCAGGTCTCAAAAGTCTATCAAATAGAATTCAACCCTCACATAAGAGGAGAGCGGAAAGATTAGAAGTAGATGGTCCGCACCGATTGTTGTGTTTCAGGTTACTGCGAGGGGGCGGGATCTTATGGTCCCTCCCGGTCTCCTGTCTTATGATTTGCCTCACTGCATCTTCCCTTATTTTGCTACTTCCATCTCAACCCCTTTTATCTCCTGGTCTTTTGTTTTTTTGTACTACATATAAAAACTCTTCCTACTTATTTTCTTCTTCATCTGCCCTTCTTCTCCCCCATCTCTTCTCTTTATTTTTTTTTCTTTCCCCATATCTTTCTGTTATCTTCCATATATGTATTTTTGTAGTATGGAGTGATCTTTTCTTATGTATCACAATGTATCAAAATGGAGAATTGTATGTTGTTATATTTCTTATATTTCTCCACACTGTAATTCTCTCAATAAAATATTTTGCAAAAAAAAGAAGTAAATGGTCCCAAAGGCCGCGTACACACGATCGGTTCGTCCGATGAACCGATCGTGTGTGGGCCCCATAATTTTTTTCCCCATTAGTGAAAAAACTTAGAACCTGTTTTAAAATGATCTGATGGCAGGGGCAGACTGACCATTGAGTCACTTGGCCACTGCCCCAGGGTCCCATACCACTAGGGGGCCCCATCAGGGTTGCCAGGCTCGGTAAAACCAGGGACAGTATGTCAAAATCATGCTTTTGATGTGAAAATCCTGAGATTTTAGCTGCTCCTGCACTGCCTCCTGGCGTGGTGGCCATCAGTAAGCCCAGGGGCCCCATAATCTTCTATTGCCCGGGGGCCCCATGAGTTGTCAGTCTGCCCCTGTCTGATGGTTAAAAAAAATAAAAAATCGATAGGAAAAAAAAAACAATCGTCTGTGGAGAAATCCATTGGTTAAAAATCAATACATGCTCAGAATCAAGTCGACGCATGCTCGGAAGCATTGAACTTCATTTTTCTCAGCACGTCGTTGTGTTTCAAGGTAGTCTCATAGTAGATGTATCAATACATCGATAAAAAGCTCTACACACGTTTCGTGGATAACTTCCACTCATCAGGAACAAATGTTATAGGTATGTCTGTAATAAAATATAAATACCAAATAATATAGTAACTAAAATAACAGGAAGAGGGGGAACCACAACAACTATATCCCAACACTCTCACCTATAAATAATCTGCAGTGTTCAACAACATGGGCAGTATTAGTATCTGGAGGCACCATGGGAACCTCATCCCCGCAAACTGAGGTGACGGTGACTGCGGGAGAACAGCGGTGAACAGAAAACAAGAAGTGAGCATCACTAAAGATGTTGTCCCCAATAAGTAACTGTGGTTGTAATAAGTGCTGAATAGGGGCCCATAGGACTTCCGTGGAAAAAATTGTAAATAAAGTGTATCAGCAAAGTGACTACACAATAAATAATTGGGGAGGATACGAAAGCCAATACCAAAGGGAAGAAAAACAGAGACCAGATCATAAAATTAGAAACCGATGAGTGACTCACCATAGAATGGGTGATGGGTGCCCCCAGATACTAATCCTACCCACGTTGTTGAACACTGTAGCTTTTTTCTAGGTAAGAGTGTTGGGTAAGGATGACCCGACCACCCCCAGTTTGGTTTGCATCAGAACTTGCTAACAGGCAAGAAAATGTATTCCAACACGCGAACACCATTAATGTCTATGGGACACGAACATGAAAAATCAAAAGTGTTAATTTTAAAGTCTTGTATGTAAGTTATTGTCATAAAAGGTGTTTGGGGACCTGGGTCCTGCCCCAGGGGACATGTATCAATGTTTTTTTTTTTTAAAGTGGCTGTTTTTTGGGCAGCAGTGAATTTAATAATGCTTAAAGTGAAACAATAAAAGTCCTTAAGGTCTGGTATTGATTTTAAGGGGAACCCTGCGGCAATTATTTAAAAAAAATGGCATAGGGGTCCCTCAAAATCCATTCCAGACCCTTATCTGAGCACGCAACCCCCGTGGCATCAGAGTTTATGTCCCGGGTGGCCCCTCTCTCAGCTATATTACAGCTGTCAAAGCAAGAGAAGCACCATGGAGGCGGAGATGTTGCGGCTTTTTTTTTTCAGCTCGTCTGCAGCAGAAGAGGAGATGAATGAACATCGCTGGACATTTTTATTTTTTAATAAAGGACTTGTCCCAAAGTGTCTCCTGTCTTTTTTTACTATTTTTGACACATTTTGGGGAAATGGTAGGGGTACAATGTACCCCGTTACCAATTCACATATGGGGGTGGGATCTGGAGGTCCCCTTGTTAAAGGGGCTTCTAGATTCTGATAAGCCCCCCCGCCCGCAGACCCCCAAAACCACTGGGCAAGGGTTGTGGGCATGAGGCCCTTGTCCCCATCAACATGGTGGCAAGGTGCTTTGGTTTTGGGATGGTGCAGAGTCCCTTTGCCCCAAAGCAACCATTTTCCATGTTGAGGGCATGTGGCCTGGTATGGTTTAGGAGGGGGGCACTCTCTCGTCCCCTCCTCTTTTTCTGCAGCCTGCCAGGTTGCTTGCTCAGATTAGAGTCTGGTATGGATTTTGGGGGGACCCCTACGCCATTTTTTATTAAATTTGGGCCTGGTATGGCTCTTGGGGGGACCCCCATATATAGTTTTTGTTTCGGGGTTCCCCTTAATATTCATACCAGACCCAAAGGGCCTGGTAATGGACTGGGGGAACCCATGCCCTTTTTTTAATGACTTTCATCTGTATTGCCGAGACCCGACAATTCATTATAGTCACGAGTAGCTTTAAATATTTGTTTTTCCTTTTAGAAATGACATTTTGTGCAGGGACAGTTCTAAACAGGGGAAACATGCACTACTTCATAGGCATACTATAGACCCCCCCCCCCCCACCCAGGTATGACATTTTAAGGAATAGTTCACTTTTATTGTTTCACTGTAAGCATTATTAAAATCGTGAAAAACCGGCCATTTTTAAAACTTTTTTTGCATTGATGCATGATCCCTGGGGCAGGACCCGGGTCCCCAAACACTTTATGACAATAACTTGCATATAAACAAAAAAAGTGGAGAACTCCCACGCTGTCTAGTCGGCCTAAGGCTTCATTCACATCTAGGTGACAAAACGCCTGTCGCCCGACACTCGTGCCGCTGGAGGGGGAAATTCCCATTGATGTCTATAGAGATGGTTCACATCTCTGAAACGCCGAACGCCTGTCGCCTGAAAAAAAGTCCCGGACCCTTTTTTTCAGGCGACATTGGCGTTCGGCATCAATGGAGATAATTTGTAAAAAAAAATAAAAAAAAAATGAATCAAATCGAGGCAAGTAAAGCTGCATATACAGTGTTACTTGCCGCCTAGATGTGAATGCAGCCTAAAGGGGAAACTGCTGCAGTGACCTGTGGATCTGATCCTAACAGAACAAATGATACATATATAAAAATAATGGTGACTGTGCTGTAGGGAAGGGGAAGGAGGGAAGTGAGGAAAGGGGATAAGGGAAGGTGAAGTGTGATAGGTAAACAAATAGGGAATAAGAAAATGACTATGATACTGCTAAATGTAACAATAATTTCTAGGTGCATATAAACTGACGAATAGAAGAACGTCCAAACAAAATATCAATGAGTAAACAAAATCAAGTGTGTGATAAAAGTCCCAAATATGAATAATTCCTGTGCCGTGTGAAATATTCCAAAAGGACGCAAAGCATAAATGATACGAAAGTCAGTGAATAGATAAAACATCTCCACCAAAAATGCAGCGTGCTGAATGAAATCATCAGTGATGACCACCTCTGTGTGCGCTAGCAGCTCACCTCACTGCTGTTTTGAGCCAAACAGCTGAAATAGTGCAGATCTGGATGAATGTAGAAACAGCAGACAATCTCCCCTCTATTGCTGAAGTGGTCTCCATAGCAGATGTATGCCATGGAAAGAGATAAACACAGATAGTGCATATAGTGTGACACTGTGAGGAAACCAAAATGGATAGGAGTAGATCTCAAGGTAATGCAGTCACTTAAATGATAAAAATGCGGGCGTCAATCCACGAGCACCGAACTTGTATCCCCCTCAGAGTGTCAGCCTGGTTTAAACTTGGATTCGCTCATATCCCCAGATATCAGCCGATCGGAACTCGATGAATGGCAATGACATTAGGAAAAGAGGGAACCAATAGCGTAACTCTGTATGATAAAAAAAGTTTATTAATAAAAACTGGCATAGATGGATAAAGGCAAATGTACACTGGCGTCAGGCTGTGTCTATACCCGATGCTCCAACCCTGACGCGTGTCGTCACATCCCCTGGTTTTTCATGTTAATCTCCCATAGAATTTTAAAAGGTGTTCCGCAGCTTTCAAATTTGCCACGAACATGGCATAATGTTTGCTATTTGGTGAACACCCGATGTTTGAGTTGAACATCGGCTCATCCTTAGGATATAGTTGTGGTTCCCCCTCTTCGGCCATGTACACACGATCAAATCTATCTGCTGGAAACGGTCTGCCAGACCATCTCAGCAGACAGATTCGATCATGTGTACGGTCGAGCCCACGGATTTTCCCAGCCGACAGATTTTAAAGCATGCTTTAAAATCTGTCGGCTGGGAATCCGTCCGCCTGACATGTCTGCTGGTGAGTACACTCACCAGCAGACATATCTTCTCGCACATGCGTCAAATGGATTCGACGCATGCGTGGAAGTAATTTACTTCCTGGTGCGGTGACGTGGCGGCGTCAACGTCACCGCCAGGTCAGCGCGCTGTCTGCCGGCAGGGATTTTGGTTTGATCGTGTGTACACGATCAAAACAATACCTCTCCAGCAGACAGATCTGTTTAAATTGGTCGGTCCGACCGATTTGAACAGATAGATTTGATCGTCTGTACGTGGCCTTCCTGTTATTTTAGTTACTATATTATTTGGTATTTATAGTTTATTACAGACATACCTATATCACATTTGCTCCTGATGAGTGGAAGTTATCCACGAAACATGTGCAGAGCTTTTTATCGATGTATTGTCACAGCTACCGTACATCTACTACCTTGAATAAACTTGAATACATTTTACATTACCACGTGTGCGATTAATCATGTCTATATGCAAGCTTGGGCTACATTTATTATTATATTAAACCCCATTGACGTCTATGGGACTCGAACGTTGGAATTCAAAAGTGCTCATTTTAAAGACCAATATTAAATTTATTGTCGTAAAACATCTTGGAGAACCCGGGTCTTGCCTGAGGGAACATGTATCAATAGGAAAACGGTTTTAAAACGGTTGTTTTTTTCCATTGATACATGTTCCCCCAGGCAAGACCTGGGTTCTCAAAGACGTTTTCACAGGCAAACTATAGACACCCAGCAGGTACAATATTTAGAGGAATTTTTCACTTTTTTTTTATTTAAGCATCATTAAAATCACTGCACCTGGATGTTTAGGTGCAAACTACAGAGCACACGGCCAGTACACCCCAAGTAGCTTTAGGTGCAAACTACAGAGCACACGGCCAGTACACCCCAAGTAGCTTTAGGTGCAAACTACAGAGCACACGGCCAGTACACCCCAAGTAGCTTTAGGTGCAAACTACAGAGGACACAGGCAACAAACCACGTGAGAATACTGCAGCTAGCACAATCACCTGCCTGCCAGTAAATTAGGAAGTACTGATCTAGCTAAACTATACAGTGTATAAATATATGTACAACTCCTGGGATGTATATATATCCTCTACACACTGTAACATTAAATGACTAGCCTGCCTGCTCCTATCTACCTGCAAAAAAATGACACTCTGTCCTCTCTTAACCACCGCAACACACTACACAAGGCCGCCCAGCAGGCGACTTTTATAGTGTGGGGTGTGTACTAAACCCCCTGAGCCATAATTGGCAGAAGCCATCCTGGCTTTGGCCAATTATGGCGCTCCGTTTTTTGCAAACTGTGATTGGCCAAGCATGCGAGTTATAGTGCATGCTTGGCCAATCATCAGCCAGTGATGCCACAGTGAATTATGGTCTGTGAAACGTAACTCGAATTTGGCACGAACGACTTGTTTTGTTCGTATTTCGACGAACGATCAAACATGGATTCGACTCGAATACGAAGCTCATCCCTACTTATATGTTATATCATGCTGAGTACGGAGTTTAGTCAAGGAAGAGGCCACAGAAATTTATAGGGGGGGATTTTGTTTTTGACTTCCAGATTATGGATATTAGTCAAAAGTTTGGGGCCCCATTGAATAGTTCATGTTGGGTCAATGGCATCACAAGGGAATGGGGACACCCTATGATGTCATTTGGTGGCCCTGCCCCTTAGGTATTTAGGAATTGTCAGATGGTGGTGCCTCTTTTTTTGGGTGGTGGTGACAGCGTATGATGTGATTGATGCTGGATCTACACTGGGAGATTTCTCTTTGTTTTATTTTTAACTACTTAGCGACTGCCCGCGTTAGTTGTAATGTGGCAGGTCGGCTCTCCTGCATGAACCGCTGTCATTGTACGTCAGCTCACGCAGGTGCTGTTGCGGGTGTGCTTGTGGGTCAGATGGACTCAATGTTCTCCAGTTTTCATAGCTCTGATCAATGTAATAATGTCACTGGTCCCCAAAAAGTGTCATTTGAGGTCAGATCTGTCCCAGTCCCGCTAAAAATTGCAGATCACCCCCATTACCAGTAAAAACAAAAAAAGTCCCTAAATCTATTCCCTATTTTCTGGACATGATAAGTTTTGTGCAAACCAATCAATACGCCTAATGCAATTTTTTTTTTAAATATGTAGAAGAATATATATCGGCCTAAACTGATGAAGACATTTTTTGGGGGGATGTGTTATAGCAAGAAGTACAATTTTTTTTTTTTTTCAAAATTGTTGTTCTTTGTTTATGATGCAAAAAATAGAAACTGCAGAGGAGATCAAATACCACCAAAAGAAAGCTCTATTTGTGGGGAAAAAAGGACATCAATTTGGTTTGGGAGCCACGTCGCACGACCGCGCAATTGGCAGTTAAATTTATGCAGTGCCTAATCATTAAGGGGCAAATCCTTCCGGTCCTGCTTTCTTGTCTCTCCTCTTTCCTGATCTTCTGTGTTGCATGCTTGGTTATGGGTCTGGTATGGATTGGGGGCCCCACGCTGTTTTTTTTTTTTTTTTTAATGCTGGCATTGTTTTGTTTACATTCAGCGGGGAATTCTACTGACAGCTGATGAGTCATTGGTTGTGAGGGACATGGCAGCCTCCTGCTCCTCGGCAGCCAAAATGCAAACAAAAAACACATAAAAAGAGATCAAGATCCCAGAGATGATGGGCTAACAAAAAATACAGACTTAATATCCCTTGGCGTGTTCTAGGGATGCCAAGCCAAATATATATATATACAAGTGACCTGCACAGAGTCCTGTCTCAAATTGTAGATTACATTTATATTCTTGATTTCTTGGAATATTACCACATTTTTTCGTGGACACCATCCAGTGGTGGAGGTCCACTAATTACCCATATACGTGGGAATTACGACACTTAGCACTATTAATGAGGTAACCACACACATGTGTCCTTTTGGTCAAGTGTGCTCACAGGAAATCCACAAATATTGGATTAAATCCTTTTTACAGGTTACCCAAAACTTGTTCTATTTTCACTTTATTTATATTTATTTTATTTGATTATCACTAAAGATACCCACAGCTTATTCAAACCGTTATTGGTTTTAGCAGCACCATCACCCTCACAAGTGCACAATATTTTTGGTCTCTTAGGAGACTCTCAGGGAGGCAGCAGCTACATTAAACTTCCTAAGCGCGGATTCTTCTCCTAAACTCCAGTTCTCCCCATATGTACAGTTCTCCCCAATATACTATCCATATATACAGTCCCACTATATATACAGTTATCCCCCATATATACAGTTATCCCCCCCCATATATACAGTCCCCCCCATTCACCATTCATATATACAGTCCCCCCCATATATACAGTTATCCCCCATATATACAGTTATCCCCCCCATATATACAGTCCCCCCATTCACCATCCATATATACAGTCCCCCCCCCAATATGTACAGTTCCCTCCCCCCCATTCACCGTCCATATATACAGCCCCCAATATATACAGTTATCCCCCATACACCATCCATATATACAGTCCCCCCCATATATACAGTTCTCCCCCCCATATATACAGTCCCCCCATTCACCATCCATATATACAGTCCCCCCCAATATGTACAGTTCTCTCCCCCCCCCCATTCACCATCCATATATACAGCCCCCAATATATACAGTTATCCCCCATTCACCATCCATATATACAGTCCCCCCATATGTACAGTTCTCTCTCCCCCTCATATATACAGTCCCCCCATTTACAATCCATATATACAGTCCCCCCCATATATACAGTTATCCCCCCCATATATACAGTTCCCCCAATATATACAGCCCCCCATATATAGAGTCCCCCCATTTTCCATCCATATATACAGCCCCCCATATATACAGTTATCCCCATACACAATCCATATATACAGTTCCCCCCTGTATGTACAGTTCTCCCTCCCCATATGGTTCCCCCCATATATACAGCTCTCCACCCCCATACACCATCCATATATACAGTCCCCCCATATATACAGTTCTCCACCCCCATCCATATATATAGTTCTTCACCCCCATCCCCCATCCATATATACAGTCCCTCCCCCCATATATACAGTTCTCCACCCCCATCCATATATACAGTTCTCCACCCCCATCCATATATACAGTCCCCCCCATATATACAGTTCTCCACCCCCATCCATATATACAGTTAGGGATGAGCCGAACACCCCCTGGGTGCGGTTCGCACCAGAACCTGCGAACAGACCAAAAGTTTGTGTGAACTTTAGAACCCTGTTAAAGTCTATGGGACTCGAACTTTTGAAATCTAACGTACTAATTGTAACGGTCACCACCGTTATGACCTTCCATCCAACCACGACAAGCTTATCTCATATATACAGTTCCCCCAATATATACAGCCCCCCATATATAGAGTCCTCCCATTTACCATCCATATATACAGCCCCCCATATATACAGTAGGCAATCCTGCATACACGATCCATATCATTTCCCATAATCAAGACGAGACTCAGCTCTGCACTTGGTTTCAAAGATATGAACACTTTATTGGTATTTTCTCAGCTTCTTATACAGTCTCAAGCATAATGCAGTTAATCACAGGACAATGCAATCTCCACCCCCCTATTCACTCACTGAGGCTAATTCTCTAGCAGACATGTCGGCACCGCATCATCAATAGGTTTAACTCAGAGAGAATTATATTCCGGTAGATAATGACATCAAAACAAACTACTATCACACAATGATTTTCCCTTTTGAATAATATACAATCACAGATAATCTTCACACCCATATAAGGAACCTCAATCACATTATCTAGACAGACTTACTGTCTCTAAAGGGCTTGACACCTTTGTACCATAGACAATGTACAGTCTAGGAGTAGATGCAATTAACACCTTTCAACAGAATGAAATGTCTTTCACAAGCCGGGTCACTTAACATTTCAATAGGCGGAGCTAAGCATTGAATAAGCTTGTAATGTCCCTCTCCTGTGTAACAGGTGTCAATATGGACCCCTTGTAATATTCCAGTCCTGCAATATGAATTATTATTAATGTCCCATCTTCTGCAATATATGATATAATTTCTTTGTCACCCTATGGCCCTAATGGACATAAGGTGACCCTAGACATAGGAGAATCTCAGTCTGTCACAGGTCATTATGTTACACAAATTTTAAAGTCTAATATGCAAGTTATTGTCCTAAAATGTGTTTGGGTACCCGGGTCCTGCCCCAGGGAGAGTGTTTGGGGACCCGGGTCTTGCCCCAGGGGAGTGTTTGGGGACCCGGGTCCTGCCCCAGGGGGAGTGTTTGGGGACCCAGGTCCTGTCCCAGGGGAGTGTTTGGGGACCCGGATCCTGCCCCAGGGAAGTGTTTGGGGACCCGGGTACTGCCCCAGGGGGAGTGTTTGGGGACCCGGGTCCTGCCCCAGGGAGAGTGTTTGGGGACCCAGGTCCTGTCCCAGGGGAGTGTTTGGGGACCCGGATCCTGCCCCAGGGGAGTGTTTGGGGACCCGGGTCCTGCCCCAGGGGGAGTGTTTGGGGACCCAGGTCCTGTCCCAGGGGAGTGTTTGGGGACCCGGGTCCTGCCCCAGGGGGAGTGTTTGGGGACCCAGGTCCTGTCCCAGGGGAGTGTTTGGGGACCCGGGTCCTGCCCCAGGGGAGTGCTTGGGGACCAGGGTCCTGCCCCAGGGGAGTGTTTGGGGACCCGGGTCCTGCCCCAGGGGACATGTATCAATGCAAAAAAAGTTTTAAAAAATGTCTGTTTTTCAGGAGCAGTGATTTTAATAATGCTTAAAGTGAAACAATAAAAGTAAAATATTCCTTTAAATTTCGTACTTAGGGGGGTGTATAGTATGCCTGTAAAGTAGCGCTTGTTTCCTGTGTTTAGTACTGTCCCTGCACAAAGTGTAATTTCTGAAGGAAAAAAGTCATTTAAAATCACTCACCTTCGGGTCTGGTATGGATATTAAGGGGAACCCTGCATCAAATTAAAATAAAATTATGTGGGGTTCCCCCCAAATATCCATTCCAGACCCTTCAGGTCTGGTATGGATTTTAAGGGGAACTCCACCCCAAATTTAAAAAAAAATGCCGTGGACCCCCACACATTTTTTTTTATGAATGACTTTGCTCTGTATTGCCGGGAGCCGACAATTCATTATAGCCGCAAGTGATTTTAAATTACCTTTTTTCCTTCAGAAATGACACTTTGTGCAGGGACAGTTCTAAGCATGGGAAACAAGCGCTACTTTACAGGCATACTATAGACACCCCCCCTAGGTACAAAATTTAAAGGAATATTTCACTTTTATTGTTTCACTTAAAGGAATTATTAAAATCACTGCTGCCAAAAAACTGCAGTGTTTAAAACTTTTTTTTGCATTGATACATGTCCCCTGGGGCAGGACCCGGGTCCCCAAACACTTTTTATTACAATAACTTGCATATTAGCCTTTAAAATTAGCACTTTAGATTTTAAACGATCAAGTCCCATAGACTTTAACAGGGTTCTAAAGTTCACACGAATAGTTTGCTGTTCGAACAGGCAATGTTCAAGTCCAACATGAGTTCTACTCCAACTCGAATCTCATCCCTATATACAGTTCTCCACCCCCATCCCCCATCCATATATACAGTCCCCCCCATATATACAATTCTCCCCCCATATCCATATATACAGTCGGGGGGTATTGGGGGGGGCAATACACCATATATATATACAGTTCTCACCGGGTGACACCGTCCACTACCCCACTGACACCGTCCTCTGCCCTACTGACACCGTCCTCTGCCCCACTGACACCGTCCACTGCCCCACTGACACCGTCCACTGCTCTACTGACACCGTCCACTGCCCCACTGACACCATCCTCTGCCCTACTGACACCGTCCTCTGCCCTACTGACACCGTCCTCTGCCCTACTGACACCGTCCTCTGCCCTACTGACACCGTCCTCTGCCCTACTGACACCGTCCACTGCCCCACTGACACCGTCCACTGCTCTACTGGTTGACAGTGTACACTTTTAAGCTAGGCTATTTTCATATTTTTACTGACATTACTTTTATTAATCAAATCATATATTATGGGTACACTAATGCTTTTGTTTTATTTAACCAACCCCCTTTAAGTCCCCCCCCCACCTGTTGCAATGCAATTTGGTAACAGTCACTGTTCACTGTAGCACACCTCATTATTACTCTCTTTGGGTAAACCAAAAGGTGATCCAGGTATTTTACATTCCTATAGCGTGTACTACAAAAAAAATTGCTGTGCGCCGCAAAAGTGTTTGGGTTTGGCTTAAAGAAAAGGTGGCAACCCTAGCACAGAGTCGGCAATTGATGGACACAGTGGCTGCATTTGAGGGCACAATAACTGTAAGTGATCTTTTTTTTTCAGTCTGTGCCCCCCCAAAAATGTCCTCACCCAAAGCCGACCTGTCCTTTGGCTCATGGGTGGAGTCACAAGCATCTTCAGTAAGGGAATCGGGAAATTAAACCTTGTGGCTTCACAGCCTGGTTCCCTACTGCGAAAAATGCGTGAGTTGTGCTGCACATCCTGACTGTCTTCTGAGACCTGTGTGTCTCCCAAAAGACAGCGTGGGGGGGGGTTGAAGTATGGGCCAGACATGTCATAGATCACTGTGGAATCTGTGACAATCTTTCACCGGAAGTGGGGGAAAATACCTGTATTATTCAGATCTCTGTTCCCCCTCCCCCTGAAAGGTGCCAAATGTGACACCGGAGGGGGAGGGAAATGGATAAGTGGAAGTTCCATTTTTGGGTGGAATTACACTTTAATCTATAATATTCTTCTCATTGAGGTTTGTGAATATGGAAGAGATACACGAGAGATGTGTACTGAACACTTTCCTTCTTCCTCCTCCTACATGACTTTCTTCTTATGTCACACTTTGTTACCGCACTCTTTTGTATTTCTTTTCCTGGACTTGTAAAAATTTCTAATAAATATCTACTATAAAAATAATTCCTCTGTATCCCGGTGTTATGTGAGGACCATTATAACACTTTGTCTGCTGGAATAAATGTGTCCTTGTAACTAATTGCTCTGTATGAAAACTTTCCTCTCACAGACGACTCTCAGGATCTTCTTAGTTTTATTATGCCGCGTACACACCATCACTTTTTGTGATGAAAAAATAAGTCATTTTATCTCACGAAACAAAACAACGTTTTTCAAACTTCATTTTTAAAAACGACGTTGCATACACACCATAGTTTTCTTCTTTTTTTTTTTTTAACATCAGCTGACACCGAACCCTGGAGACCAGTTCATGGATCGATCTTTGTCTGTCTCCATTAAACTGTTTTGCATCATCTGTGGTATTATGCTGGTGTTAGTTCTTCTGTTACAATTTTTTTTTGTTTTTCATTTTCTACAATGACACAGGTCCACAGAAGATGCAAAAAAAAAAGAAATGATGCTCATGTCGCGACTTAGAAACATAGGTACAACGCAATCCCACCAACCTCTACTAGGATACTGCATGTTTGTTTCCAAACCCCCCCCCCCGATAGACCCTCCTCCCCCCACCCGCCCTTCCCCGGTCTTTTAGGTTCAGTAGGCGCCCTAGAACAGGAGTTTACACAGAAATACAGATGGAATATTATTTTCGCGCAGTTCCGGTAGGTATCTGCGGGGGACAGGGCTGTGAGAGATTGCTTGTTCGAACAAGCGGCTCCCATCATGCCCTATGTTGGTACCCTATACTCTCAGTTGCTCCATATAGCTCCATGTTTTTTTAAACACTTTCCACTTATTCCATTTTCAATGGAAATCCCTGCATGTCTCAGCAATACTCTCCTTCAAATCTTCCATTCTATAAGTTTCCTCAACTGCGTCTATCCACTCCCATATCTGGGGACACTCGGTGTCCTGCCACTTTTTAGGTATAAGCCGTTTCGCTGCATTCAGCAGATGTGGAACTAGAGACTGCTTTTATCTTTTTATTTCCGCGCAGCTACCATGAAAGAGTACGATCCACGGATCCTTCTTTAACTCCTTGCCTGTAATCTCTTTGATGTAGCTCAGGACCGCCTCCCAAAATTTCTGAATTTTCGGGCAGGTCCACCACAGATGTGCCATTGCACCTCTATCCGTACACCCACGCCAGCACTCCGCGGGCTGGCCGTCTTTATAATGGCTGATTTTATCAGGAGTGATGTACCACTCCGAAATACATTTGTAGTTAGTTTCCGCCGTTCGCATATCTATGGAAGATGAATGGGTCCATTTCATTAAACTTGCAAACGTGTTATCCCCTCTAAGTGTTCCTAATTCCCTTTCCCATTTCTGTACGAAAGGGGGTTCCCCCGGTGTATCTAACTCTATTAATATCTTATATAATTTTGAAATCGTGCCCTTTGAATTCTCTTGAAAACATAATTTCTCCAGTGAGTTCAGCTCCTCCTTTGACCGAAGTGGTCTGGGCAGGTGCTGAACAAAGTGATGTAATTGAGTGTATCGCCATGTGTTTAAGTCCCATAAGTCTGTTCTGGTTTTCAACTCGTCAAAAGTCCTAATTTCCCTGTCCTTTACTATATCACCCAGGTGAACTTTTCCTTTTCTGATCCAGTTCCCCCCAATTTTTTTTGCCCCCGGTGCAAAATAGGGATTATTTTTTAAATTAATTAATGGGGAATTATAGTTTGTGCCTATTTGTGTCTGTATCCTATCCCATAACCTCAAGGTGTCTCGTGTCAATTCGAGAGTGTGACTATCCAGTGCTCTAGATTATGTGGGATTTCAGATAATATTTCCCAAAACTACATTAGCTTGTGTCGCTCTATTTGCACCCATCTCTTCCATGGTCTATTCCTAGCCCATTCCACCACCCGTGACAGGACAGCCGCTGATGACTTTTGTCTGTTGACTTTTTCAGCGTCAACAGACAGGAATAGACCTGGGCACCCCTCCCGCCTTATCCTCTGTATCAGGAGGAGAGGTCTTATACCTTTATCTTTACCCTCTCTTCCAGGGACGAAGCCCACCTGGTCCGGATGCACTAAAAAATGCATGACCTTTTTCAATCTCTCGGCTAAAACTTTCGCAAAGAGCTTTATGTCTATATTTAGTAACGATATAGGCCTATAGCCTGAACACAGTGAGCTGTCCTTCCCTTCTTTTAAAATGATTGCTATCGAGGCAGTAAGAGCATCCTTGCTTATTTCTGTTTCCGATCCTAGTTCATTAAAGTACTTGCATAGCTTTGGAACCAGAATTTTACTAAATTTCTTATAATATAGGGCTGTAAAACCGTCTGGCCCTGGGCTTTTCCCCACCCCTGTATTTTTCAGGGCTTTTTTAACCTCATCTTCGGTTATGGGCCTATCCTTGTGGGAGCTTTCTATGTTGTCAATCTTAGGTAATCTGGCCTTCTCGAGGAAATCTCGGGTTTTGGCCTCTTTTACACCCCCCTGCCCCCCAATCTGTTTTAGATTGTACAATTCTTCATAATAGTCCCTAAATGTCGCAGCAATATCCTTGGTGCAATAGGCCAGGTCGCCATTTGGCTTTTTAATTTTTTCAATATAATTTCTGGTTCTCTTTGTTTGGGCCATTTTAGCTAGCTGCTTACTAGGTTTATTTCCCCACACGTACCTCTCTCTAGCTATGCTGTTAAACTTTGTCTTAATATCTTGCTCCAAGATTTCCTTTAATTCCTCTCTTTTTAGTGTTAGCTTACCATAAGTGTCCTGGGAGCGCTGTTTTTTATGTTTCTGTTCTAGGGAGGTTATTTCTTGGGGTAATGTATCCCTCTTCCTACTCTGCTTATGTTTCCTTCTCGCCCCTATGGAGATTAAAATCCCCCTGATGTATGCTTTATGAGTCTCCCAGAGGGTGGTGCTAGATATGTCCCCAGTATCGTTTATTAGAAAGAATTGTTTAAGTTCTTCTTCCACCCTTTCTGCCCCTCCCACTTCCCATATCAGGCAATCGTTTAAATGCCACATCGGGTGTTGTTTCTGTTGTGTGGATATCCAAATTTTCATAGATATTGGTGCGTGATCAGATATGGTCACCGCCCCAATCTCCGCTTCTGTTATCATGTCCAGCAACTTATGGTCCACGAAAGTGTAATCTAACCTTGAGTACGTTCCGTGTGGGGGTGAGAAGAACGTATAATCCCGCGTATGGGGGTGGAGGGCTCTCCAAGCGTCAACTAGCTGACAGTCATGCATCCTTCTTTTTAGTTTCTGAAGCTGGATATTCACTGTCTCCCTCACCCTGGATGTACTATCAAGTCTCGGGTTCATACATAGATTAAAGTCGCCCATTAAGATAGTATAGCCTTCGGAGAAAAGTTTCAGCCTTCCAAGAATTTTCACCATATATTTGGCAGGCTGAATATTGGGGGCATAGATATTAGCAAGGGTGCGGGCCATGTTCCCTAGTTTTCCTTTTAGAAATAAAAATCTACCCTCTGGGTCTGTCAGCCTTGTCTCCAAGTCAAACCTTATCCCATCAGCAATACCAATTGCCACGCCACGTGCGCGTTTAGAGATGGAGTCCCCTTAGTACCACGTAGGGAACATGGGTGAGAACAGTTTGACATTTGAGTCAAGGGAGAGATGGGTCTCCTGTAAGAAGACTACATCCGCTTTATATTGCTTCATCTCTTCTAAGACTTTAAATCTCTTCCCCGCAGAATTTAAACCCTTGATGTTGTATGATATAAACTTAACATCACTGCCTTCCTATCCCTTTGAACTTACATTTCTTTGAGAGGCTACGTGAGCCTCCAGCCCTATACTAATCGCCCATCTGAACCAAAAAAGACCCCCACCTTCCCCAACCCTCCCCATCCCACCCTCCCCCCCTTCCATCCCCCTTGGCCCACAAAGGCCACAGAACCGTGGAGATCCTCCCTCCTCCTTTCCACCAGCTCTCTTGCATGTGGTGGGACTTCCCCGCACCCACGCCCGACCTCAGGCCTATGGTGGTCTGTCCCTGGCCCTAACTACGAACAGGCGGCAGAACCCATCACAGGCCCTCCCCCTCCCCTCCCCTCCCCCCCCCCCCGCAGACCCGTCCCCCACTCCCCCCATCCCTACATATTTAATTATAGTTTTGATCTCTGGAGATTAATGTACCTAGTCTACCCATCCTGGTAGATCCAGGACCAGGATATCTAATTTAGCGCAGAACCCGGGTAATTCTTCCGGAAAGGTTAGTCTAGCTGACCTTCCGTCCTTCTGGCCAATGATGCACGCCGGGAACCCCCACTGATACTTAATGTTCTGTACCCTCAGTTGATCCAAGAGAGGCTTCAAATATCTCTTTCTGGCTAGAGTTTCCCAGGACAGATCAGGGAAGATCTGAATCTCTACCCCCTCATAGCACAGGTGTGTTTTTTTCCTTAGCCGAGACCAAATTTCCGCTTTTTTCTCGTAATGTCTAAATCTGACAATAATGTCTCTTGGTCTTGTCCCCTCTCCATTGTTGGTTCTCCCTATTCTGTGTACTCGTTCTATTTTCAGGGGTCCTTCGATGTCCTGGTCTAGTAGAGGGGCAAACAGACTATTTAAGATTTTTTTCAGATCTTCTCCCTTTTCTTCTTGGATGGATCTAATCCTTAAGTTTTGTCTTCTGTTTCTATTTCCTTCGTCCTCTAGGCGGTATTTGAACATCCTTTGGTTCTGTTGGATGATGGCATATTGATCTTTTAAATGACTTAATTCTAATTCCTGTTTTTCCAGCCATGTCTCAGTTTCTTCAACCCGCGTTAACAAGTGGCCCAAATCCGTTCTCAGAGAGCTGATCTCATCCTTCATGGATTTTTCTAGACTTAGTTCTAATCTCTTCAACATTACTTCAAACTCTTAGAGGGGATGTGTGTATCTGGGCTGGTCTCCAAATTTTGATTCGGTTCTTGCTCCCCATCCATTGATATGTCTGGGTTTTGAGGGTTAGTACCCCCCGCTCCTTTTCTCCCAGTCCCTGTTTTGTCCATTTTTTTGGTGTTGCTTGGGCTTTTGGTGCTTCCCTCCTGAGTCATATATTGTCTTATCGTGCTAGTTGGGGGGTTTTCCTTGGGGGTTTTCGGGGCAGAGCCCCTAGTCACCTTGCTCATGTTTGATTTACACCTCGCCCAAATTCGTTTCCCCAGTTTTTTTTTCAGTGAGTAAACCTATTGCAGGATGTCTCCAATTTACAAGCTGACCTCAATGCTCTGTCTAATTGGGCGACTAAGTGGCAGATGAGGTTTAATGTTGATAAATGTAAAGTTATGCACTTGGGGGCTAAGAATATTCATGCATCATACATGCTAGGGGGAGTACAACTGGGGGGATCTGTAGTGGAGAAGGATCTGGGGTGTTTTAGTTGATCATAAGCTCAATAATGGCATGCAATGCCAAGCTGCGGTTTCCAAAGCGAGCAAAGTCCTTTCCTGTATAGAGAGGTATGGATTTCAGAGATAGAGATATCATTTTGCCCCTGTACAAATCATTAGTAAGACCTCATCTGGAATATGCAGTCCAGTTTTGGGCACCAGTTCTCAAAAAGGATATCGGAGAACTGGAGAAAGTGCAGAGAAGGGCAACCAAACTGATAAGAGGCATGGAGGAGCTCAGCTATGAGGAAAGATTAGAGGAACTGAATGTATTCACTCTTGAGAAGAGGAGAATAAGGGGGGATATGATCAACATGTACAAATACATAAGAGGTCCATATAGTGAACTTGGTGTTGAGTTATTCACTTTAAGGTCAACACTGAGGACAAGGGGGCACTCTTTACGTCTGGAGGAAAAGAGATTTCACCTCCAAATACGGAAAGGTTTCTTCACAGTAAGAGCTGTGAAAATGTGGAACAGACTCCCTCCAGAGGTGGTTCTGGCCAGATCAGTAGATTGCTTTAAGAGAGGCCTGGATTCTTTCCTAAATGCACATAATATAACTGAGTACTAAGTTTTGTAGGTAAAGTTGATCCGGGGTAAATCCGATTGCCTTTCGGGGGATCAGGAAGGAATTTTTTCCCCTCCTGTAGCAAATTGGATCATCGCTCTGCTGGTTTTTTTTTGCCTTCCTCTGGATCAACTGTGGGTATGGAGTTGGGTGTATGGGAGGATGTACTGTGTTTTACTTTGTTTTATTTTTTTTTTTTTATGGTTGAACTGGATGGACTTGTGTCTTTTTTCAACCTGACTAACTATGTAACTATGTAACTATGTAACTATTGCTAGGTTAATCGCACGTCCAGTGGGAGAGTTGCACAAGTAGTTTTCAAACTCCGCCAAGGAGGAAGAGATGATTTTATAACCCAACCCGCCCCCGGCCCACTGCTCCCTTTAACCGGGTAGATGCCGTTCGTTTAAATTACGGTGCGATCGAGTCCCCTGTGCTAGTGTATATAACTGCACAGTCTACAGCGTATCGCGGCAGTGAGCCACCTAGTATTTTTTTATGGCAGTAAATCGCCCAGCCTAAACCAACCCACCCTATTTAATTATTTGGTACAGTAATTCGCTTAATGCCCCTTATTAGCAATGGTTCAAGATATAATCTAGTGCAATAGTCTCCTCTATATATTATGGTGAGCTGTTGTTTTGAAACATTTTATGAGACGCTGCATAGCGTAAAAAAGGCACTTATTAGATATCATAAATAGAAGGATTAATTTCACAAAGTTCTCAGATCTTACCGCTGCGTAGAATTTTTTGGGTCAATCACCAGTAAATCCACCTTCAGAAACATTTCACAGATTCTCATTATGCAACCACAGAATACAGTTTGTGGAGGTTCAGCTGAAAGTTGCCTACCAGACCTTCCGGGTTGCGATGGAGAAAGATGGGAGGAGTGGATATTACCTGGTTCCTACAGTACAGCAGGCAACAGGACAGGCGGGTCTGCGGAGAGAGGGGGGAGTGCTGGAGTCAAATCCACCCCGGGAGGCTCAGCATTCCCTTACCGAACCGTCCTCTCACACCATACGCTGGCCGGGACCATGGGGTGTGGAGGGTGAAGCGGACCTAATGAACGCCGCCTTGAAGCCCGCATCACTGCTGACTCACGCCCGTGTCTCGGCTCCCCCGATCTTCCAGCCCTGCGGCGTCCTCTCTCCCAGGTGCCTAGGTCGGCTCGCGGCACATCTCCGTCCCTCCCACGGCGTGCGTGCGTGCGTCACGTCATCACGTCCCGGTGAGAAGGTCACAAAGAGGGAGGGATGCCAGGCCACACCATAGTTTTCTAAAAAAAGCTCTAGCAAAGCGCAGTTACGTACAACACGTTCGACGGCACTCTGTTCCATTGAAGCTCCGTCTCATAACTTGCTTCTGAGCATGCGGGGGTATAAAAACCTTGTTTTGCCCACACACGATCACTTTTTATTACACAAAAAACAACATTTTGAAAAACGACACAAAAAATTCAAGCATGTTCGAATTTTTTTTTTATTGTTTTTCACAAGACATAAAACAACGTTTTGCCCACACACCATCATTTTAAATGACGTTTTTTAAAACGTAGTTTTTTTTTCATCACAAAAAATTACCGTGTGTACGCGGCATTACTTTGTAATCTGTGGTTCATCAGAAGATTATTCTTCATATCTCCTTCAGAATTCATATCAATAATTATCATTTATTATCATTAATCCTGAGATATCAGAATACTGTACAGTATAGTCTGGTCTGAAGGACACACACAGATCCCACCCATTAAAGTGTACTGTACACCTTTCCCTGACAAAGGGGCCACTAAAGAGCCACGCAATGTGTTGTTTGTGATTTAACCTGTTTTTATGATGAATAAATACCGACCTTCCTGAAGAATCTTCTTGGAAACATCTTATTATTGAATGGAGGTCTATGCTGATCACACAGCTTCCATTGTGGATGTAGCGGAGTACAATATTAAACTCCACGATCTCCGCTGGTAACCAGGGTAAATCCACAGTCAGCATTGAAAAGTAAGGCAATGTCCCAAATCTCCCTCAGTAACCAGACGACACACAGCTCTGAGAGTCAACTGACTTTTTATTCACAGGCTTCCATATTTATATAATTCCCCATGCAAGGGGTTTCCAAACAGCCAAACAGATTTAACAGGGGTAATACAGGGAGGACCAGATGGGGAACTTAACATTTTGGATAATTCTCCCATCAGGCATTGCTGCACGAGGGAAAAGTCAGTTGATAGCTGGGGTCTGGGGTTATGTGTTGTGGGAGTTTGGTTTAAAACTGCCGAACACCGATTGGGCAACATAAAACAAAGTACTTGAATGCTAGTGGCTTACGGCTGCCAGCATACAAATTACTATGCCCACATAAGACCCAGCAGAATACATAGCATATAATAGACAACCTTTTGACATGTAACGTCCAGTGCTCCAGAAGTGGCTAGGTTTGCCACAATGCTCCCCCAGAACCAAGCCGGCATACACAGTCTGATCCCAACGGATCGGCTTGGGGATGTCCGGGGAAGTATTTTCACAGATCACTTTTCAAGTTCAGTTTGTCTAGATAACCCGTCGGCATTACCGTTTTGCTTCCCTGGTTGGTAGTGGATTGTAGTCAAACGGCTGCAGCGCCAAACTCCAGTGCAGCAGCCGGGCATTGTCCCCCGCCACACGGTTTAGCCACACCAACGGGTTGTGATCTGTGAGTAGCAAAAAAGGTTGTCCATACAAATACGGCTGCAATTTTTTGAGGGCCCACACCATGGCCAGAATTCCTTCTCAATGGCGGGTAGCTTACTTCTCGTGGCAATAACTTTCGGCTCAGGTAAGCTACGGGGAGTTCTCCGCCATCGGCTCCCACTTGGCTCAGCACTGCTCCCAATCCAAACATTGAAGCGTCTGTGTGGACAAGAAATCTTTTAGTTGGATCAGGAGCAGCAAGTACAGGGGCATTAGTTAGAGCAGTCTTTAGTTGTTGGAATGCCTGATCACACTCTGGGGCCCAGACAACCTGTCGGGGCAGGTTCTTGCGTGTCAAGTCAGTTAAGGGTTTGGCCAGGGCACTATAATTGGGTACGAATTTTCTATAATTCCCCCGCGGTACCTGGAAATGCTAGGGTCGTGGCCTGGCACTGGAGCGTGATGGACGCCTAAGCCGAGTTCTCTGGTACAGGGAGCTATAATCTTCAGCCATCGGCCGCACTAACGATCACCGGGGCACATAAACAGAGGTGAGACTGACTCCCCACCATCCCTGCATCAGGTGGAGCCCAACCATCTGCCCGCAGCCACTATTCCGGCTATGTTCCGGACTCAGGCAGGAGAAGGCCCGAAAGCCGCGGCCTCGCCTAAACCTCCCGGCCCGCCCGGAAGACCAGGCCTCACGGCGAGCGGCGCGATCGTCGCCAGCGGTTCCCAGAGCATCCATCCTCCTCCCTTGCAGCCCCCACAAGCCCTCAGCCTCACTGACCTGCAGGCAAGCCTGCAGGCCATGGCTATGGACATTAAAGCCTCTTTTTCTGCTGCCATTACAGAGATCAGAGCTGACATACAGGGCATTGCTGCAAGGACAGGGGCGACTGAACAGGCCACAAAGAGACATGCTGATGCCATAAAACAAATACAAAAGCACTCCGACATGCATCTGACTCACCTGATTGAAATTGGAAAACCAAGGTAACTCACCGCCCAGACGTAAAGATCGCACAGACCGACAGGATCATATGGACACATGATTCTTGATTACCCAAATCTTAACCCACGATTCTACTTGACTTTTTTTAAAGCTGCTCAATTTGTTTGAAAGACGGTTATTGCTAAGATTCTTGCCATATACCTGGCCTACTACTCAAGTGGTCTGCACTCCTGCACCAAGTTTTGACACCTCACCTAATGACACAAACCTCCTCCTCCCCCACTCCAAGGTAACAGGTAGCATACTTTTGTGTTTTTATTGTTCTACTCACAGGGGATATGCATTGCAATTAAACTTGAGGGAGGAGAGACAATGGGGGAAAGGACTAGTGAAAACTCATGTCCAGCGAGAATCCTTTCCTGTCCATCGAGTCCTGTGAGTAAACTCTAACGCATAGGTATGACATTATTCTTAGTTTTGAAGAATAAGACTACAAATCTCACATATACTTGTTGTTTCTTATAAGCTGTTCTGATCTATGTGGAGAACCTTTCAGCATCTTTACAGGACAAAATGACGGGCGGGTTTAACCTGGTTATATTCAATCTGGTTACTATACAATGTGTACTGTTACTCCTTTGAAGGGAACAAACTGACTGACTGAATGGCGAGGTGTGACAATTACTAGGTCTAGCTACTGATCTCAGGAATGTCCTTCCTTTTTTTTGTTATTTTTTTTTTCTCTTCCACCCCATGACTTGAAGTTTGATACAGTATTGTGTATTTCTTGCAGCATTTTTTGCTTAGGTATGGAAGGACACCATTAGCCTATTATATTTGCCTAATTGAGCTATCTGCGTTTACATTGAGCTGGGTAATTGCAATGCAGCTTCATTGACCCGAAATCTTATCACTCAATTTAAGTCCTATCCAGATAAGGGCCTCATTGTACATTTATACTACAGTGGCATCAATCACATGGGGCGTAACTCACCTTGATTTCCTACCTCAAGACACATTAGAGATTGATGTCACGCTTTACGCTACAAAACAATTAACCACTTCAGCCCCGAGCCTGTTTTTCAGATTCGGTGCTTACGAGACTAAAACAGTTTTTTTTGCTAGAAAATTATTTAAAACCCCCAAACATTATATATATTTTTTTTTCTAACACCCTAGAGAATAAAATGACGGTCATTGCAATACTTTTTCTCACACCGTATTTGCGCAGCGGTTTTACAAGCGCACTTTTTTGGAAAAAATTCACTTTCTTGAATTAAAAAATAAGACAACAATAAATTTGGCCCAATTTTTTTATATATTGTGAAAGATGATGTTACGCCGAGTAAAATAATACCCAACATGTCACGCTTAAAAATTGCGCCCGCTCGTGGCATGGCGTCAAACTTTTACCCTTAAAAATCTCGATAGGCGACGTTTAAAAAATTCTACAGGTTGCATTTTTTGAGATGCAGAGGAGGTCTAGGGCTAGAATTATTGCTCTCGCTCTAACAATCGCGGCGATACCTCACTTGTGTGGTTTGAACACCGTTTTCATATGCGGGCGCTACTCGCATATGCGTTTGCTTCTGCGCGCGAGCTTGTCGGGACGGGGCACTTTAACCACTTCCCGCCCGGCCAATAGCCGATTTACGGCCGGGAAGTGGTTATGAAATCGTGACAGGCCGTTCTCAAACGGCCTGCACGATTTCATGCCGCACGCACCCGTGCGGGCGCGCAGCGCGGCGATCGATGATGCGGGGTGTCAGTCAGACACCCTGCACCTCCGATCTCGGTAACGAGTCTCCGGCGGAGCCTCGTTACCACGTGATCAGCCGTGTCCAATCACGGCTGATCACGATGTAAACAGGAAGAGCCGCCGACGGCTCTTCCTCACTCGCGTCTGACAGACGCATGTAGAGGAGAGCCGATCAGCGGCTCTCCTGACAGGGGGGGTTCACGCTGATTGTTTATCAGCGCAGCCCCCCCTCGGATCGCCACACTAGACCACCAGGGAAAAAAATAAAAATAAAAAATAAATGACAAAAAAAAAAAATATGACAAAAAAAAAAATGACAAAAAAAAAAGGGGGGGCAGTAAAAAAAAATGATGCCAATCAGTGCCCACACATGGGCACTGATTGGCAACATTGATCCATCAGTGCCACCCCTCAGTGATCATCAGTGCCACCCCAGTGTCTGTCAGTGCCACCCCACAGTGCCAATCCATGCCCAGTGCCCACCTGTGCCACCTATCAGTGCCCACCTGTGCCACCTATCAGTGCCCACCTGTGCCGCCTATCAGTGCCCACCTGTGCCGCCTATCAGTGCCCACCTGTGCCGCCTATCAGTGCCCACCTGTGCCTCCTATGAGTGCCCACCTGTGCCGCCTATGAGTGCCCAGTGCTGCCTATGAGTGCCCATCAGTGCCGCCCATGAGTGCCCATCAGTGCCGCCCATGAGTGCCCATCAGTGCCCAATACCAGCGCCGCCTATCAGTGCCCATCAGTGCTACCTAATCGGTGCCCATCAGAACTACCTCATCGGTGCCCATCAGTGCCACCTCATCGGTGCCCATCAGTGCCACCATATCAGTGCCCATAATTGAAAGAGAAAACATACTCATTTACAAAAAAATTAACAGAAAAAAATAAAAACTTTATTTTTTTTTCAAAATCTTCGCTCTATTTTTAGTTGTTGCACAAAAAAAAAAAAAGGACGCCAATTTTGTTTGGGTGCAGTGTAGCATGACCGCGCAATTGTCATTCAAATTGCGACAGTGCTGAAAGCTGAAAATTGGCTTGGGCGGGAAGGTGCGTAAGTGCCCGGTATGGAAGTGGTTAAAAAAAAAAAATTTTGGTTTTCGTTTTTATTTTTATTTATTTTATAATTTTTAACACTGAAAAAAAAAAAAATATCACTTTTATTCCTATTACAAGGAATGTAAACATCCCTTGTAATAGAAAAAAGCATGACAGGTCCTCTTATATATGAGATCTGGGGTCAAAAAGACGTCACATCTTATATTGAGGCTTAAATGCAAAAAAAGTCAAAATGTAAACAAATTAAATGTCTCTTTAAGACGCTGGGCGGAAATGACGTTTTGACGTCACTTCCGCCCAGCAGAGGTATGGGGACGGCTGAGGGACATTTTTTCCCTCAGTCGCATCCCCGGACAGCCAGCAAGAGGACCCCATTGCCTCCGCCGCTACCGACGGCTTCGGAAAGCGGTGGAGGGCACGGGAGAGCGGCGGGAGGGGGGGGGAACCCTCTCCCGCCGCCGGTAACGGCGATCTCGCGGCGAATCCGCCGCGATGACCGTCGTTATTGTTAACAGGACCGCCCCACGAAGAGATGGATATCTCGGTTGTGGAAGCAGCTGCTGCCGTTACCGAGATATCCATCTTCAAAAAAATAACGTCTTTGGACGTGGGGCTGGTCAGAAGTGGTTAAGGTACCGCTCTGACAATAGCCCATGGGAACCTAGAGCAAAAAATGTTTTTGAACCAATAGATGCTGCAAAGGTCATCTATAGTGTCTGAAGCTGCATTGCTGTTCACTTCTTTATGTACAAGTTTAATGTATGTGATACAATACTGCCATCTAGTGGCGGGATCACATTATCTCTTAAGACAAGTTAAATTCTGTTCTCTTTCAAGTTACCAAACTTATTTTATAATAGTAATGTACATATACATTTTTCAAAACTTTAAGCATTAGTATCAGTAGGGACTCACACTTATTACATAGATAAAGAATGGAGATAATTGGCGAGAATATTTTCTGATGCATTGCTTGCGTATATGCCCCAGACGTTTTATTAACGGCCAATCGTATTTTTGTTTATTTGCTTATAGCTCCAGTGTGCCAGCACATACTGTAGATCCAGACCACACAGGAGTTGTTGAGAAAAAGAGATAGATAGGGTAAAACTGATTCTATAACAGTCTTTCATATAGCTTCATCGGGTTCTATACAGACCTCGCTCCCAAACAAGAGGTGATCACCACATCACCCTTTGAACCAACCGGATCCTACACAATAGGATAGGTTAGTGAGACTACATCTATCCCCGTTTTTTTCCCCCACAACCCACCCCTCTGTATCTATCCCCTTCCCTCATTCTCCTTGTTTTTTTTTGTTTTTTTTTTCGGAATCTCAGACAAACAAGTGAGATCTTCTTAAGTAGACAAAATGCCCCCGGACAAGGTACATTCTGTTCCTTTGTCACTAAAAATTCTATCTTTAAATGCAAAAGGACTCAATATCCCCGAAAAGAGAACTAAACTTATCAACAAATCTTCTAAACAAAAAGCGGACATCGTTCTTATACAAGAAACCCACTTTAAATCAGATAAAATTCCAAAAATTAGAGACAATAGGTTTCCAACTTCATTTCACGCCACCAATCCAATAGGTAAGACAAAAGGTGTCTCAGTTCTGATATCCAGGCGGACCCCATTCCAAATTGTTGACACTTTGATAGACCCTGAGGGTCGATATATTTTCCTGAAAGGGAAGCTGAAACAGCACCCCATCACCATCGCCAATGTATATGCCCCAAATGTGAGACAGGTCGCCTTCTTGCGTAAAATCAAAGACCTTTTGACAACTTTTACTTCTGGAACCCTGATATTTGGAGGAGACTTTAACACTCCTTTAAATCCCCTTGTAGATACCTCAAATGGTTCATCAAGCCTACCGTTCAGGGCCCTGAAACAAATCAAGATCCAACTCCAAGAACTTATGTTACATGATACCTGGAGAATCTTGAATCCCCAGACTAAAGACTATACATACTTCTCTAATATCCACCAAAAGTAATCTAGAATTGGCTATCTCCTCCTCTCGCAACCTGACCTTCCACTCCTGTCAGACTCAAAAATTGAGTCTATGACCTTCTCAGACCATCACCCAGTAACCATGACATTGACTTTCCCAGAAAAAAAAACAACATAACTAAGACATGGAGGCTTAATACCGCGGTACTAAAAAAAAACTCTGACACTTTAGAGTTTAAAGAAACGCTAAACGACTATTTTCTGCACAACGAAAACGACGAAACTTCACTGATTACACAATGGGAGACTCACAAATGTGTCATAAGAGGAGAGTTTATTAAAAAACTGACCAGAATAAAAAAAGAACAACAATCCAGAATTAGATCCCTGTTAGAACGCATCCACCAGTTAGAACGCACCCACAAGCGAACGCTGGAGGTCTCATCACTTGAGGAACTAACGCATGTCAGATCACTCCTATCTGATGAACTAAACATGAAAATCAAAAGGCAATATATATTGAGACACAAGATTTATTATGAGCAAGGAAATAAATATGGCAGGTTGCTTGCAAAAGCAGTTCAAAACAAGAAAACCGCCCACACCATCCATCAGATAGGAGACAAACAAGGTGAGCTGCGTTCCTCGAATGAAAAGATTGCAAAGCAATTTGAGCTCTATTACCAAAACCTTTATAATATTACCTCCAACCCTAAATGCCCACAGAATTCAGATAAAAGAGCAAAGCTTATACAAGATTGTTTAGAACATTATGGCCCGCCCCAAATTTCAGGGAATATTGCAAGAGAACTAGAAAGTCCCATCTCAGGCCCAGAATTTGAAAGAGCCCTAAAAGAGATGAAAATAGGCAAGGCCCCAGGCCCGGACGGTCTACCTTTACAATATTATAAGACTTTTACAGATTTACTAAAGCCGAGATTCCTAAAAACGTTCCAAGCTCTCCACTCAGAACAACACCCCCCCCCCAAACAGCTTTTAGAAGCACATATCACAGTAATTCCCAAAGACGGTAAAGATGTGACCCAAGTTACCAATTATAGGCCTATTTCCTTAATAAACATCGACGTGAAAATCTACACTAAAATTTTGGCAAATAGGATCCTCCCCTTGCTAACTTACTTGGTTTCCTTAGATCAAGTGGGATTTATCCCGGGAAGGGAAGGGCGAGACAATACAATAAAATCTCTTAACATAAATCATTGGGTATCCTCTAAACAAAAACAGGGCTTCTTCTTATCACTAGACGCCGAAAAGGCGTTCGATAGAGTGGCCTGGGATTATATCGATGCAGTACTAAAAAATATTGGCTTTCTGCCTCAAATGAGATCATATATCAAGGTACTATATTCAAACTCAACAGCAAGAGTCAGGCGGCGTACACACGACCGAGTTCCTCGGCAGAATCCAGCGAGAAGCTCGCTGGGAGACGTATTCTGCCGAGAAAACCGGTCGTGTGTACACTTTCGTCGAGCAAACCGTCGGGCAGCTCGTCGAGCCAAAATAGAGAGCATGTTCTCTATTTGCTCGACGGGAGTGGAATTTGGCTCGACGAGGTTATCGACGGGCTGTTTTCCCGACGAGAAGCTCGATCGTGTGTATGCTAAGCAAACCCGCGCATGCTCAGATAAAAGTAGGAGACTGGAGCACATCCTTGGTAAAAGTAGCGTTTGGAATGGAGATAGCACATTCGTCACGCTGCCAACATTATTGCATCGTTTAATTGCAGCGTTCTTTAACAAAAATTACAATTGCACAAAACTGGACCAGTGTATTTTAAATTTGCTGCTGATATTCCCACAGAGTTCTTCTGACATAGTTTGTGAAACAACTAGATGATTAGAAATGAAAAAAATTAAATAAAAATGAAGATCCCAGGATTTGAAATACAGGACCAAAAAAAGAAAGAAAAATTAGATCTAATTTTTTTTGGTACTGTATTTCAAATCCTGATCTTCATTTTAAACATTTGTTTAAAATGTTATAATCATCAGGGGTGTCAAACTGGTGGCCCTCCAGCTGTTGCAGAACTACAAGTCCCATCACGCCTCTGCGTGCAGGACTCATGCTTGTAATCAGGGCCGCCATCATGAATTTTGGGGCCCCTTACACAGCTTCAGGCATGGGAGAAAATATAAATATATCTATTAAATATATATCTATATATTTTTTAAAAACGGTGGTTGCCAACTGGGGCCCCGGGGACCTTTTTTTTTTTGTTATAAAAGGAAATTTTTCAAAAAAGGGGGCATTCCATTCGGGACCTCTGGGCCCTAAAAAAAAAAAACCTCTGGGCCCTTAAAAAAATTAAAAATAAATAAATAAAAAAATATATATAAAAAATAAAATAAAGATTTATATATATATATATAAAAAAGGAAATCAAAAACAAGGGGTTGCCTTCCAGGGCCCTGGGTACCTCTGGGTCCTTTATTAAAAAATAAAAATATAAAAAAGAATATATAAACAAAAATAAAAAATACAATTATAAAAAAAAGGGAGTTTGACACATGGGGCCCTGGGGACCTCTGAGCCCTTTAATAAAAATACATCTATATAAAAAAAAAAAAAAAAAAAAATTATAAAAATGTTTATCTAAAATAGAAAAAAGGATTGTCAACCGGGGGCCCTGGGGACCTCTGGGCCCTTTAATAATAATAATAATACTAAAAAAAAAATATATATATATATATATCTAAATAAATAAAAGAAATAAAAAAATATATTTTTTTCTAAAAAAAAGGGGGGTTGTCATCTGAGGCCCTGGGGATCTCCAGGTCTCTGTGGACCTCCAGACCTCTAAAAAAAAAAAAAATAAACATTGGCCCTTTAATAAATAAAAAATTACAAATTAATATTTTTATTTTATAAAAAAGGGCTTGTCATCTGGGGCCCTTGGTGGCCTCCGGGCCCCTTCGGACCCCTAAAAAAAAAAAAAATAGATATATTTTTTTTATTTTTAGGGTGGTTCCCATCTGGGCCCCTGGGGACCGACCCCCGGGCCCCTTACAGGTGTAATGCCTGTACCCCCCTGATGGCGGCCCTGCTTGTAATTGTCAGTCTTGCAATGTCTCATGGGACTTGTAGTTCTGTAACAGCTGGAGGGCCGCCAGTTTGACACCTGTGATCTAGTTGTATTTGAGTGTCAAGTTACCCCCCACTGAAACATTATTGTTTGGTCTTATCTCATCTGTCCCTTTCTAATTACACCTTTAAAATGATTTAAAAACATAACCTGCCTTCTCACAAGCTACATTATTTTTTGGAGTAAAAACACATAGACAAGTATGAACTGTAAACTCAAAAATCACCATTTATTTTGGTTAAGGATTAGAATAAAAAATAAAAAAGGCAGCACTGGATAGCTTGCTGCCATTTGTGCACAGACAGGTGGGGCGTCATGTGACTGCTCAGCAGTTGGCTTCAAAATTTGGAAATTGAGAGGCTCATCCAGGAAGGAACGTGTCAAGGTCTTGGACTCCCAGAGGTCAGAAACTGGAGCAGGGCAGGCAGATGTCACAAAGTTGTGGGACTACAGCAGACTGTCCTCTGGTACACCACCTGGAAGGAAGGGAGTCATCTTTTGGTTTTTCGCAAGGCCTTCCTTGGTGGATTCCCTCCAGCCTGCTCTCTGACCCTCTCTGCAGCCTTCTTAGCAGCCTTCCTCTTCTGCCTGGCTGGAGGCGGGGCCATGGAGGCAGTACTCATGCCAGGAGGAGGAGTAGCAGAACGTGGTGGAGGAGGAGAAGGAGCAGGAGAAATAGAATCAAGGGGAGGAGGAGAATGAGAAGGAGGAGGGGGAGCAGTAGGGGCAGGAGAAGAATGAGTAGAGGGAGCAGTAGGGGCAGGAGAAGAATGAGTAGGGGGAGCAGTAGGGGCAGGAGAAGAATGAGTAGGGGAAGCAGTAGGGGCAAGAGAAGAATGAGTAGGGGAAGCAGTAGGGGCAGGGGAAGAATGAGTAGAGGGAGCAGTAGGGGCAAGAGAAGAATGAGTAGGGGGAGCAGTAGGGGCAGGAGAAGAATGAGTAGGGGAAGCAGTAGGGGCAGGAGAAGAATGAGTAGGGGAAGCAGTAGGGGCAGGAGAAGAAGAAGAAGAAGAAGAAGAAGAAGAAGAAGAAGAAGAAGAAGAAGAAGGAGGAGGAGGAGGAGGTTGTGAGCGAGATGTTCTTCGGCGATGGCGATGTGAACAGAGCACCGTCTCCTCAGTGAGATGACCCCTCACCGCCTTATTGGCTAAGATGACGAGGAGTCCCTCAAAGAGGAGACGCTGGTCCTCACTCATGTGGTCCATTTTGGCCAGAATAAAGGTCAAAAAGCCCTCCTGAGAGGTGGCAGGCTGCTGGAGGCTGGCCTGTGCCTCGCGAATGAGGGCCAGTGAGGCCTCGCGAACCCTCATATCCCTCGCGGCCCTTCTGGGTTGAAGGCGTATTGGAGGCACCTGACACCTAGTACTGCTACTAGGCCCGGCCACCTCCTCCGAGCAACTTGGGCCTGCCACCTCCTCCGAGCCAATTGGGCCTGCAACCTCCTCTGAGCCAATTGGGCCTGCAACCTCCTCCGAGCCAATTGGGCCTGCCACCTCCTCTGTGCCACTCACCCTGCCCTCCTCCTGCCTGGTACTTTCCTGTACCTCCTGCTGGCTGATATCCTCCTGTGTATTAAAAAAAGGGACAGTTTTACTTTTGGGTTCCAAAACCACACACAATTTTCAGCTCATGACTGTTGCAAACTGTTTGTCAAGAAATTGATAAGCCAATCATTCTGACCCCTGCAGTTTGTATATTTTTAACCTCTTCTCTTCTTAATGCACCACTATAATACATTTAGATATTTAGATATAATATAAATTTAAACAAAAATACTCAAAATTTACTTCATTAATTTTGAAATGTATACCTATATCCAATTTTTTTTGGAATTTTACCCCTCCCTCTATTTTTTAGTTCCCTCTCTCACTAAATAATGGTGGGTGGGCTTATTAGTCCATCCAACACATTAAATCAGGGATCCTCAAACTACGGCCCTCCAGCTGCTGTGGAACTACACATCCCATGAGGCATTGGAAAACTGACATTCATTCACAGACATGACAAGGCATGATGGGAATTGTAGTTCATGAACAACTGGAGGCCCATAGTTTGAAGACCCATGCATTAAATGATATCTAAAAAATTATTTAAGCAGAATATAAACTTTAAATATACACTTTAATTCACTTATTAATATGATTTTTTTCACCCTTTTTTCCTCTCTCCTTTCTCCTTGCTTTCTCATCCCTCTCTACCCTCTCCTCTACTTGTGTTTTATCTCCCGCACACTCCCCCCCTCCCCTTCTCCACAATTCTTCTTCCATCTACCCCCGGGGACTGTACTCCTGAGGTCCTAGAGGTACAATAGGTGAAAATATAGTTTGGGAGCCCATCCTGTAGAAGATGAGTTTAGGATCTTGAAATACCCATATTATCCATACTATAACCAACGTAGATTAACTTAATACACTGAGACCATTTTTGGCCTTTTTTGTATGTTAATGTATATATGTATTCTGTGTCCTTCAGTTTGTTTTTCTATGTTTCCTAAAAAATGTTTTTAGAACGTTTAAAAATAAAAAAAAATTTTACCTTAACATTAGTGGCCACTACTGACTAATGATATGTAAAACACATTAAGCTAGTCTTTTTTTTTATTCACCTTTAAACATCAAAACATCTATTTTCCAAAATTAAAACCACACACACACACATTTGCACATTGAAAGTACTATACCTGCCTCCAGACAGCCAAATCTGGCTCTTGCTCCAGGATGGAAGGCTGCTGAGAGGTCTCATCTAATGGAGGAGCATCAGGTTGCCTGGAGGGAAGTCTGGGGGGAAGGCTGGACCTCCCTCTTCCTCTTCCTCTTCCTCTCTGTCTTCTGGGGGGAAGGCTGGACCTCCCTCTTCCTCTTCCTCTTCCTCTCTGTCTTCTGGGGGGAAGGCTGGAAAGTGATGGCCTTACTTCCAAGTGGTCATCCAGAAAGGACAGTCTGTTGTAGTACCACAACTTCGGTACATATACCTGCCCTGCTCCAGCTCCAGACCTCATAGAATCTAACACCTTGTTGCGTTCCTTCCTGTAGGAGCCTCTCAAAGTTCCAATTCTCACCTCCAACTGCTCAGCAGTCACATTATGCCCCACCTGCCTGCGCACAAGTGGGAGCAGGCTCTGCAGTGCTGCTGTCCTCAGTTCTTTATTTCGGGACCTAGGGTCTTTGGTGGCCCACAGCACTGTCTGCTCCCTCCATCTGTCTATGAAGACTTCTAGAAAATCCCTTTTGTTGAATCTATTCATTTCTGCCAGAAAAAAGAAAATGAAAAATACTATAATGTCAATCCACAGTCTTGAAACTCGAGTACTCTTTATCAACATCTAGCCCTTAAATGTCTGACTTTCCTGAATAGGCCTCTGCTGCAGGGCCGCCATCATGATTTTTGGGGCCCCTTACACAGCTTCAGGCATGGGCCCCCTGGAGCAGAGAACCGGGGGGGGGGGGCTGCCGAATGAAATTGAGAAGGGGGGCTGCCACAGAAAGAAAAAGAGAAAAAGAGAGATATATATATATATATATATATATATATATATATATATATATATATATATATATATTTAGTTTAGTTTTTATTATTTTTGGAAAGGGTGGTTGCCATATGGGGCCCTGGGGACCCCCGGCCCCTTACAGGTGTATTGCCTCTACCCCCCTGATGGCGGCCCTGCTCTGCTGTCCCAAGTTCAAAGCCTACCTACACGCCTGTCGTGCAATCGTCTTCCTTCCGCACCCCGGTCGGACGTACGACACGTGTGTTCGAGCATTACATACACTCCACACACGTCTTCCGCCCATGATTATGAATTCGATGTTTCCCCGCCCCTTTCGTCGTGCAAACGACAAGGAGGAATTTGCATATCATGTGTTGGTCAAGTTCATAGGAAACAGATGACCAGTTGTGTGTAATGAGGCCTAGATCCCTTCACTCATTTGTGGATGAAACGTTAGAAACGATTTAGTTTGGGCAAGACTTTTAAAAGCGACCATTTTCAACATGTATTAAACCACATATTTTACAAATACATCTGTGAAAAACTATCTTGCCCCCACACCATACTTTGAGCAAAATGCTGTATCTAAACGCGGTTATGTACGACAGCACTATAGATGGCCATTTCAGAAAATGTTTATTGTAACTTTCTCCTAGGTTATCATATTTAAGTAGCCCACAAACTCATCCCATCACTAATAAACTTTAAAAAGGTAGTTACATACCGTCGTTGAACCCGACCGTTCTCTCCGCCGTCTTTAACAAACTGGGAATGCCACTTTCAATTCACGTGGTATCCCGTTATAGACGCGGATGTGCGACGCAACGCACGTCTCCCCACCCCTGACGTTCTGTGTCGTCCTTTCCCCGACCCTCTTTCATTATTTCTCCTAGGTTATCATATGATACATAGCTCAACAACTTCTACCATCACTAATAAACTTTAAAAAGGTAGTTACATACCGTCGTTGAACTCGAGCGTTCTCTCCGCCGTCTTCAACAAACTGGGACCGCCCCTTTCACTTCACGTGGTATCCCTTTATTCGCGCGCATGTGTGACGTTCCGCACGTTTCCCCACCCCTGACGTTCAGTGTAATCCTTTCTCCGCCCCTTATCCTTCATTTTATTTATCGGGGAGCCAACAAAAATGGACGCACAACAAGCAGGCCGGGCGGGAGAGAGCTCATCAAGGAGAAGGCGAAGCTTTAAAGCAACCAATATGACCTTCGAGGAGATGGTGGAGCTGGTCTCCATCTTTAAAAAGGAGGACTATGATGGCAGCCATGGACCGTACAAGCACCCCAATAAAGTAAAGGCGGAAATAATGGAGAAGGTGGTGAAGAGGCTCTTTCAAAAATTTGGGGTGCGAAGGAGCAAGGAGCAGATCAGAAAGAGGTGGTCGGATCTAAAACTGCGGGAGCCAGAGACCATGAGCAGGATCAGGAGAGTTTTAAAAAGTAAGTACATTTTTTTTTTTTTTTTGGCGCCATGTGCATTTTCTTGCAGGTTGTATTCATATTTTTTGGGACAAAGAATTGGTCGGAAAAGTCGTCGATTCTTTCGGAACGTCGACTCCTACGATCAAATATTGAACTATTTTTACAGGCCTGGACTTTCCATTTTTTTTTTTTTTTTTTTTTTTTTTTTTTTATGGGTCCGGAGGTCCCCAGAGCCCTGGACAGCAACCCCTACTTTTTTCCTACGTTTTTATTAAAACCAAAAACTATGTTTTTTTTAAATATATTTATTTAGTTTTTTTTATATATATATATATATATATATATATATATTATATATATATATATATATATATTTATTATTAATATTATCATTATTAAAGTGCCCAGAGGTCTCCTGGGCCCCCGGATGGCAACCCCACCGCCCTTTTTTTAATTTTTTTTTTTTTCAAATATATATATATATATTTTTATATTTTTTTTTTGGTTATCATTAAAGGGCTCAGAGGTCCCCAGGGACCCATGTGGCAAACCCCCCCCCCCCCCATTTATTTTAAAGCTTAAAAAATTTTTGTATTTTTGTTTATATATATTTTTTTTTTTTAAAAGGCCCGGAGGTTCCCCAGGGCCCCCCTTTGTTATGTATTTTTAAATAAATCTTTATTTTTTTTAATTTTTTTTTAGGGGTCTGGAGGTCCCCAGGGCCCCGGATGGCTACCCCCCTTTTATATATATATATATATTTTACTTTTTTTTCTCAATTTCCTTTTTTTTTTTAAAGGCCCCCTTTGCTTCTCAATTTCAGGCGGCAGCAACCCCCCCCCCCCCCAATTCTCTGCTCCAGAGGGCCCTTTCCTTAAGCTGTGTAAGGGGCCCCAAAATTCATGATGGCGGCCCTGTGCAGACCTCCCAACACACACTGATTCTGTGGGACTTTCCGCTTCTTCACGCAGTCCCGGGAAAGGGTTATTTTTCCTGCACTGCAATAGGAGGCAGCACGGAAGCAGGAGGAACCGGAGCGGTGTGTGGAGGACTGTGGCTGCTGAAGGGAAGAAAGCCAACAGCCGGGCTAATGACAGTCTGTGGCCCTGGCTGTCGGCACAGATGAGAGGCACTCCCCCCCCCCCCCACTCAACAACTTTGAATTCCCCCTCCGTCCAGGGGGCCCCTTCAACACTCAAGCCCAGGGGCCCCCACCACCCTAAGTCCTACCCTGGTTGTGAGCATGATATTTGGTCGTAGAAGTCGCCGTTCCAAAATAACGACAACTTTTCTGACCAATTGTTGGGCCCAAAACATTGATCTCACTAATGTTGTGCACTTTTTTAGTTTAAAGTGAGATCAATTGTGTTATTAATGTTGATGTATTATTAAAGAACTTCTCTTACTGTAAAGACAATATACAGTAAAAGGAGAGTCTGCTCAGCAGTTGGTGACACATGTGGACTCATTTGCAGAATTGTTGCCCACAAGAATAATCCATTTATGGGTTCACACAGAGGAGGTGATCCAGTGTATACTTGGTTTGCCTACATGTTTGAAATTATAACAAAGGTACAAGAAATGTAATAATTTTTTTAACGAATGCCTAGAATCCGGTGTTCTGCCTAGAGGGGGCTGTTCAAAACATCAATCGTCCCACAAATGGTCTAAACTAAAACAGATTCCTCTTTCAGGCCTCTTCATCTTTCCATTTTCTTTATTCTCGTAGGGCGGAATGAAGCTTCTACACAGGAGCAGCAAGGCAGCACCCAAGCCCCACCCCCGCGGGATGATGATGCCACTACATCCGGTAAAGTAACATATTAACACAGCTTCAGCTAATCTAGATGTAGGCCTGCTAAATTTTAATACCTGATTTGGTCATACATTTCAGGAGCTGGTGGCGGCTTGGATACCCACAGTGCTCATCTCCTAATTTCCCAGGTCCAGTCCTGCAGGGATGACATTGAGGATATGAACCACGAGATACGGAAAAAGACCAAAGAAGTGGAAACCAAATTAAAAAATATAATTGATGTTCTGGGGAGGGTTTGATTTTGAGGGTTTTAGTTTTGTAATGTTTGTTTGAAAAAAATAAAAAAAAAAGATATATACGTTTTAATCAAAAAGACCAAAAAAAAAAATTATATATGTTTTAATCAAAAAGACCAAAAAAAAAAAAAAAATAAATTATATATGTTTTAATCAAAAAGACCAAAAAAAAAAAAAAAAATTATATATGTTTTAATCAAAAAGACCAAAAAAAAAAAAAAAAAAATTATATATGTTTTAATCAAAAAGACCAAAAAAAAAAAAGTTTATATTTTTTTAAATCAAAAAGCTAAAATATTTTTCCAAAAATTGTTCCAATTATTACCTCATTTCTGTTTGTTAAAAACCTAATTGTTGAAAAAGTAAAGATATTTTGAAATCTAAAAAAAAAGTGTGTGTGGTTTTGCTTAAAATACCAATAACTGTACATGTGATTTTTTAGGATGTCACCTAGGAAATTAGTTAAGGAAAATACACTTGACACTACATGTAGAAGAATATGAAAAAATATGAAACATTGAAAAACACAAGCGAGACATAAAAATTTTGGTATCAAGATTTAAAATATTTGGAAACAGAAATTAAAACACATTTGGTTGTGATGGTATGGCTCCCCTACCCATAAAGTACTGTACATATTTGTCCCTCACTTCACGGGCACTCTGGGGGGGCAGTCCTTGATGGGCAGCTTCAAGACCTGGCAATGTTTCCTCGGTTTCAAAAAGTCCAGCCTCGGGTCCAACCGGGGCAAGATATGTTGTTGATTGTCTTCGCAAAAAATTATGGAGTATGCAACAAGCAAAAATAATATAGTTCCACTTGTACTCCGCCATGTGGAGAGAGGTCAAGAAAAGGCGGAACCGGCTGGCCATTATTCCGAAGGTGTTCTCCACCACTCTCCGGGCTCTGGCCAGCCGGTAGTTAAAGACCCTCCTCTCTGGGGTGAGGGTCCGCTGAGGGAATGGCCTCATAAGATGGGGTCCCAACGCAAACGCCTCATCAGCCAAGAAAACAAATGGCAACCCTTCAAGATTCTGGTCATCCGGTGGCAATGACAGATCCTCCTCTTGAAGGCGAAGCGCAAACTCGGTCTGCTTGAAGGCTCCCCCATCCGAAATCCGTCCATTCATCCCGACATCCACAAAAAGGAATTCGTACTGCGCTGACACCACCGCCATCAGCACAATACTATTGAACCCCTTGTAATTGTAGAACTGGGATCCTGAACGGGGTGGAGGCACGATGCGGACGTGCTTCCCGTCGATGGCTCCCCCGCAGTTGGGGAAGTTCCACCGCCTCTGAAAGTCCATGGCCACAGACTGCCACTCCTGTGGCGTGGACGGAAGCTGTGGAAGAAAAAAAATAATAAATAAAATTATACCCAAAACATTGCAAGCGGATTATACAAAGACATTATAAGCATTAAAACATTTCTTTGAACTAGCATATTATACATAAATAGATTTAGTCAATTCTCACAGTAAACACCCCCTCTGATGTGCCAGTGCCCAAGTTTTGTGTGGGCCTAGATGAGTTTGGGAGTACACAAAAAAAACAAAAAAAAAAAGTGTACATAGACTTTTAAAACACATTTTGGAGGGGAGGGCTAGATGAGTTTGGGAGTACACAAAAAAAACAAAAAAAAAAAGTGTACATAGACTTTTAAAACACATTTTGGAGGGGAGGGCTAGATGAGTTTGGGAGTACACCAAAAAAAAAAAAAAAAAAAAGTGTACATAGACTTTTAAAACACATTGGAGGGGAGGGCTAGATGAGTTTGGGAGTACACCAAAAAAACAAAAAAAAAAAGTGTACATAGACTTTTAAAACACATTTTGGAGGGGAGGGCTAGATGAGTTTGGGAGTACACCAAAAAAAAAAAATAAAAAAGTGTACATAGACTTTTAAATCACATTTTGGAGGGGAGGGGGCAAACATTACAATGGATATAACACAATACATTGGGAAGTGACTAGGCTAGGTGCGTTTGTGCCCAGGATAGCATGCTGGGAGGTAAGTGAAGGGAAATAGGCATGTAGGCCAAAAAAGGGGCATCATTAAACTTTACAGCATGCATGGGGCAGAGGGGACATTCACAGCATATTCCAAACGGTAATTATGGAAGAAGGAGATAAGTGCAATACATTAGCATACATTATATACATAAAATGAGATAGTAAAGGAGAAAACTTACCCTCATATACTCCTCCTGCAGAACCTGGATGATAGCAGAGCAGGTATCAGGAATAATAAGGCCCAGAGCCTGGGGGGAGATGCCCGTAGAGAACTTTAAGTCCTGAAGGCTTCTCCCAGTTGCCAGATAACGTAGGGTGGCAACTAGCCTCTGCTCAGCACCAATAGCCTCCCGCATAACGGTGTCCTGCCTGGTAATATAGGGGGACACCAAGGCCAACAGGTGCTGGAAAACGGGATCCGACATCCTCAGGAAATTCCTGTAATCTTCAGGATTATTTTCCTGAAGCTCCCGCAGCAAAGGCATATGTGAGAATTGGTTCCTACGGAGCAACCAATTCTTGGTCCATGAACGCCTCCTCACCCTGTTCATGGACTCGTCATCTAGGTCTAAAAGCAATAGACCTATAGACATGGCACGCACAGCACGAGCTCGCCTATGACGAGATGCCTGCAACATGGCTACAAGGTTAGAAACGAACGTCTAAACAGAATTGCACTAAACAGACCGCACTGAAGAACAGCAAGACCTATGAAGAACGACCTGAAAATCAAAAACGGGCGGACAGGACCGCAATGTAAAACAATACGACCTGACCGCACGCCCCGATAGCCAAGATACGAACCCACAAGTACAAACTGAACGGCAGAGATCGATCGGAAAAGCACGAAAACTGAGAAGCGCGAATCGTCACTCACCAAACTTTTACTAACACGCGTAAACACGAGATCAGCAAAAGGAGCCCAATGGGTGGCGCCAAACCAAACGTACGTCCCCTTTATAGTGCCGTCACACGTGGTGAACGTGAGATCGACGAGATTTGGACTTTGAACGTGTGTACGCAAAGCAAGCTCATCGAGCTGCTCGACGAGCAGAACGGGAAACTCGACGGGCGGAACGATGTGTTTGGCTCGACGAGTTTCTGGGTCGTGTGTACGCGGCCTCAGAGTCAACGGCCACCTATCGAAAGCCTTCAATCTTCGCAACGGAACAAGACAGGGATGCCCCTTGTCCCCACTTTTATTTGTTCTAACACTAGAACCCCTGCTTAATAAAATTAGATAAAATTAGATCAAAATTAGATCAGAGATATCAAGGGAATCAAGATTCATGATAAAACATATAAAATAGCAGTCTTTGCTGACGACATGTTTCTTTTCCTTTCGAACCCCCATATTTCCATCCCTAACCTACTTAAAGACCTAGATCACTTCCATTTATTGTCAAATTTAAAAATTAACCACTCCAAATCCAATGCCCTCAACATCTCCTTGCCCACTGAAATGGTAGAACTATGCAAGAAAAGCTTCCCATTTAAATGGGCCAACCACAGTGTCACATATTTGGGTATCAAAATCTCATCAAACCTGAAAGATCTCTTCCATCTCAATTTCGAACCTGTCCTGAGAGGAAAACAGGAGGATTTGAATAGATGGAACACATTAAATGTATCCTGGTTTGGCCAGGCTGCCCTAATTAAAATGACCATCCTGCCAAGGTTTCTCTATATTATGCAGACAATCCCAATCAAAATTCCCTTATCATTCTTCGCCACCAAGCTGCCCTATTGACGAGAATTGTGGACTGGAATATACACCAAACAGTGAAAGATATCCTCATGAACTAAAAAATCTACCATGGATCAACCCAGAATTTCACTCAAATTTCACCAAAACACATCCCCTTATTGGACCTACACTCGAAAATTTCCATAATACTTTTAAACTCAAAAATCCTTCCCCATGGCTTAGCCCTCTTTCACCGCTACAACAAAACCCTGACTTTCCCCCTGGTATGGAGAAATCGTTTCCAACACATCAATGGCCATTTAAAGAGATACTGTCAAAACACTTCTTTAAAAAAGGTAAATTTCTCTCTAGAGAGGACATACTTAATGACATCAAACCATCTCTCCTATCTCACTGGAACTACATTCAAATCAAACACTTTCTATCCAACAAAGACACTGTCCATCAATGGACAAGACCCCTTACTCCGATAGAAACTCTTTGTACAAAAACGTCCCCACGCAGACATATTATCTCAACTGTCTACAACTCGCTATTTGAAGACGATACTGACTTCTCCAGCTCTTCCTGTAAAGCCTGGGAAAGAGATCTAGATTTAGACCTGACTGGGAAAGACTGGGAAACAATCTTCCTCTACGTGCACAAAGGCTCGCTGAATGTGGCCACACAAGAAAGTGGATTCAAGATCATTACCAGATGGTATAGAATGCCCACAACTCTGCATAAAATCTCATCTAATGCCTCTGACAGATGTTGGAGATGTAAACGAGAGGAGGGCTCTATGATACACGTCTGGTGGTCATGCCCTCTAATCCAGCCTTTCTGGACATCGGTACATGAAACAATTCAACTAGTCACTTCATCAAACCTAAGTTTTACCCCGGCCCAGTATCTACTACACTTAAGTTGTATGCCCAATAATCAATATTTGAAATCAGTTCCCATGTTTATGGTTAACGCAGCACGGCACTGTATCCCCTCTCACTGGCAATCTCCTAGTATTCCAACGAAAGCAGAATGGTTTAGGAGAATAAATTGCATGGAAAAAGTTGAAGAACTCATTAGTATTTCACAAGAAATAATTACTAAATTCTATGCTACCTGGTACAACTGGACAACGTTCAAAGGTTCTCAACAGTACAAAGCTATCATTAAGTAAAGCTAAAGCTGGGATTTAATACTTGTTTTTTTTCAGGTCACCTGATCCCCCCCCTTTCTTTTTTTTTTTTTTTCTTATCTTCTTTCCTCCCCCCTCCCCTTCCTCTCCCCACCCCCCCTTCACGAATATGCTTGTTCAAGCACCGATATTGTCCTTTCACTTTAGTTAGAAAATTAAGGCAGTTTTGATACATGTATGCTTACATGAATATCACAGTATGGAACTCCCATACAATTGTTTCTGTTCTTTTTTTATGTATCCTCTGCTCTATACAATTCTTATCTACTATTATGCTTTTGTAAGCGTATGTTGTATTATGCGTTACTTTTCACTTAATAAAAACCTTTTGTGAAAAAAAAAAAAAAAGAAACGCTAGCACTTAGGTTTTCATCCTGGGGGTGGGCCATTTAGCTACGGCTTCAACTTTAGCTGGTTCAGGTTTCTGTCGCCCGCTCCCCACCCGGTGGCCCAAGTACTGCACTTCAGCCATCCCTATATGACACTTGCTGGGTTTCAGTGTTAACCCTGCCTCTCCAATACGATCTAGAATGGCCGCTATGTGTTGTATGTGCTCTGCCCAGGTCTGGCTAAATATGGCGATGTCATCTAAATAGGCACATGCGTATTCCTGGAATCCGTCCAATAACCGATTGACCATCTGAGGAAAAGTTGCCGGATCGTTCTTCATCCCGAATGGCATGAAACGAAATTGATAAAGGCCAAACGGGGTGACAAACGCCGACTTGGGGATGGTCTCCTCAGCCAGTGGAATCTGCCAGTATCCCTTACATAAGTCTATGGTATTGAGATACTGGCCCCGTGCCATCTTATCCAGCAGCTCGTCTATCCGGGGCATCGGATAGGCATCAGACAACGTTTTGTCATTTAGCCTCCGGTAGTCGACACAGAAACGTGTCGTGCCGTCCTTCTTTGGTACCAGCACTACTGGCGATGCCCAAGGGCTATCGGAAGGTTCGATTACCCCCAGCTGCAACATCTCGTCAATCTCAGTCTTTATATGCGTCCTGACTGCTTCAGGGACACGATATGGGGTTTGCCGCATAGGTAGCTGTCCTGGGGTCTCGACTTGGTGAATGGCCAGCGGACTGTACCCAGGTAAATTGGAGAAGGTAGCCCCTTTAGCTACAATCAGCTCTTGTACCTGGGCACGCTCCTGAGGGCTTAGCCGCTCCCCCAGCTGAACCCCCTTGGAGGGCTCCGTCTGTCCCTCCTGTTCTAAGAGGTCAGGTAGTGGCAGATTCTCCTGATCCTCCGAGGCGGAAGCGCATATGGCGGCCACGTCCTCTATCCTCTCATGGTATGGTTTGAGCATATTCACATGGAGCATGCGTCTCTCTCCTACCCCTGAGCAGGGGCCAATCACATAGGTGGTGTCACATCTCTGTTCCACCACCTGGTATGGGCCTTGCCAGATGGCCTGCAGCTTGTCTGTGCGGACCGGTTTTAAAATCAAAACCTTTTGTCCCACCTGAAAGCTGCGGTCTCTGGCTCCCCTATTGTACCAGCGGCGCTGACGTTGTTGGTCCGTCCCGGAGGTTGGTGCGCACAGCCTGGGTTAGCGCCTCCAGACAGTCCCTGAACTCCAGTACGTAGGATACAATAGGGGTTCCGTCTGGGCTACTCTCCCCCTCCCAATGCTCTCTAATTAGGTCTAGTGGCCCTCGCACCCTTCTCCCAAATAGTAATTAAAAAGGGGAAAACCCTGTTGACTCTTGGGGTACCTCTCTATAAGCGATGAGCAGATGGGGTAGAAAGCGCTCCCAGTCTTTATGAGCCTCTCCAAATGTACGGAGCATCTGCTTTAGCGTACCATTAAACCTTTCGCATAGACCATTGGACTGGGGGTGGTACGCCAAATTTACTATTGGCTTAATGCCACATATCTTCGGCGGTGAACTGGGTGCCTCTATCGGATATGATTTCTTGGGGAAACCTCACCCTGGAAAATATTTTCATTAAGGCCTCTGCCACAGTTTCGGCATGAATGTTGGTGAGGGCTATAGCCTCGGGGTACCGAGTGGCATAGTCCACTACAGTTAAAATATCTTTTCCCGGAGGGACTGGGTTTTGGTAAGGGCCCCACTATATCTATGGCCACCCTACTGAAGGGTTCTTCAATAATGGGAAAAGGACATAACTTGGCTTTGTGGCGGTCACCTCGCTTGCCTACTCGCTGGCAAATGTTACAGGAGGTGCAGTATTGCCTCACATCCTTGGAGATCCCTGGCCAGAAGAAAGCGTGGGTCAACCTGTATCGGGTACGTGTCATCCCCAGATGCCCAGACAGGGGAATGTCGTGGGCAATCCGAAGCAGTTCTTGCCTATACTTCTGTGGAACCACTAACTGTTTAGTTGTTACTGTGGCCGACCCTCCCACTCCTCTTTTAGCAATGCGGTAAAGTAGCCCTTTCTCCCAGGTGTACCGCTCCCCCTCTAGCCCAGCCTGGTCAGCGTGTACCCTGTCCCTGTATACCTGTAGCGTGGGGTCTGACCTCGGCCTTAAACTTAGTGGGGGTATCCCAGGACATACGTGTCGTGTGGGGGTCATGGTTTCTTACCGGAGCCTCAGAGTGTGTAGGTGGAACCGTGGTGCGAGCCTGTTGTCGTGTGGTCACTGGATGGGCTTCCTGGTATGGGGCTGGGGTACAAAAGCAGAGGTCATCTGGCCCAAGTCATTTCCCAGCACAACATCTGCTGGTAAATTTTGCATGAGGCCCACTTCTACCGTCCCCCCCTCCCACACCCCAATTCAAATGTACTTTGGCAGTGGGTAGTCGATACGCTGCTCCCCCTGCTACTTGTACTGGCACGGATCCGCCAGTGTGTGCCGAGTCAAGGACCAAATGGGGTGCTATCAAGGTTAAAGTAGCTCCTGAATCCTGAAGCCCCTGGACTTCTTTCCCCTCCAAGTTCACTGGCTGTCGATGATGCTGCCGGTTATCCGTGGCTCGGACTGTCATCACCTCATGCAAGATTCCCAGGGGTTCTTCCGCTGGAATGCTCAACATCTCTTGAGTGGCTGGCTCACGTTGATAATGATGGGCAGCAGCCCTTGGTGCTAGGTTCGGTCAGCCTTGGTTTTAGGTGCACTTGTGTGCCATATGTCCCCACTGTTTGCAGGTGTAGCATTGGATGTTGGTATGTCCGTTATATCTGGAGGGTGGTGGTAAAGTCCCTTGGGATTGATGAAAAGGGGAGGCTGTGAGAGCGGGGGGTGGTAGAGTACTGGGTGGTCCCGCGGGTCGAGGATAACTCTTGGTTAGGGGCCCATGATGTCTCCTCGTATCAAAATGCTGATCTGCTAATCGAGCCGCTTCGGTTAGGGTGAGAGGTTTCCTGTCTCGCACCCATTCTTGTGCCTCTGGGGAAAAACGTTGAAGAATTGCTCCAACAGCATTAACTGTCGCAATTCCTCCATAGTAGTGGCTTGGCTGGCTTGTATCCACCCTTGGGAAGCTTGGTCCAGCTTGTGTGCCCATTCAGCATGTGAATCCTTCTCTGGTTTGCGCAGGTTTCTAAACTTGCGCCGGTATGCCTCTGGAGTAATGGCGTATCTCTCTAATATTGCTTGCTTCACTTTATTATAATCCTTGCTGTCCTCACTGGGTACAGAGCGATATGCTTCTGCTGCCCGACCTGCCAGCTTGCCTGCTAGCAATGGGACCCATACCGTCCGTTCCAAGTCATGTAAATCACACAGTCTCTCAAAATCCTGTAAATACCCATCAATCTCATCCTTCTCCTCGCAAAACATTGTAAAGGCATGATAGGGAATTTTGGGTTTTATCTGGTTGTAGAGTGACCCAGTAGTGGATTCTGCTTGAGACTGTGTATACTGTGGACTGTGTGCCATCACGTACTCCTGCACATTCGCCATTACCATGTGCAGCATGGCATCTGATATAGGCTGTGGCAAAAATTCCAGCCTGGTCCTCATTTCTTTCTGGTAGAGGGTTTCTTCCATGGCTGCTGGTGGTGTAGTGCTGCGGGCTCTGTCTTTCTTCCATCAGCTCGGCAGTTAGTATCGCTTTGCATTTGTTGCTGGCTACCTTACCCCTGGCTTCTAGCAGTTCCTTTAATGTCTGCCGCTTTAGTCTAGAATAATCCATCTCCATTCACTTCGGTAGTTCACATTACACGAATTGCGCTTATCGGCTGTAAGGTTAGATCCCGTCGCTTGCCACCAATTGTATCGGAGTACAATATTAAACTCCACGATCTCCGCTGGTAACCAGGGTAAATCCACAGTCAGCGTTGAAAAGTAAGGCAATTTCCCAAATCTCCCCCAGTAACCGGACGAAACACAGCTCTGAGAGTCAACTAACTTTTTATTCGCAGGCTTCCATATTTATATAATTCCCCATGCAAGGGGTTTCCAAACAGCCAAACATTTAGCAGGGGTAATACAGGGAGGACCACATGGGGAACTTAACATTTTGGATAATTCTCCCATCAGGCATTGCTGCACGAGGGAAAAGTCGGTTGATAGGTGGGGTCTGGGGTTATGTGTTGTGGGAGTTCGGTTTAAAACTGCCGAACACCACTTCCGTTTCCGGCGCCGTATGGAGTAGCTGACTCCTTCTTCAGCTCCCGCACCAGGCTCCAGAAATCGGCATATAAAGCTGGCTTACCCACCCCAATCCACCACCAGCACCATCTGACATCCCTCCTGCTGCGGGGATGGACAAATATCTAGAAAAAGGCGCCGCACGATTGTATGCGGCTGCCACAGCACGAGCGGTACTGCCGCAAATCGAGGCCCCGGCTTCGGCCTACACAGAATTCGCTGCGGAAATGAATCCCTCGATGGAGGTGAGCGCTGCCACAGCCCCTCCATCCTCTAAGGCTATCCTGCCCTCCACATCTCCACATCCTGGGGATCTGAAAAACATTGACCTCATAGCCCAAGCAGTGGCCGCCCTGCTGTCTCCCATGATAGCCTCCTCAGTTAAGAAGGCTATCAACTCGGGCATGCAAAAGCTACAGGCCCAACTGGGGGAACACACATCCAGGCTGAACGAAGCCGAGCAACGCATAGAGGAAGATCTCTACTAGGCCCATTCCACAGAAATGGCCCAGGACAAGACAAATAAGTACATACTCGACAAGTTAGACGACTTGGAGAATAGATCCAGGAGGAGCAACCTGCGTTTCGTGGGCATCCCTGAATCGCTACAACCCTCGGCGCTCTCCGACCTATGCGCCCACCGCATCCCCGAAGCTTTGGGCCTCCCAGGCCCCTGCACTGTCAAACGCGCACACCGTATGAGTCTTTTCAACTCCGACCGCAAATCGCCTCGCCCTGTCATCGCAAAGTACCTCAACTATTCAGAGAAGGCCCTCATCCTGCAGAAGTTCAGACAGGCCAGGTCTCTCCAAGTAGATGGCATCAACATCCTGGTCTTTGCGGACTATTCTGTTGAAGTTTTCAAGAGGAGGAAAGCGTTCCAGCAGATCTGCTCAGAACTTCACCGCCTGCAGGTTAAATTCACTCTGGCATTTCCAGCGGTCCTCCGGCTCAAAGGACCCAACGGGGAAGAACTATCTTTTCACGACCCCTCTGCGGCGGAGGCTTTCCTGAGGTCACAACGTTCGGGCTCACACCCCAACCCACCACCCAGATCAGCACCCACCAATCGGGCCCTAGAACACGGCAGCCCACGTAATGACTCTCCGAAACTTTTCAGAACATCTGGACCAGACCAGCAACGTGTATTCACTTCCTGATCTACTCTGGACGGCTTAACTCCTAAGCGATGGCTACATACCGCCCTCGACGTTCCCTGAGTCCCCCAGAATGCACACCTTGCCAAGGCAGGCCTCCATCCCTCCCTCGCCCGTAAGGGCTCCCAATAGGCCTACAGTTACTCCTAGGTTTTGAATGGCCATTGCCTACTGTGCTCTGAATGTTTTCCTGTATTACACTGTATTTTCCTTTACATATGATTTGTATGTGATTCTCTCTCTGTTTTTCCCGGTGGGCTCCCTGCTGGGCCCTACCCCCCCATGCTTTACTCCTGCTGCCTCTGCCCCCTCGCCTAATTACGGGTATGATGCAGCATAGTGAGTCCTGTGTTGGGAGTTGGCCTAATCGGTGACTCCATGCGGAAAAAAGTTCCCTATTTTTGTTTTTTGCCATGTTCACCCCCATTCCCCTGCTCCCCCCGCCCCCACCTTTGTACTTTCGCCCTGCCTTAGACGCATCGTCCGCCTCTCCGAATTCTCTCCTAAATAACAGTCTCTCCGCTCTCTCTCCCTGCTCCTTGCCCATGCAACACTGTACGCCTTCACACTCTAAATCTCCATTTCCTGCCCACATCCCTGTGACAGAATGGCCTGTAAAACCCAGAGACGTTGGAAGGATGAGAGATACTCTTGTGCCAGCAGCACCAAGAACTCTTGGGTCGAAATCCACCCTGTGCCCTTTTGGGTGTAGGGTGGCTAATAGTGAATCATAATTCATATATTACATGAGATGGGACATTAATAATACTTCATATTGCAGGACTGAGATATCACAAGGAGTCATGATGACATGACCAGGTCAGCCAGTGAGTCATACCTTTTGTATAATTGGCTATTGAAATGTTAAGTGAGGTTGGCTCTTCAATGTGTGGACACATTCTGTGGAAAGGTGTAATGTATTGTCTAGGAGTAGATGCAATTGTCTATGGTACAAAGGTGTCAAACCCTTAGAGACAGTAAGTCTGTCTGGGTAATGTGATTGAGGTTTCTTTTCTGTGTGTGAAGATTATCTGTGATTGTGTATTATTCAAAAGGGAAAATCATTGTGTGACAGTATTTGGTTTTGATGTCATTATCTCAAGGAATGTATCTGTCAGGATCGGTGCCGAGATGTCTGCTAGATAATTAGCCTCAGTGAGTGAATAGGGGGGTGGGGACTGCATTGTCCTGTGATGAACTGTATTATGCTGTACTGTATATAAGCAAGCTAAGAATCAATAAAGTCATTCATACATTTTGGAAACCAGAGAAACGGAGCGCTGTCTCGTTTATTCTGGGAAATGGAATGGATCATGTCTGCCTGGTTGTTGGTGTGTCGGATAAGCTTGTCGTGGATGGATGGAAGGTTGTAAGCGGTGGTAACTGTTACATTGGTGGCAGCAGTGGGACGTCTCCTGCAGTCCAGGACATCCAAACCACCACCAGGATTCAAGATCTGGGCAGCTGCCGAGGAGCGATACGGGGACCAGCCAGCATGAGAGCGGAGTTCGGGAGGAGGCTGCCTCGGGAGGAGGCATGCGGAAGAAACATCGGGGACCAGTGACAGAGCGCACCATGCTCGGCTGGGAGGATGTGATCTGCCGGCAACTCTGGCATGAGGCGCTAAGCTACGAGCGGCACCAGCAGGGGAAGATCTTTCCCTCCTCCTCAGAGATGTACTGGACGCAGTACTGTGCGCGAGAGGTGTTCCTGAGGGGACAACCGCGAGATGATTGGAAGACGGAGCTCGGAAGATTGGTCCAGGAGGAGATGAAGCTAGACGCCAGCTACAGAGCCCTCCGGTGGTTCGCGGCTCAACTTTGGCCAAGTACAGCAGATGGCAGCCCAACAGAAGGCGTTGGCTATGGCGGCGTGGGGCTGCTCCATCAAAAAATGTACGGAGACCCAGACTTTGGGAGCGATGAGGAGTGGCGGCTGGAAAACATCCTGGACTTCCGAGATGAGGTGCTGGACCTCCCCGAAGAGGCATGTGGCCTGGAGCAATTGGAGTTCCTGGTTGAGCAGGAATTTGAGCTCGAAATTGCCTACAAGCGACTGTTTGATGGTGATCAGCAGCCTGGCATGGCTCCTGTTACCTGGGACTGTCCGGGAGAAATAGCAGTCACAAAGATGAGGAGCAAATGGGGCCAGGGATGACCCTACATTTTCCCATCCTAACCGCAAAGGAAGAAGCGGCGATGATACAGAGGGCACTGCGAGCGCTAGAATGCCAGAACACACCGGAGGTCACCCAGGCAGTGAGACAAGCTAATAGCATCAAGGTCTCAGAAAGTGGAGTTGAGACAGGCGCTGGAAGGCTGGGAAATGGTGATCAGCAGCAAGTCCAGAGTATCTCATCTGGGGCCCCAGCAGAAGCGCTGGCTACAGAGCAGAGTGCCCCTGGCATCTGTCCAGCATCAGAAAAAGAGCTGGATCCGGAGAGTCTGAGAGATGACCTGCGTGCGCTGTTTCCCCAACTGCAGATATCTCCACCTGGAGTAGAGGAAGCAATTCTCCCTCCCCAGAAATTGGACACTACCCCAATGTTCATCCCCCCAGCAGAAGCGCTGGCTACGGGGCAGAGTGCCACTATAATCTGCCTAGCATCAGAAAAAGAGCTGGATCCGGATTGTCTGAGAGATGACCTCCGTGCGCTGTTTCCCCAACTGCAGATATCCCCACCGGGAGTAGAGGAAGCAATTCTCCCTCCCCAGAAATTGGACATTACCCCAATGTTCATCCCCCCAGCAGAAGCGTTGGCTATGGAGCAGAGTTCTGCTGGTCCCTGCCCAGCCCTCAGTATGTTTTTGGAGGGTTTGGGAGACAGCCCCTGTCAGAAGTCACCCCAAGGGCTGGTCACAGAACCGGCAGGGGAGAAAACCCTTCCCCCTCCTCCAGCAGCTGTACCCAACTTTTTCATATGTCTCCCCGGCAGAAGTGCTGGCTACAGGACAGAGCGCTGATGGTCTCTGCTCAGCATCAGAACAAGAGATGAAGAACCCAGGAGATAGTCCCTGCAAGATACCTTCTCAGCGGCTGGTAACTACACCAGGAGAAAAGCAAGTACCTTTGCCTCCCCAAATGCATAGCCCTACCAGCCTATGTTCCCTATCAGCTGAAGCGCTGGAAGCTGGGCAGAGGATTATTCAGCGCCCCCCAATATCTGCAACCCCGCCCCGGATCAGAGGAGTGCAGACAGCTGTTCCCACTCTGCAGCGGCTGTTTTTATTCCCGGGAGACCGTCTGTGCGGTTTTGCTCCCCAGCGCAAGAGTCGTACTTTTACTTTTCCTGTTTGCCTGGGGTGGAAGTTTGTGACTAACGCAGGTCCAGACCAGTTGGGGGTCAGGAACCTGGTTAGTCTGTTTTTAAAAGGGGAGAAATGTGACAGAACCCACTGTCACTGTATGTCTTGGAAAGGATTGTGGGCGTGCCTCCTACCGACAGACTATGGCCCGGAAAGATACTGGAGACCTGAAGCTGGCATTATTGTGATGTAATGTAATGTTACAGCCCTACACCCCCCACCCCCCCCCCTCTTGTTGCTGGACACAGACAATGGAGAGTGGACTGCAGATGTCTCTCCGCAGGGGGTGTGTATTGAGAAGCTAGGCTGCCTGTTTACCATAATCTCATTAGGTTTCTGTACACTGTTTCAATGTCCAAATGTTCTGTTCCCATTGGTTGTTCCTTGTCCCCCTTCCCACATAGACAAGGCTAAGGGGAGTGTCCCTAACTGTGTGTAAAACTGTATGGTTTGGAATTTAATAAACAGTTAAGCTCTGGTTGTGTAACCCTCAACATGTGTGGATTGTCTCGTGATTGAGGGGTTAAGGGCTGGTTATGGCGAATCTGCAGGCTGCGGGTGCGTTTGGAGGACAGGAGACACAGGTCTGGCGGATGTGCCCAGCAGGGGTACTTGAGATCCGTCACAGTGGCCTAATAGTTCACCCACCATGAAAATAGACTCTTGGAATGTTAAGGGGCTCCGCTCCCCCAATAAGAGAATGAAAATTCTACGCCACCTTAAATGACTTTAAACTGACATTGCCCTACTCCAGGAAACCCACTTAGCCACACCTGACTTTCCACGTCTGAGAAAACTCTGGGTGGGCACAGTCCTCGGGTCCGACTCTTGTGGTCGTAAAGTGGGTGTAATCATCCTTATCAATAAAAAACCTCCCATGCACGATCCTCTCCACAGACTCGGACTCAGAGGGCCACTTTGTATCTGCCCATATCAAACTGGGGACTGGGCCATTATCATTACTAATGTTTACGCACCCAACAATCCCACTGGCAAATTTTTTGGGGACCTCACGACTTGGGTTCTTCGGGACCCGGGTCTCCCCCATTTGATAGGCGGAGATTTCAACTCAGGTAAAAAGAGATGAATCTGCGCCACAGACAATTTAAATAGAAAATTAAAATAAAAAGTGGTGTAATAAAAATTAAAAGGTGATTAAGTTTGAAGTGGCTGCCCCTACATAAAAACCCACCTAGGTGGGAGTAAATATTAAGTAAAAAATAGCAGGTAATGGCGCCTACTAGAAATAAAGTGTATAAAGGAATGTGCAAATAAATATAAATATAAATGGTGTCTGTCCAAAAGAGTGCTGGTCCTAGTCAAAGTATAACATATATAACACAAAATAAGTTGAATATTAATAATTATGTGATTGAATTAGTATAATTCATAAAAGTCCAATTCCTAGTGATAAAAATTTCCAAAATAGGTGTTGCAAGATTAAATGATGATAATAATAATAATCCAAGAAAAGTCCAGTTTTATAAAAATATATATATATTTTCAAGATTGCTTCCGAAAAGTAATGCTATAAGGTGATATGTGCTTCATGCAGGTATAGCCGTCAGTGGATCACTCAGTGCTCTCCCCCAATGGTCCCGCACTCACCGGATCCAACTACCCCTGCAGGGGTAATAGGCTTTCTCAGTAAGTCTCCACACTTCAATAAAATCTGCCTGGTTTCCTCACATGGGGTCTATCCAACCATTCAGCCGCTCATAGAGAAGATAGGATGAAACGAAAATGCCCAATAGCGTGATACCGTTTTGTAACAAGTAAAATTTATTCTTAATAAACAATGGGTACTCACAATTTACATGCAGTTAAAAAGCCTTTAGAAAATATGTGCTGTAGCTCTAAGGAACGTTCGCTCGACCGGTTTCGTCGTTCTGACATCATCTGGAGCGTGCCTCTGAGCCTTCAGCACTAGCTATTTATAATTGACGTTATGTCGGAAAATGCAGACGTTGTGTCGAAAATTGCGGACGTTGTGTCGACAAAATGTCGAAAAAACGGGTCCGACGTTACGTCGTGAAAACTCCGTTGTTCCGGTATCCTCCATGTTGGAGATTACTACAGACCGTAGTCCTAACACTAGAGGCTCAGTATTGTAGTCGACACTACGACGGACGTTCTGTCGGGAAAGCAAACCCCCGATCTTACGTCGAAAAAGTTCCTAACTTTCGAGCGTCCTCCATGTTAGAGATTTTTGCAGACCGGAGTCCAGTCTCAAGAGGCTCTATATTAAAAAGGAGAAAATACGTTCGTTTTCATATCGGGAAAAACCCGGAAGTTAGATCGAAATATAGTAAAAACTTGATTATTTAGCTGATCTCCATATTCCAGCAAGGTGATGTTAATAACATAATCAGATATATATAGGATTGCAAATATGTGAAAAAAAAAATATATAAATATATATATATATATATAAAATATATAAATAGACATTATGGGAAAAAACATTAGTTAATAGAATACAATTAAAATTATAATTATATGAGGAGTAGTTGATAGGAAAAAGAGAGGTAGATGTGTATATGTCGATGAGGCAATCCGATGTATTATTATAATTAGATATATGAAAAAATCCCGTATTAAAATATTATATAAAATATAAAATTAAAATATATAAAAATATGGAATATAGTGTAAAATTAAAAATTGTTAAAAATTGGTTAAAAAACAATTTAGATCCACATCAATATTCATACCAGACGGTTGGAGGGTGTCTAACGTGTAGATCCACCGGGTTTCATTTTGGGATACTTTTATAGTTTTATTTTCCCCCTCCAATGTTCCTTTATTCTGTCTATTCCATAGAAAGTCATGCATCCCGGATCTTTATGATGGTAATCTCTAAAATGTCGAGACACACTATGTTTATGGAACCCTTTTTTAATGTTAGCTATGTGTTCTCTAATCCTGATATGTAGTTCTCTTGTTGTTCTGCCTACATATTGTTTTTGGCATGGACATTCCAGGACATACGTAACATGTGTACTACTACATGTTATCAGCTCTCTTATTTTATGTGTGGTTCCATTAGTTGTAGATGTGAACTCAGTTTTTTTCTTAATTGTCTTTTTACTAACTCGGCAGGGTAGGCATTTACCACATTTGTGGAAGCCTTTGAGGTTTTTGAAAATTTGGATCTGTTTTGGGGGGTCAATCGCATTGTGGACTAATCGATTTCTTAGATTGGGGGCTTTACGATATATGAAACTTAACCAATTTTTAACAATTTTTAATTTTACACTATATTCCATATTTTTATATATTTTAATTTTATATTTTATATAATATTTTAATACGGGATTTTTTCATATATCTAATTATAATAATACATCGGATTGCCTCATCGACATATACACATCTACCTCTCTTTTTCCTATCAACTACTCCTCATATAATTATAATTTTAATTGTATTCTATTAACTAATGTTTTTTCCCATAATGTCTATTTATATATTTTATATATATATATTTATATTATTTTTTTTTCACATATTTGCAATCCTATATATATCTGATTATGTTATTAACATCACCTTGCTGGAATATGGAGATCAGCTAAATAATCAAGTTTTTACTATATTTCGATCTAATTTCCGGGTTTCTCCCGATATGAAAACGAACGTATTTTCTCCTTTTTAATATAGAGCCTCTTGAGACTGGACTCCGGTCTGCAAAAATCTCTAACATGGAGGACGCTCGAAAGTTAGGAACTTTTTCGACGTAAGATCGGGGGTTTGCTTTCCCGACAGAACGTCCGTCGTAGTGTCGACTACAATACTGAGCCTCTAGTGTTAGGACTACGGTCTGTAGTAATCTCCAACATGGAGGATACCGGAACAACGGAGTTTTCACGACGTAACGTCGGACCCGTTTTTTCGACATTTTGTCGACACAACGTCCGCAATTTTCGACACAACGTCCGCATTTTCCGACATAACGTCAAAATTTTATTAATATTAATATTAATTATACTAATTCAATCACATAATTATTAATATTCAACTTATTTTGTGTTATATATGTTATACTTTGACTAGGACCAGCACTCTTTTGGACAGACACCATTTATATTTATATTTATTTGCACATTCCTTTATACACTTTGGGGTAGATTCACATAGATCAGCGGATCTTTTGATCCGTGTGATCTATCTGTTTTACGATCCGCCTGCGCCAGTTTTTGAGGCAAGTGCTGTATTCATTAAGCACTTACCTCGTAAGTAGCCCTGGCGGATCGTAAATCCCCCGGCGGAATGCAAATTCCACGGCTAGGGGGAGTTTACTATTTAAATCGCGCGCGTCCCCGCGCCGATCGTACTGCGCATGCGCCGCCGGCTAAATTTCCCAGCGTGCATTGCTTTAAATGACGTCGCTAGGACGTCATTGTGTTCGTCGTTAACGCTATTAACGTATGGCCGTATTCCCGGACGACTTACGTAAACGACGTAAAAAATTCAAAATTCGACGCGGGAACGACGGCCATACTTAACATAGGATCCGCCGCACTTACCCCGCATATAGCAGGGGTAACAATCCGACGGAAAAAGCCGAACGCAAACGACGTAAAAAAAAAACGTTGCCCGGGCATTCGATTCTGAATCGGCGTTTCTGCTCATTTGCATATTCGGCGCGAAGAAGAACGGAAGCGCCACCTAGCGGACGGCGGGAGAATGCAGCCTAAGAATCGACAGTGTAACTCAGTTACACCAGTCGGCTCTAAGGGAGATCTATGCAGAACCTGATTCGAGGAATCAGCCGCATAGATCCGAGCGTCGGATCTCACAGATCCGACGGTGTATCAGTAGATACACCGTCGGATCTCTACATGAATCTACCCCTTTATTTCTAGTAGGCGCCATTACCTGCTATTTTTTACTTAATAGGAGATTTCAACTCCACTATCCACCCGACCGATGACAGATCCTCCGTTAGGAATACACGTCCCCTCTCAGTGCCCCTCACCCAGACATTATTGGCATCAACAATGGACTCCCTACTGCTTCACGACGTGTGGCGTCTTCGCCACCCTGCAGACAGGGAATTCACGTTTTTCTTCAACCCCCATAATGTATTCACGAGACTGGACTACTTATTTTGTTCTGACTCCCTCCTCCCATTGATCTCTGAAGCTGACGTTCATGATATTGTGATCTCGGATCACGCCCCTGTGTCCCTAGTGTTGGTTGACCCTGACTTGCACTCTAACCCTAGGATATGGCGGTTCCCCTCCTACCTATACAACAATTCTGACTTCAAACAACATATGGAAAAAGCTTGGTCAGAGTTTGCTTCAAATAACGCGGCACACATAGAAAATCCTAACCTCTTCTGGGAAGCTGGTAAAGCCTTCCTCAGAGGCTGTATCATAGCCTACGTGGCATCCTTTAAATGCCATACCCTCTGTCACTACAAAAAAGCCAGCTCGCTGTTTCATCAGGCACAACGTTCCCTCTACACAGATGACTCCCCTTCCAACCAGAAGACTTGGTTTACGGCCAAACAGGCCTTTGACACCTGGGCAGCAACCCTCGAGTAGACCCAAAAGGCATGTCTAGATGCCTCTCTACATAAATTTGGCAACAAGGCTGGTAGACTTCTCTCCAGATTAAGCAAGGGTCCTACCCGCCCAACACATATTACATCCCTGAGGGATGCCTCGGGTTCTGTACATAGCGACCCGACCGGCATTAATGCTACTATGCACCATTTCTACTCCTCCCTCTACGCCCCTGATCCCATAGATAAACCGACTGCCCTTGACTTCCTCCAAAAAATTTCCCTGGATCAGGTCTCTCCTACCCAGCTCGAAGCCCTCAATGCCCCCATCTCCATGCTGGAGGTTCTAAATGTTATCAAGAACCTTGCTCCCTCCAAGGCCCGGGCCCTGACGGGTTCACGGGGGAATTCTACAAATCCTTCAGTGCCACCGTCACCCCCACCCTTCAAGGCGTCTACCAGCATATCTGGTCGGGTGGCCCCTACCTACCCACAGGCAACCAAGCTATTATTAAGCTTTTGGAGAAGAAAGGGAAAGATCCTTTAGAACCCGGGTCATACAGACCAATTTATTTCACCCTTGAACCTCGATGTCAAAATCCTCTCCAAGATTGTAGCCACCAGATTATCCGTCATCATTTCCTCCCTGATCCACCCCTCCCAATAAGGTTTTGTGAAAGGTAGGATGGCCACCATGAATATTAGGAAGGTAATGTTGGCCCTGGAACACGCCAAATGTGACCCGAAAGGGGACCATGCCATCATTACATTAGATGCGGAGAAGGCCTTCGATAATGTCAGCTTCGAATGGCTCTCCATGGTCATGTCAAAAATGGGCTTCCTAGGCCCCTTTGTCCACCTCATTAGGTCCATGTACACCGCCCCGGCCGCCAAATTGGTGGCTGCAGGCCTCCTTTCAGAGGAATTTCGTCTACACAAAGGCACGAGACAGGGCTGCCCTTTATCCCTGCTACTTTTTAATATCGCCCTTGAACCGCTATCCTGCTATCTAACCCAGCTAGCCCCACCTCATGGTATCAGAACAGGAGACCAAGACCTACGTACCTTCATCTTTGCTGACGATGTCCTTATTTTCACATCCAATCCCTCCCAGGACATGGCCACTATAAAAGACACTTTTGATGTATTCAGACAGTGTTTTGGTCTTCCCATCAACTACAGTAAAAGCAAAATTCTCCCCATAGGCTCCCTCTCTGTCCCCTCCTGGTCTCACAAATCCCTATTCACTGTGGCAAAACCTCACATTAAGTACCTGGGAATTAAAATAGGTAAGCTGCCCTCCTCCTTATACCATCTCAACTATCCCCCCCTGTTTACGAAAATTTCCCAAGAATTGGATAATTGGATGGACCTGCCCCTATCACTACTGGGTAGATGCCACCTAGTAAAGATGGTCAGCTTTGCACGCCTGCTCTACCCTCTACAGACCATTCCCTTGCTTCTACGCCATAAAGACGTTAAGGCCCTGAACTCGGCCATATCCAAATTTCTTTGGCGAGGCAGGCGGGCACGCATTGCGTTTGTCAAGCTCCATCTTCCCAGGCGCGAGGGGGGCATTGCCCTGCCTAACATCAGAACATACAACCTGGCCTTGAGAACAAGCCTAGACTGGGTGATGCGATCCTCCCGCTGCTCTAACTTCTCCTTGGAATCGGCAATGATCCACCCCTTCTCCCTAACCGCCCTTCTACATTGCTGGTGGAAATCTACCCCCCCCCTCCAACATAATCTTCTTCTTCGAGACACTGTTATCGCCTGGAGGGAAGTCAGGAAAGCCCTCAATCTCCCTCCCTTTATATCCCGTTACACCCCAATACGAGGCAACCCAGGCTTCCTCTCCGGGCTGGACAACCAACCATACTGCGCCTGGCAAGCTAGGGGACTTGATGACTTTTTTTCTTTATGCGACCCACAGTCGGGTCGCCCCATCAGTTTTAGAGTCTTGGCAGACAAGTTCTCACTCACTCCGTCCCACATATTCCAATACGGGCAGAGCATCAGCTTCTTGAAAAACGCCTGCAGGGATGACAGCAAAAGGTTTAAAAGCTTGTTTATAGACACTCTTCTCGCTCAGCATTCATACAAGATTTCAGACTTATATCTCCCTCTTCTGTTGCAAACCACCCCACCTCTCCAGTCTTCTTCTGCAGCAAACTGGTCAAAAGACTTCCCCGACCCGGAGCTGGTGGAGAAAATCCTGAATGGTCTCAATGCTGTCCACAGACTCATCCCCAACGAGATCTGGAGGGAGTCGCAGTTAAAAATTGTCCATCGTGCCCACATTCCCTTCAGCAGAGCCCAGGCTGCTCCGGAATGTCCCTTTTGCCAACTCCCCAAACCAAGTTTAGCCCACCGCTTTTGGGCTTGCTCGTACATCGCCGCCTTTTGGGACCAAGTCATCCAATATGTCTTCAAGGTTACTTTGTTGCTGATACCCAAGGATCCTCTACTGCTCATCTTCGGCCATTGGGACGCACAACTGCTCCCCTGGTCGCCCCTATATACACACCCTGGCAAGGATTGGACCCTGATCTGCCTACTGCTCGCCAGGAGAGCCATCCTACAGAACTGGGTATCCAATGCCAGCCCGACTATTTTCCAAGTCCAACAGGAAATGTTGAAACTACTCTACAAGGACAAGCTCACCACAGATGAACTCATGAACGGAGCAGAGCACAATTTTATCGCCTATGGGAACCCTACATGTCTTCTGCACTCACCCCCACGGAGATGATGAACTTTAACCACTTAAGACCCGGACCAAAATGCAGGTAAAGGACCTTGCCCCTTTTTGCGATTCGGCACTGCTTCGTTTTAACTGACAATTGCGCGGTCGTGCGACGTGGCTCCCAAACAAAATTGGCGTCCTTTTTCCCCCACAAATAGAGCTTTCTTTTGGTGGTATTTGATCACCTCTGCGGTTTTTATTTTTTGCGCTATAAACAAAAATAGAGCGACAATTTAAAAAAAAATGCAATATTTTTTACTTTTTGCTATAATAAATATCCCCCAAAAATATATAAAAAAACTTTTTTTTTCCTCAGTTTAGGCCGATACGTATTCTTCTACCTATTTTTGGTAAAAAAAAAATCGCAATAAGCGTTTATCGGTTGGTTTTCGCAAAATTTATAGCGTTTACAAAATAAGGGATAGTTTTATTGCATTTTTATATATATATATTTTTTTTTACTACTAATAGCGGCGATCAGCGATTTTTTTCATGACTGCGACATTATGGCGGACACTTCGGACAATTTTGACACATTTTTGGGACAATTGTCATTTTCACAGCAAAAAATGCATTTAAATTGCATTGTTTACTGTGGAAATGACAGTTGCAGTTTGGGAGTTAACCACAGGTGGCGCTGTAGGGGATGTGTGACCTATGTGTTTTGTTTACTACTGTAGGGGGGGTGGCTGTAGGTGTGACGTCATCGATCGCGTCCCCCTATTACAGGGATGACGCGATCGATGCTACGGTCACAGAGAAGCACGGCTTCTCCCCGTTCTTCCGCTCCAGGGACGGATCGCCGCACTGCAGCGGCGATCGGGTCCGCGAATCCCGCGGTCCCGGTCCTGGAGCTTTGGACCGGGTCGCGGGCGCGCGCCCGCGACCCACGGCTGGGTACTAAAATCAATGCATATATACGTTGCTGTGCCCAGCCGTGCCATTCTGCCGATGTAAATGTGCAGTAGACGGTCCTTAAGTGGTTAAGAACATGTCTTTTCTATACCAGGACCCCTCGAGGTGCTAATATACTCGCCCCCTCCCCTCTCCTATTATCTACAGCTGTTGTGACGTTGCTTCCCCCCAACTTCTTTTTTTACGAGGGGCCCTCCTGGCCCCCTCCTCTTCCCCCTCTTCCCCCCCTCCACTACTCCGCTACCCCCCCATGTCATACGGGGTTGTTGTGTTTCCTTAATCCCTGATTGGGAGCTTATCCACTCCTATGCTTGATTTATGCACTCGTTACTCATTGTGATGGCTCCCCTCACCTACTGTTTCTCTGTATGACATTTATGGAAAATTTTATATATATGCTTTTTTGTACTTTGTATGCTACTTCTTTAATAAAAACATATTTAAAACTGCCGAACACCGATTGGGCAACATAAAACGAAGTACTTGAATGCTAGTGGCTTACGGCTGCCAGCATACCAATTACTATGCCCACATAAGACCCAGCAGAATACATAGCATATCATACAGACAACCCCCCGACATGTAACGTCCAGTGCTCCAGAAGTGGCTAGGTTTGCCACAGTGGGGTCTTCTCCTTTTTATCACCTGACCTCTCTGTAGACATCTTATTGGCTGATACTTTGGTGATGATTAGTACCGGTCTTGGCTATGAATGGCACAGATTTGTGGAGGGGACACCTAGAAATACGAGTCTGTATAAATTGTGGCCCTAAACAGGGTAAGATTCCTTTGTGACCCCGATATACCAATCAGATAAATGCCGGGATGAAGGTTCTGATTGGCCCTCATAGTTATGGGTTGTAAACGAAAGAAATCCATCCAATTCTAATCTATTCTGATTGGACAACCAGTCAGCCAATTGTTATCCACAGAGGGGAACAAAATCCTCCTTATTGGTTCCATTCATCACACTACAGATGAGTTTATTATTGTTTGTGCTTCTTCCAGGTGATGTCATCTCGGGTCATCTTCTGATGTCATGGCAACCTCTTTCTCCTCATCCTCCTCCTCACAAGGTATGACTGCCGATCCTGACAATCCTTTCCAATGTTTTCCTCCATCTCACATCTCCAGAGATTGGAATTAGATGATCGGACGTCTTATGTCTCCGTAGTCTGGACATTTCCTGTAGACATCGGGTCAATCCTCCCATTAGAAGAGTTCAGGAGCTTCATCAGTTCCACCATCACATTCCCGTGTCTTCAGATTTTATTTATCATTGATGGAAATGATCTTCTGAGATGGTCCAGTGACCCCATAATGACTGGAGGACCCCAAATTTTATGGTGATTAGTGTATTGGTCGGGGGAATCCTTTGTTATAATCCTAAGGAGAACACACCCCCGTGTCACATGACACATACTGCTGGGAGATTTGGGGTTCGGAGTTCTTAGTACACACGGATAAAACTCATCGTTATTTAGGGGGAAGGTTTTATTATTTTCTTTAGTTTACTATGAAACAATAAACATGTTTAACCACTTAGCAACCACCTGCCGAAAAATAACGGCGGCAAGGTGGTTGCTTAACTCTGGGATCACGTTATATAACGTGATTCCAGAGTCGCGCTCCCGCGCGCCCCCTGGGGCGCGCACACGGGAATGTCCGTGACCGCCGGGTCCAGAGGACCCGGCGGGTCACGGATCACGGTAAATCGCCGCTGATAGCGGCGGTTTACCACGTGATCGCGCCGTCCAATGACGGCGCGATCAGATGTAAACAGACCGGCGTCATTTGATGACGCCGGTTCCTCCCTCCTCTCTCTGTACCGATCGGTACAGTGTGAGAGGAGAGGGGAGGGAGCGGATGGCAGCGCCAGTGCTGCGGGCTGGATCTGTGACAAATGTAGTCACAGATCCATCCATCCATCCCTCCCTGCTCAGCCATCCCTGCTGCACATACTCTGCAATGCTGGGCAATACTCTGGGGGGGGGGAATACTCTGGGGGGGGCAACACTCTGGGGGGGGGCAACACTCTGGGGGGGGGCAACACTCTGGGGGGGCAACACTCTGCAATACTCTGGGCATACTCTGGGCATACTATGGGGGGCAATACTCCGCAATACTCTGGGCATACTCTGGGCATACTATGGGGGGCAATAATCCGGGCATACTCTGCAATACCCTGGGCATACTCCGCAATACTATGGGGGGCAATACTGGGCATACTCTGGGCATACTCCGCAATACTCTGGGCATACTCCGCAATACTCTGGGCATACTCTGGGCATACTCCGCAATACTCTGGGCATACTCCGCAATACTCTGGGCATACTCCGCAATACTCTGGGCATACTCCGCAATACTCTGGGCATACTATGGGGGGCAATACTCCGGGCATACTCTGCAATACCCTGGGCATACTCCGCAATACCCTGGGCATACTCCGCAATACTATGGGGGGCAATACTGGGCATACTCTGGGCATACTCTGGGCATACTCCGCAATACTCTGGGCATACTCCGCAATACTCTGGGCATACTCCGCAATACTCTGGGCATACTCCGCAATACTCTGGGCATACTCCGCAATACTCTGGGGCATACTCCGCAATACTCTGGGGCATACTCCGCAATACTCTGGGCATACTCCGCAATACTCTGGGCATACTCCGCAATACTCTGGGCATACTCCGCAATACTCTGGGCATACTCCGCAATACTCTGGGCATACTCCGCAATACTCTGGGCATACTCCGCAATGCTCTGCGCATACTCTGGGCATACTCCGCAATACTCTGCGCATACTCTGCAATACTCTGGGCATACTCCGCAATACTCTGGGCATACTCCGCAATACTCTGGGCATACAGCGCCCCTGTCCCCGTGAGCTCGCATGCAGAAGCGAACGCATACGCAAGTCCCGCCCACATATGAAAACGGTGTTCAAACCACACATGTGAGGTATCGCTGCGAACGTTAGAGCGAGAGCAATCATTTTGGCCCTAGACCTCTTCTCCAACTAAATTGATGTAACCAGTAAAAATATTTAAAGCGTCACCTATGGGGATTTTTAAGTCGCAAAGTTTGGCGTCATTCCATGTGCCCACTCTGTGTCAAAAAGTCCCACACAGTCCTACTCGGGAGGAATAGCAGAATGTGTTTTGGGGTGTAATTTGTGGTATGCATATGCTGTGTGTGAGAAATAACCCGCTAATATGAAAATTTTGTGGAAAGAAAATAAAAATGAAAAAAATCTTGATTTTGCAAAGAATTGTGGGAAAAATTACAACTTCAAAAAACTCACAATGCCTCTTTCTAAATACCTTGGAATGTCTTCTTTCCAAAAAGGGGTCATTTGGGGGGTATTTGTACTTTTCTGGCATGTTAGGGTCTCAAGAAATGAGAGAGGCTGTCAGTACATCAGATGTGATCAAATTGATCAATTTTCAGTAATTGGTACCATAGCTTTTAGACCCCATAACTTTCACCCAGACTAAATAATATCTAAATTTTTTTTGTTTTGTTACCAAAGATATGTAGCAGTATACATTTTAGGCCAAGTTTATGAAGAAAAATTACTTTTTTGCAAAATGTTATAATAGAAATGAAGAAAAATTCATTTTTTTACAAAATTTTCGTTCTTTTTTCATTTATAGTGAAAAAAATAAAAACCGCAGAGGTGATAAAATACCACCAAAAGAAAGCTCTATTTGTGGGAAAAAAAGGACAAAAATTTCATTTGGTTATAGTGTTGTATGACTGAGTTATTGTCATTCAAAATGTGAGAGCACCGAAAGCTGAAAATTGGTCTGGTTATTAAGTGGTTTTAAGTGCCCAGTAGTCAAGTGGTTAAAATGATCATCCATACATATACATTAGGAAGTCTGTATATAAAATAATATAATATACAGTATAAAATAATTACTATGGGTTGGTGTCAGTTTTACAGCCGTCACTAATAATCCCCGTAATTTGTCTAATAGGTTCACTTTCTATGATCATCAGCTCATAATACATTATTATCTTGAAATACCTCAACCAGTAAGATATGACATTATGACCACTAGATGGAGCTGATGATCATAGGAAATAAACATATTAGACACATTATAGGGACAATTCATGAAGGTGATTTTTTTTATATAAATAGCCCCCCTAGGTATTTGCACCCAATATTCATCCCTCTGAGAGGTACCTTACCACTATGGAGGCAATCATATGAGATTATCACAGGGAATCCAATCCCTCCATAGGATAATGTACATATAGACATATTGGGGGATATTTTCCTTTCCCTTCTATATGCTCTTTATAGCATTGCCGACCCCCAGTACAGACTTATCTGCTGTCATGTGTCAGAAATCCTCCAATCAGGATGAATGTTTATGGTTGCTGATTGTCCTCTCTGCAGGGTCGGCTCCTGGTGTCCTGGGAAAGAGGAAACAAACCACCGGGGATCTTATCATATATTCTCTGGAGGATCTGAAAGTAAGTGACTTCAAGAGATTTAGGAACAAATTGTCTGATTTGTCTGAAGATAAACATCCCATCCCCCGAGGAAAACTAGAAAATGCAGACTGGATCACCACCAAGGACCTCCTGATAGACAGATATGGAGAAGAAGGGGCTCTGGATGTCACCATTCATGTCCTTACACTGATCAGTCTGATGGGCCCTGCAGATGAACTCCGGAAGAGGAGAGCACAACATGGTGAGTTCCCATCTATAATGTCTATTTCCTACCAATTCCTGATCAATATCTGTGTGAGGAAGAACTAGGAATGTCATCCAGGGAAATCCAGTGACCAATCAGGAGCTTCCAACTGGATGAACCCCTTCCCACTAACATTATACACTTATGGGGCCTTCTGGGGGCCACATGTCTGCATACCTCTCTACTGAGCGTGCTGCAGAGACTAGGATCTCACCAAGAGCCCCCGGAGATCGTACTAATGACCAGAATCCAGGACTCCGGTTCCCTGTCACATGATCGCTGTGATATCCTCTGATTGGCAATCATAGTAATGAGTCTCTGTGCCGCCCCCCCCCCCCCCTGTGTTTTCTTTCTTTTCTAAATGGAGAGAAAAGATACATTGTATACATACAGGATATATTATATAATACATTGTATACATACAGGATCCATTATATAATACATTGTATACATACAGGATCTATTATATAATACATTGTATACATACAGGATCTATTATATAATACATTGTATACATACAGGATCTATTATATAATACATTGTATACATACAGGATCTATTATATAATACATTGTATACATACAGGATCTATTATATAATACATTGTATACATACAGGATCTATTATATAATACATTGTATACATACAGGATCTATTATATAATACATTGTATACATACAGGATCTATTATATAATACATTGTATACATACAGGATCTATTATATAATACATTGTATACATACAGGATCCATTATATAATACATTGTATACATACAGGATCTATTATATAATACATTGTATACATACAGGATCTATTATATAATACATTGTATACATACAGGATCCATTATATAATACATTGTATACATACAGGATCTATTATATAATACATTGTATACATACAGGATCTATTATATAATACATTGTATACATACAGGATCTATTATATAATACATTGTATACATACAGGATCTATTATATAATACATTGTATACATACAGGATCTATTATATAATACATTGTATACATACAGGATCCATTATATAATACATTGTATACATACAGGATCTATTATATAATACATTGTATACATACAGGATCCATTATATAATACATTGTATACATACAGGATCTGTTATATAATACATTGTATACATACAGGATCCATTATATAATACATTGTATACATACAGGATATATTATATAATACATTGTATACATACAGGATCCATTATATAATACATTGTATACATACAGGATATATTATATAATACATTGTATACATACAGGATCTATTATATAATACATTGTATACATACAGGATACATTATATAATACATTGTGTTCTTTCTAATAAAGAAAACAATAGCTAAATGAAGGTTTTATCCGGGTCAGTGCCAGGTTTATTTTTAGGGTCAAAGGTCAGAGGTCATATTAGAGGTAAAGGTTTCTTTTTAAAAAAAAAAAACATTTTCTAAATTAGTATCAGTGTCAGTTTTCTTAAGGTAGGATAAAAAAAGCAAAATGTGTTCTATGTTTTTTTAGGCCGTACTACGGGTACAAACAACAACTAACATTTGTTTTACTATTTAGTGCCAGTGTTACCAAAAGTAGCCCAATTAGTCTTGAAATAAATGCGGTATAATCCTCCTGGATACACAATGTAGTTGGGATGATTGGTACAGATTTACTAACACGGGTCAAAGTTGCAAAATTGTGTTCAGGCATTAACATTTGTCTTCCCCTCAGTCACTAAGGGGTTAAACAAACTTTACTGAGGAGTTTACAGAATAAAATAAAAAGAGTTCAGGAACGATGTAAAAGGGAAGCAGAGTAACAGAGAATTGGGGGCTTTTCTGGTCCCCCCACCATGGTCACATGTCACTGCAATGTGCTGAGATGTTACCAGGCAGACAAAGACCCTCCCCCATCACCTGGAGGAGGAGAGACTCCAATCTACAGAGGGTTGGTGGGATGATGGTGTCTGGGAGGATCTGCTACACTAATAACTCTCTTAGTTATTATTTTATACATTTCAGAGGTTTAACCTCCCTGGCGGTATGATTCTTTAAGATTTTAGGTGCTAAAAGCGGTACCATTATTTGCAAGGGAATTTGGCGTTTTATACTGTAGGCTTGTAATTCTTAGGAATAACTCACTTAAATCTATCCAAACAAGAGTCTAATAGGCATCCCGGGTATGATTTTTTATTTTTTTTAATTAAAAATTATAATATAATAAATAATTATAAAAAATGATCACAAATGATAATATAATTATAGTAAAAAATATTCAATAATGTAATCAAATCAAAATCACTGAAATTTGCTCAGTTGCAGAATTTTTGCTGTCATTTTTTTTTTTTTTATGACGAATTTCCCCATAAATCGCTATCGCTAAATTCTGCAAGTGATTCTGATTTATTATCGCTGTTTTTTAGCTGCTCTAAAACAATTTTTGCCATAAAGGGACACTTTTGGTTGCTATGGGCAATCTACAGTTTGCAGGGAGAAAGAACAGTTTTTATTATATAAAGAGGACATGCAGGGCACTGGGCAGACCACTAGGGACATGGGGGGTGTGTATTTTTTACATACAGTACTGTAATCTATAAGATTACAGTGTACTGTATGTAAAGTGTTTGTTTACATTTTTGAATTTGGCGCGACGCTCGCAGGGAAGGGAATCGGCGGAACACACAGCATCAGGCGGACATCCGGCCGCCGAGTACTGCGGGGATTCATCGCTGGATCGCAGAGAAAAGGTAAGTAAACTTTTTCTGCATCCAGCGAGGTAGGCGCGTGTGTGGCACGGGGTTACCGATCGTAGCTTGAAAATCTCACCCCGTGCCACACACGTGAATACCGCCAGGGAGGTTAAAAGAAAAGGGCAAAGAACATATAAGGTTGAGGAAAATCCTCTTCCAAATATAGGGATTTTTACGTGAGATGTCAGTCGTTGTATTAAGGTAAGCACACCAAAGACAAGAATTATAAATATATCAAAAAAGGTTTAATTTACATATAAAAAAGTTATACATATAAAATAATTTCATTAAAGGTTGACCACAATAGTTACAGAGAACAGGGAAAAAAGTAAGTTATGCAGGTTGCCGACTAGTTTCACATTCTTATGTTTCATCAGGGCTTTGCAACTTTAGTCTTTCTGAGTTTTAGTGGTCTGTGTGTGACATAAAAATGCCATTAGTACAATATAAAATGATACAACATAATCCATTGTTAATTTTCTACATTAAAGATAAAACAAAATAAAGCAAAATATCTGTGTGCTTACCAATCCCATCAGCCACTGTGACAGGACAAAATATCAAAACGCCTTTCAGAGAAAACCCGGTAGCGCAAATGGCAATGAGGGTGGACACAGGCTGGTGGAGGTCAGATCCAACCAACTGTTTGATGTGCGGATATTAAGGTGATGAGATATCCAACCCACAATAAAGTTGATTCTGCAAATTATTCAAAGTACAAAAAAGAGGTAATATATAGGGCTACAAGAGAAATGGCTTTCAGCAGGTTTGATGTGGGAGGTATCAAAGAAAGAACCATCCCACATTTTACTAGTCAATAGGTCCCATAGCAGTCCCCGTAGCGAATAAGTCAAGGGATATTATAATAATAAAGTTGTACTTAAATAGGTTCTATGTATAGCTATAATTACAGATTGTTCCAAGCAGATAGAGTGGGGTAGAGTGTAAGGGGAATGTTATATAATAAGAGAGGTAAATAGCAAGTAGATTCAAAGGCTAAAGACCATGTTACCTAGTTAGTTATATGTATTATATGACTATTACCTGTAGACAGAGCACGGTACACGACCGTAGTCTAAAAAGGCAGATAGATAGTCCTCACAGACGTCCAATACCACTCTGCTGTTGGTTGTGTAGTCTCCTCATACCCGGGACGGCGTCTGACATGTGATCCGTCAGCGCCGTCTTAAGTATTCACCTTCACCGGAAGTGAATGGCCATAAATGACCCCTGACTTCACTTCCGGTCCGTGTGTCCCAGCTTATGCGTACGCACATACCGCGTCCAATGCGTGCCTCCACGGACGTGGAACGCACGTGAGGCGCAACGCGCCCCACCTCTCAGTAGGCATTGGTTGGCTCAATGAGCCAAACAAATCGCCGAATGCAGCGCGCGCATTCCGCCATATGAATATGACGGAAGTGTTGAGGTGTTCCGTGTAGGTTCACCTCCATTGTGGGACTCACAAATATCCGCACAGTTCAATGTCCAATCCCATAATGTCACCTCGCCAGCGGGAAAAATTCCAGAAAGGCGTTTTACACAGGGATCATAATGGAATAAGAAATTACATTCTTTACTTTGTTACATTGTTATAAATCAATATCATAGAATAGTACACATTTAATTATATCCAGCAAATCAGAATGTATGCCAAAATATTAGCATTTACATTAAATGGGCTCAAAAGATGTGTTGTATCATTTTATATTGTACTAATGGCATTTTTATGTCACACACAGACCACTAAAACTCAGAAAGACTAAAGTTGCAAAGCCCTGATAAAACATAAGAATGTGAAACTAGTCGGCAACCTGCATAACTTACTTTTTTCCCTGTTCTCTGTAACTATTGTGGTCAACCTTTAATGAAATTATTTTATATGTATAACTTTTTTATATGTAAATTAAACCTTTTTTGATATATTTATAATTCTTGTCTTTGGTGTGCTTACCTTAATACAACGACTGACATCTCACGTAAAAATCCCTATATTTGGAAGAGGATTTTCCTCAACCTTATATGTTCTTTGCCCTTTTCTTTTATACTATTAACGGGATTGTGAGTTTTGGTCAATCGATTGGGGAAACACTGCTATCCACCTTGTTCTTTTTCTTTTATACATTTCAGAGGTTTGTCAGGACTAATCACTTCCCTGATCTTATTTCCAGCCAAACTGAAGAAGACGTCACATGACAAAACATTATCAGGTGAGTAGGACATCCACGTCTGATATGAAATCTCTTCTGGGTGAACATTTTGTTTTATTGTAGTCTGGATCAGTGGTGGGACTACCAGGGTCACAAAGGTCACCCTGACATTCCGCCACTGTAGGGGGGCCCAAGATGCAGGAAGGGGGGCCACTGCAGAACATGGGCTCAGTTCACACTGCTGTGATCCCAAAGTTGTGCCACTTTCTTGGCATTTCCTTGTGACTTGCTTGCGATTTTGTGATTTAACATTGTAGTCTATGGCACTCAAATCACACCAAAGTCACAGAAAAGTATTGCAGGAACCTTTTTTTTGTTGCTGTGACTTTAGTCGCATTAATTAGGACATCATCCATTGAAATGAATGTGTTTGACTTATCATGTGACTTTGTGTTGCAAGTCACATGATAGTCACAGCAGTCTGAACCAGGGCTTATAAAGGACCCCACAACAGGAACAAGTGGAAAGGACCCCTGCCTCAGATAGAAAAACCCCAGCCTTGGAGGGAAGGGCCCTGGAACCAGAGCAAAGGGAATGGGACTGATGGAAAGGGCCAAAAGTCAGGGGGACCCTTCATGGGTTCTTGCACTGAGTCTCTGAAGGTTCTAGTTACTCCTCTGATCTGGATGATGTGTCCATAGTTTGGATGCTTCCACAGTCCTCCTGTATTTCATGGGATATCTTCTTTTAGGTTCCATTCTTTAGGTTTATGGTTAGAATACAATATTTCCAACTCTGTCTTATAAATACTATTTCATGTGTGTATGAGGAATAAAATATTCTCCTTTCTCTTATAAAGACATCAGTAAGGAACACAAAGAGTCTGAGAAAGAGAAGTTCCAGAGAATTAAAGAATATAATTCCCGTATGGGGGAGGCTGTTTATCTACAGGAAATATTCACCAAGTTATGGATGATAATCGGACCCCAGAATAAAGAGGGAAAAGAAGAAGAAATAAGGAGTTCAGAGAGCAGACCTCTACAGAACATGGAGAAAAGACCCCCAACCACAATCCCGGCCCTCTTTGACCCTGATAAACGTGGGTTCACCCCTAAGATTGTTGTGTTACAAGGAGCTGCTGGGATTGGGAAAACAATGACCTCCAAGAAGATCATGCTGGACTGGGCCTCTGAGGATCTCTACCAAGACAACTTTGACTTTGTGTTTTATCTGAGCTGTAGAGAAATCAACACCATCCCTGGAGACATAAGTCTTGTGGGACTTTTATCCCGAACCTGCAGACTGAGTTCAGGTGACCTGGTGTCTATTCTGGAGGATCCTGGAAGTCAGAGAAAACTTCTCATCATAGTTGATGGGTTTGATGAACTGAGGTGGACTCTGGAGGAGAAATCTGAGGGTTGTCCTGACATTTCTATGGAAACCCACAAAGAAATAATTCTCCAAAGCTTGTTCAGGAGACAGGTTCTCCCAGAATCTTCTCTGATCATCACCACAAGGTCACTGGCCATGGAGAAACTTAACACATTCATTGATGATTCTCGCAATGTGGAAATCCAGGGATTTACAAGGGAAGATCGGGAGGAATATGTCCATAACTTCTATGGAGATAAAGAAGATGCAGACAAGGTTCTCCGTATAATAAAAGAGGATGAAGTTGTGTACACCATGTGTGCCGTCCCCATCACATGCTGGATTGTCTGCACTGTAATGAAACAAGAAATAAGAAAAGATTTGTCTCTAATTCAGTGTCAGACGACAACTTCAATTTACCTTCTCTTCCTGGAGGTTTTACTAACCCATCACAGCAAGACGGAGCCGTCTGTACCCAGGAAACAATCCTGTCTGAAGAAGCTGTGTGCTCTGGCCAATCAGGGACTTCTGACCCAACAAATCTTATTTGAGAAGAAAGATCTAGAAAGACATGGACTTTCTCTGGATGAGGTGGAGTCTGTATTTCTGAATGAGAACATCTTTCATTGGGACGTCCGAACCCAGACCTGCTACAGCTTCATCCACCTGAGTGTACAGGAGTTCCTGGCTGCTCTCTATTATGGGATGGATGATGGGTCTGGGTCTATGGAAGGGACTTCCCTCCCGGAGATCTGTAAAGGGGAATCACTCCGTGACCTCAGGTTATTCTACTCACATTTATCATTATCTTTACAATTCCTGTTTGGTCTCTTAAATGAAAATCAGGTGAAGACATTCTCAGAGATCACAGGAATCCCCATCTCACTCCGAGCCAAACCTGCAATCATAGAATGGGCCATGAAGGGCAACGATCAGAAATTCTATACTCAGACCATCTTCTGTCTGTATGAGACTCAGGATGAGGACTTCATTAGGAGAGTCTTGTCTGGATGTACAAGTTTGTCTCTGGAGGGCTCACATACTGATCACTTGTGGATGGACAGGAATTATTCCAAGCAGCTGTACTATTGCTTGAAGACTTTGAAGAGAGAAATTTTTCAGTCTTTATATTTTGCATTTCTCACTGTGGGTCCAGAGTGCCAGAAACTTCTCTCTCCATTCCTACACAGGAGTCAGAATGTCGGGTAAGTGAGTGTGAGGAAATCCTAACTGAGGTCAGAGAATGGGCAGGAACCTGCATACAGTATAATGGTGATTATCAGACATGTTCTCCATCTACCACACTTGTTAGAAGTCCTGGGATCTCACGCTTTCCTCGGCCCTAATGCCGCGTACACACGATCACTTTTTGTGATGAAAAAAAACGTCATTTTATTTGACTAAACAAAACGACGTTTTTCAATCTCCATTTTCAAAAACGACATTGCGTACACACCATCGTTTTTCCACAATGCTCTAGCAAAGCGCGGTTACGTAAGACGCTTTTGACGGCACTCTGTTCCATTGAAGCTCCCATCTCCTAACTTGCTTCTAAGCATGCGCGGGTTTAAAAACGTCGTTTTGCCCACACACCATCACTTTTTATGACACAAAAATTAACATTTTGAAAAACGACACAAAAAATTCAAGCATGTGCGAATTTTTTTTGGTCGTTTTTTTGAAGACATAAAACAACGTTTTGCCCACACACCATCATTTTAAATGACGTTTTTTAAAACGTCGTTTTTTTTCATCACAAAAAGTGATTGTGTGTATGCGGCATAAGTCCTGCTTCACACTACAACAATTTTCCAGCGACATTCTGATGACATGTAAAGTCGCAGGTCAGGTGAAAACAGATTTTATTGGCTGTTGTCTTAATTGCTGCGTTTTGAGTCACCGCAACAAAAGAAAACTCTTCCTGCACTACTTTTGGGTGATTCTTGTGCTGCATGACTCCCATAGACTTCAATGTAAAATCCCCAGAAAGTCGCACATTTGTCTGAATCTTTAAGACTTTGCTGCGACTTCTGAGGCTTCTTTACCCCTCACCTCTCCTCCCTGGTCATACCTGCTGAATAAAATCTTCCCCATCACATCCCAGTCACACCCAGTGGCGGAACTTTCAGTGTCGCTGCAGTCGCCGTCACGACTGGGCCCTGCCGTTCTGCCGCTGTGGGGGGGCCCTAATTGCCGGGTGCCTACATTGCTGTTTAATACAGTAATGTAGTGTGGATTTCAGTGGGGAGTCTGAGCGCTGGCTCCGGCCGCAGAACCACCTCCATCTTCTGTCCACTGGTTGCTACAGCTAGAGCCGCTTGGCGTGTAGCAACCAGTGACATCACGGCTGCAGTGCCCCCCCCCCCCCTCCGTGTTCAGAGCTGAAAGCGCGGGAGGATTTCACTTCCTCCTCCAACCTCCGCGCTACTGCTCTGTCTCCTGGGGTCCAACACAGCTGAGCTCCGAGGCTGCCTCTTGACATACCAGAGAGGCACAGTTTCACAACATCAGAGGAAGAGCAGCAGCAGCTGAAAACAACAGAACAGAGAGTGGTGACCCGGGGAGCAGCAAGAGGCTGGCTGGAAGGAACAGCGCGAGAGAGTGAGAGCGAAGACCTGACCTGAGCAGCAGTGACATCCTCCCAGTCCCAGAGCCTGCACACCTTCCCCCAACGTCTGCTCCAGCTCTGCCTGTCATCAAGAACAAGAAGAAACATAGGCTGACAGAGGACAGAGGACAAGGATGGGCTGGAGGTAGGTGCATCGCACACACCTACCCACAGACAGGGGCTGGGACAGGGGGTACAGGAAGGACTGCAGGCCAGCCTCTCTCTCTCCCTCCCACCCCCTCTCTCTCTCTCTCCCCCCTCCCTCTCTCCCCCTCCCTCCCTCCCTCTCTCCCATCCACCTCTTCTCTCTCCCTCTCCCCCCCTCTCTCTCTCTCTCTCTCTCTCCTTTCCTCCCCCCTCCCCTCTTTCTCCTTTCCTCCCTCCCTCTCTCCCCTTTCTCTCTACCACTCTCTCCACCTCTCTCTCTCTCTCCTCTCTCCCCTCCCCCTCTCTCTTTCTCCCTCTCCCTCCCTCTCTCTCTCTCTCTCTCTCCTCTCCCCCTCTCTCTCCCCCTCCCTCTCTTCTCTCTCTCCCTCCCCCTCTCTCTCCTCTCGCTCTCTCTCTCTCTCCCACCTCGCTCTCTCTCTCTCTCCCACCTCGCTCTCTCTCTTTCTCTACCACCTCGCTCTCTCTCTTTCTCTACCACCTCTCTCTTCCTCTACCACCTCTCTCTCTCTACCACCCATCTCTCTCTCTCTCTCTCTACCACCCCTCTCTTTCCCTCTCTACCACCCTTCTCTCTCTCTCCCTCTCTACCACCCTTCTCTCTCTCTCTCTCTCTACCACCTCTCTCTACCACCCCTCTCTCTCTCCCTCTCTACCACCCCTCTCTCTCTCTCTCTACCACCCCCCCTCTCTCTCTCTCTACCACCCTCTCTCTCTCTCTCTACCACCCCTCTCTCTCTACCACCCCCCTCTCTCTACCACCCCTCTCTCTCTACCACCACTCTCTCTCTCTTTCTCTACCACCTCTCTCTCCCACCGCTCTCTCTCTCTCTTTCTATACCACCCCTCTCTCTCTCTACCACCCCTCTCTCTCTCTCTCTCTCTACCACCTCTCTCTCTCTCTCTCTACCACCTCTCTTTCTCTACCACCTCTCTCTCTCTCTCTACCACCCCCCTCTCTCTCTCTCTCTCTCTACCACCTCTCTCTGTCTCTCTCTCTCTCTACCACCTCTCTCTCTCTACCACCCCTCTCTCTCTACCACCTCTCTCTCTCTCTCTCTACCACTTCTCTCTCTCTCTCTCTCCACCTCTCTCTCCTCTACCACCTCTCTCTCTCTACCACCCATCTCTCTCTCTCTCTCTCTACCACCTCTCTTTCCCTCTCTACTACCCTCTCTCTCTCCACCTCTCTCTCACCCTCTCTCTCTCTCTCTCTCTACCACCTCTCTCTCTCTCTCTACCACACTCTCTCTCTCTCTCTACCACCTCTCTCTCTCTCTCTCTCTCTCTCTACCCCCCTCTCTCTCTCTCTCCACCCTCTCTCTCTCTCTCTACCACCTCTCTCTCTCTCTCTACCACCCCCTCTCTCTCTACCACCTCTCTCTCTCTCTACCACCTCTCTCTCTCTCTTCTCTACCACCTCTCTCTCCCACCGCTCTCTCTCTCTCTTTCTATACACCTCTCTCTCTCTCCACCCCTCTCCACCCCCTCTCTCTCTCTACCACCTCTCTCTCTCTCTCTCTACCACCTCTCTTTCTCCCCCCACCTCTCTCTCTCTCTCTACCACCCCCTCTCTCTCTCTCTCTCTCTACCACCCTCTCTCTCTCTCTCTCTCTACCACCTCTCTCT
>CM056051.1:544932702-545142702 GCA_029574335.1 Rana kukunoris | reverse complement strand
TCTCCATTCTCCAACATGTTTCTCTTTGGAGTTATCCATTATGTTTTTTATGTGTGATTTTGTCAGGCCGCATTGTTGAGAGTTTGGGACAGACAAGGTGTTGATAAGTTGTTGCAGGCCACACGGCTTGGACTGGTTCTTACTGTCCAGTAAGGCTTTATGGTGGTATGAGTTGGGACTGCTGTTTTGTAGGTGGCCCCAGTGTGACGGACCTCAAGTACCCCTGCTGGGCACATCCGCCAGACCTGTGTCTCCTGTCCTCCAAACGCACCCGCAGCCTGCAGATTCGCCATAACCAGCCCTTAACCCCTCAATCACGAGACAATCCACACATGTTGAGGGTTACACATCCAGAGCTTAACTGTTTATTAAAATCCAAACTATACAGTTTTACACACAGTAAGGGACACTCCCCTTTGCCTTGTCTGAGGGGAGGGGGACAAGGAACAATAAATGGGAACAGAACATTTGGACATTGAAACAGTGTACAGAAACCTAATGAGATTATGGTAAGCAGGCAGCCTAGCTTCTCAATACACACCCCCTGCGGAGAGACGTCTGCAGTCCACTCTCCATTGTCTGTGTCCAGCAACAAGAGGGGGGGGGGGTGGGGGGTGTAGGGCTGTAACATTACATTACATCACAATAATGCCAGCTTCAGGTCTCCAGTATATTTCTGGCCCATAGTCTGTCGGTAGGAGGCACGCCCACAATCCTTTCCAAGACATACAGTGACAGTGGGTTCTGTCACATTTCTCCCCTTTTAAAAACAGACTAACCAGGTTCCTGACCCCCAACTGGTCTGGACCTGCGTTAGTCACAAACTTCCACCCCAGGCAAACAGGAAAAGTAAAAGTACGACTCTTGCGCTGGGGAGCAAAACCGCACAGACGGTCTCCCGGGAATAAAAACAGCCGCTGCAGAGTGGGAACAGTTGTTTGCACTCCTCTGATCCTGGGGGGGTTGCAGATATTGGGGGAAGCTGAATAATCCTCTGCCCTGCTTCCAGCGCTTCAGCTGGTAGGGAACATAGGCTGGTAGGGCTATGCATTTGGGGAGGCAAAGGTACTTGCTTTTCTCGTGGTGTAGTTACCAGCCGCTGAGAAGGTATCTTGCAGGGACTATCTCCTGGGTTCTTCATCTCTTGTTCTGATGCTGGGCAGAGACCATCATCGCTCTGTCCTGTAGCCAGCGCTTCTGCCGGGGAGACATATGAAAATGTTGGGTACAGCTGCTGGAGAGGGGGAAGGGTTTTCTCCCCTGCCGGTTCTGTGACCAGCCCTTGGGGTGACTTCTGACAGGGGCTGTCTCCCAAACCCTCCAAAAACATACTGAGGGCTGGGCAGGGACCATCAGAACTCTGCTCCATAGCCAACGCTTTTGCTGGGGAGAGAACCACTGGGGTAGTGTCCAATTGCTGTGGAGGGAGAATTGCTTCTTCTACTCCCGGTGGGAATATCTGCAGTTGGGGAAACAGCGCACGCAGGTCATCTCTCAGACTCTCCGGATCCAACTCTTTTTCTGATGCTAGGCAGATTATAGTGGCACTCTGCTCCATAGCCAACGCTTCTGCTGGGGGGATGAACATTGGGGTAGTGTCCAATTGCTGGGGAGGGAGAATTGCTTCCTCTACTCCAGGTGGGGATATCTGCAGTTGGGGAAACAGCTCACGCAGGTCATCTCTCGGACTCTCCGGAGCCAACTCTTTTTCTGATGCTGGACAGATGCCAGGGGCACTCTGCCCTGTAGCCAGCGCTTCTGCTGGGGCCCCAGATGAGATACTCTGGACTTGCTGCTGATCACCATTTTCCAGCCTTCCAGCGCCTGTCTCAACTCCACTTTCTGAGACCTTGATGCTATTAGCTTGTCTCACTGCCTGGGGGACCTCCGGTGCGTTCCGGCATTCTAGCGCTCGCAGTGCCCTCTGTATCATTGCCGCTTCTTCCATTGCGGTTAGGACAGGAAAATGTAGGGTCACCCCTGGCCCCATTTGCTCATCTTTGTGACTGTCTGCTATTTCTCCAGGACAGTCCCAGGTAACAGGAGCCATGCCAGGCTGCTCATCACCATCAAACAGCCGCTTGTATGCAATTTCGAGCTCAAATTCCTGCTCAACCAGGAACTCCAATTCCCCCAGGTCACATGCCTCTACAGGGAGGTCCAGCACCTCATCTCGGAAGTCCAAGATGTTTTCCCACCGCCACTCCTCATCGCTCCCAAAGTCTGGGTCTCCGTACATTTTTTGATGGAGCAGCCCCACGCCGCCATAGCCAACGCCTTCTGTTGGGCTGCCATCTGCTGTACTTGGCCAAAGTTGAGCCGCGAACCACCGGAGGGCTCTGTAGCTGGCGTCTAGCTTCATCTCCTCCTGGACCAATCTTCTGAGCTCCGTCTTCCAATCATCTCGCGGTCGTTCCCTCAGGAACACCTCTCGCGCACAGTACTGCGTCCAGTACATCTCTGAGGAGGAGGGAAGGATCTTCCCCTGCTGGCGCCGCTCGTAGCTTAGCGCCTCATGCCAGAGTTGCCGGCGGATCACATCCTCCCAGCCGAGCATGGTGCGCTCTGTCACTGGTCCCCGATGTTTCTTCCGCATGCCTTGCAGCCTCCTCCCGAACTCCGCTCTCATGCTGGCTGGTCCCCGTATCGCTCCTCGGCAGCTGCCCAGATCTTGAATCCTGGTGGTGGTTTGGATGTCCTGGACTGCAGGAGACATCCCACCGCTGCCACCACTGTGACGGACCTCAAGTACCCCTGCTGGGCACATCCGCCAGACCTGTGTCTCCTGTCCTCCAAACGCACCCGCAGCCTGCAGATTCGCCATAACCAGCCCTTAACCCCTCAATCACGAGACAATCCACACATGTTGAGGGTTACACATCCAGAGCTTAACTGTTTATTAAAATCCAAACTATACAGTTTTACACACAGTAAGGGACACTCCCCTTTGCCTTGTCTGAGGGGAGGGGGACAAGGAACAATAAATGGGAACAGAACATTTGGACATTGAAACAGTGTACAGAAACCTAATGAGATTATGGTAAGCAGGCAGCCTAGCTTCTCAATACACACCCCCTGCGGAGAGACGTCTGCAGTCCACTCTCCATTGTCTGTGTCCAGCAACAAGAGGAGGGGGGGTGGGGGGTGTAGGGCTGTAACATTACATTACATCACAATAATGCCAGCTTCAGGTCTCCAGTATATTTCTGGCCCATAGTCTGTCGGTAGGAGGCACGCCCACAATCCTTTCCAAGACATACAGTGACAGTGGGTTCTGTCACACCCAGTATGATAGCGCCCTCTTCTGTACTGCAAGATGTAAGGGAAATTTGCCCAGCTCGGACCGGCAAGCACTGTGGGAGGAGCTCCGATGGACTTGGAGGAGGTGCTTGCAGAATTCCAGATGAAATATTTCTGTTGGACTGGTGTCCCATTTGGATTGGTCTGGGTAGGTGACAGGACCCCAAACTTCACTACCATAAAGAAGAATTGGGGCGATGACGCTATCAAATATTCTGAGCCAGACTCTCACGGGTGGTTTTAGGTGGTACAGCCGTCTCCTGATGGCATAGTAGGCTCTGCATGCCTTGTCTTTTAGTGCCTCTATGGCTGGCTTGAAACTTCCTGATTGGGTGATGTCCAGGCCGAGGTAGGTGTAACTGTTAGTTTCATCCACAGTGCAGTTGTTTATTGTAAAGGAAGGGCTCTTTGTTTTTGTATTTTTCTTTTGGAACACCATAGTTTTTGTTTTGCTGGAATTGATTGGTAGTGCCCACGTGGCACTGTATTTCTCCAGCACTTCCAGGCTGTCTTGTAGGCCTTTCTCTGTTGGTGACAGAACAACTCTACCCCCCCTCTCTCTCTCTCTACCACCTCTCTCTCTCTACCCCCCTCTCTCTCTCTCTCTCTACCCCCTCTCTCTCTCTCTACCCCCCCTCTCTCTCTCTCTACCCCCCCCCCCCTCTCTCTCTACCGCCCTCTCTCTCTCTCAATTCAAATTCAAATTCAAATTCAAATTCAAATAAGCTTTATTGGCAGGACCAAATACATGTTAGCATTGCCAAAGCAGTACAGTTTGTATAAGAAAAAAGGGAAGGGGGGTAATATAACGTGGAGGGGGGTAATATAAAGGGGAATGGACATAAGTCAGTGAAAGGACTAAGTCCTCAGTTTCTCACGCCCCTCTCAGTCGGTGACACGCTGTCACATATTGGGCAGCTATCTTCACCGTTGGCTCCTCTTCTCCCAGTAGAAATTGGAGTTTCCTCTTCTCTTCTGTAGAGTTGAAGTCGGGGATGAGAGCGGAGAGTCTCTGGAAGTGAGTGTCCCTCACTGATGAGTATTTGGGGCAATGTAACAGGAAGTGTTCCTCATCCTCCGGGACCCCCTGGTCACATTGCTGGCACAGTCTCCTCTCCCTGGGCTTGTAGGTCTGTCTGTGCCGTCCTAATTCCATTTCCAGGCTGTGGGCGCTCAGTCTGTACAGGCTCATAGTCTGCCTGTCTTTGGGGTCTTGTAGCACCTCCAGGTAGGGGGCCAGTTTGTAGTCTCTCTGCAGTGACTGGTAAATTGTTAGTTTTTTGGAGTTTGTTATTTCGTATCTCCATTCTCCAACATGTTTTTCTTTGGAGTCTCTCTACCCCCCTCTCTCTCTCTACCCCCTCTCTCTCTCTCTACCACCCCTCTCTCTCTCTACCACCTCTCTCTCTCTACCACCTCTCTCTCTCTCTCTCTCTACCACCTCTCTCTCTCTCTACCACCTCTCTCTCTCTCTACCACCTCTCTCTCTCTCTCTCTCCCATCTCTCTCTCTCTCTACCACCTCTCTCTCTCTACCACCTATTTCTCTCTCTCTCTCTCTCTCTCTCTACCACCTCTCTCTCTCTCTCTCTCTACCACCTCTCTCTCTTCTCTCTACCACCTCTCTCTTCTCTCTACCACCTCTCTCTCTCTCTCTACCACCTCTCTCTCTCTCTACCACCTCTCTCTCTCTCTACCACCCCTCTCTCTCTCTCTCTCTACCACCCCTCTCTCTCTCTCCCATCTCTCTCTCTTTCTCTCTCGCTACCACCTCTCTCTCTCTCTCTCTCTCTCTACCATCTCTCTCTCTACCACCTCTCTCTCTCTCTCTCTCTCTCTCTACCACCTCTCTCTCTCTCTCTACCACCTCTCTCTCTCTACCACACCTCTCTCTCTCTCTCTCTCTCTACCACCTCTCTCTCTCTCTACCCCCCCCCTCTCTCTCTCTCTACCCCCCCCCTCTCTCTCTCTCTCTACCCCCTCTATCTCTCTCTCTACCCCCCTCTCTCTCTCTCTACCACCTCTCTCTCTCTCTCTCTACCCCCCCTCTCTCTCTCTCTACCACCTCTCTCTCTCTCTACCACCTCTCTCTCTACCACTTCTCTCTCTCTACCACCTCTCTCTCTCTACCACCTCTCTCTCTCTACCACCTCTCTATCTCTCTCTACCACCTCTCTCTCTCTCTCTCTCTTTCTCTACCACCTCTCTCTCTCTCTACCCCCCCCCCCTCTCTCTCTCTCTACCCCCTCTATCTCTCTCTACCCCCTCTCTCTCTACCACCTCTCTCTATCTCTCTCTCTCTCTCTACCACCTCTCTCTCTCTACCACCTCTCTCTCTCTCTCTCTCTCTACCACCTCTCTCTCTCTACCCCCCCTCTCTCTCTACCCCCTCTATCTCTCTCTCTACCCCCTCTCTCTCTCTCTACCACCTCTCTCTCTACCACCTCTCTCTCTCTCTACCACCTCTCTCTCTCTCTACCACCTCTCTCTCTCTCTACCCCCCCCTCTCTCTCTCTCTCTACCCCCTCTATCTCTCTCTCTACCCACATGGAAGAAAAATATATTTTAAATATATTTAAAAAAAACATTCTAAATATATTTTTCCCAAATATATTGCAATATATTTGAAATGCTACAATTTTGGCCAGATTCAATATATTTCAAAAATATATTTCAATATATTTGTGAATATATTATTGAATATATTGGGAAATGCATTGTGAAATATGTTGCAAATATACTCATAAATATATGTTAAATGTACTTCTGAATGCATTTAGCAATATATTTATGCAGCCATAAATATATTGCAACATGCATTTTGGAATGCATTGTGAATATATTCAGACATATATTGCTAAATGCATTCAGAAGTACATTTAACATATATTTCTCAATACATTCACAATGCATTCCAAAATGCACTTTGCAATATATTTATGGCTGCATAAATATATTGCTAAATGCATTTAACATATATTTATGAATATATTTGCAACATATTTCACAATGCATTACCCAATATATTCACAAACATATTGAAATATATTTTTGAAATATATTGAATCTGGCCAAAATTGTAGCATTTCAAATATATGGCAATATATTTGGGAAAAAATATATTAAGAATGTTTTTTAAAATATATTTTAAATATAAATGTACTGAATGTAAAAAAAAAAAAATACATTCCTATTACATTTTGAAATGCTGTGCATTTATATATTGTATTTTATATATTGTAGGCCTATAAAACCAGCAAATATTTGGAAATAAAAACGATAACACAGTACAATACACACAACTTTATTATCATGTAAATATACAAACACTACAACACAGAGAATAGAAAGTGGTGTTAACTGTGGTAAATGACATACAAGTTTATTTGTGGTATTCTGATGGTTCCCGATGTTTCCCTTCAGGTGATATTTCAACACCGGAATTGTTCTCGTAAGAGCGTCACTGATCACACCGTTTGAAGTCCCAGGAAACTTTGCCAAAGTGGCAGCTTTAAAAAGTAAATGGAAAATATTAGACTTATTAGATTTTCCCTGTGAATCAAAAGCCATATAAGACCCTTTTCACACTTTAGCGCTGCTAAAGCTCCGGCGGTTTTTGCAACACTTTTTTTAGGCGTTTTTTTTTTTTTTTTAAAGGGAAAAAGTACAGTTTTTAATGCGCTTTTAAAGTGCTTTGGAAGTGCTGCCCATTAATTTCAATAGGCAGGTGTGTTTTAGGAGCGCTATTTATAGCGCTCCCAACCCGCCCCAGATGCTGCTTGCAGGACTCTTTCTAAAGTTCCGCAAGCGCATCGCCCCAGTGTGAAAGTACTCATTGCACTGAAAGGGATGCAGTTTCATGAGCTTTTTAGAGGCTATTTCTAGTGCTAAAACACCTGAATACTGGCTCAGTGTGAAAGGGGTCTAATAGATGCAGCTGAGTAAATAAAACGAACAAAATTAAGCATGTAAAAAAAAAATATTGTAGACTTTTAAAAAATCTGTATAAAAATCAACATCTTGCCTACAACTTGCCTTTTTAGTTCAGACTACTACCAGACTGAGCAAGATATCTTATTTTGACACAACAGTCAAATTGGCTTACAGTCTACATGTCAAAGCTGATGTTTTCATAGGGTCTAACTGTACTTGCTTCTCTCCATCTGTCAGCCGCTTGGAGGCACCTCCTTAAAGGTTACTTTTTATTGAAGTGGTTGTAAAGGTACAAGGGTTTTTACCTTCATGTATTCAATGCATGAAGGTAAAAAAAACTTCTGTGTGCAGCCCCCCTATACTTACATGAGCCCTCTCTCAATCCAGTGATGTCCACGAGAGCCTTGTCTCTCCAGGGACTTGCACTGCTGATTGGCTTTCTGTAGCGGTGGGAGCTATTGGCTCACGGTGCTGTCAATCACAGCCAGTGAGCTAATTAGGAGATGGGGTCAAGGCAAGGCTCAGTGTGTGATTGGACACACAGAGCTCTGGTTCAGGAGCACCGGCATGGGACCTGAGAAGAGAAGGATCTGAGCTGCTCTGTACAAAAACCCTTACACAGAGCAGGTAAATAGGAGTAGGATATGTTTGATATTTAAAAAAAAAAGACAACCATTTAATGTTTCGATACCAAAAGAAAACCTACCTGTTTAGGCCTTGAGTACGACACTTGACAAGGAGATGAGCTCAAGTCTTCAGATGGGACAAAAGGTGATGCACACGATACACCCACACAGGATGAACTTCCACCATCATTCTTCAGTGCTATTAGCTGCGCTCTTGTTGTTTTCAAAAGATCCATTACACCAGGCAACTCTATGGAAAAGCATAACAACTTTTTAAGTAACATAATGGCCTATTTTCTCACTATATCCATTCATTTCATTTGTTAGAAATTGTGGAAAAATGTACTTAAATGATTAGAGGGTTTCCTCCAGTCTGCTGCTGACCCCCCCAAGAGGGTTTCTCCCAAGGTAAAAGTAAGGATGTTCCACAAAACAAAAATCCTACTTGTGCATATAGTATGTAGTTACCTCAGTGCACTCACTGATACTATAATGAATGTAGTACAGTAAACTTCCAGTTACTCAACGATCCCCATTGGTACTGTTATTTCTGGTTGCTTGAGATCTAATAGTAACTCTCAAGCATCCACCTCCCATGGCACCCTGACCCCCTCCCACTTAGCAGCTAAAGGGGGTAGGGATTGGGGGCAGGGTTTTACCACCCCCAAATTCACATGTGAATGAGCCTTAAAAGTGCTATTGCCAAATGCAACTTAGGGCTCATTCACAAGTGCGGTATGCAATGCTCCAATGCGCCTCTGAGAAATTCTGCAAGGTGGTGAGGAGGCAAAATGTTTACACCAAAAATTGCAGTGAAAGGCACACAATTGCAGCGCGGTAGTACGGCAATTATAGGTTTTAGTCAGGTGTGAGGAGGCAACATTGGAGGAGACTGTGCCCTGTGATCTTTGACTTCTCCCATGTTGTTCAGGTAGATCTCCAACTCTCTAAGGTTGCCTACCTCGGCCTTAAAACACTGTAGAATGAAAGGGCAAATGATTGGTCAAACAGAAAATAAAAATAAAAATAACAAAGGCAGCAGAACTGGTGGAATAACACACAATAAATAGATAACAAAAATAAAAGACTGTGCCAATAAAAAAGATTCAATGAAAATTAAAATTGAAAAAATTTCACCAATACCAATTCCATTGAAAGATTGGCATCCAGGGGCTGATATGCCAAAAACGGTGCACAATAATTAACCAAAACAAAAAAATCAGAGTGCAAGGAAAAATTTGTATATAAATTCACAAAATGAATGTCAAATTATATGTATAAACAATGAGAGGTTAATACGCCAAATCGGTGATCCCAAAATTGTATGCCAACAGCACACAATTGGCAAACCAAACCTCAAAAATTCTTAATGATATCACCACAAAACTCAAACGCTGATGACCAAATGAATAATGAAGGATGATGCAGATATGATGATCAGATACAGTGCCAGTTTAATGCAGTGATATAAACCGCAATTAAGTTGTCCGCTTACCAAAGGCAAGTTGTCTCAGTTGTTGGTTTTCTTCTTCCAAGTGCTTATTCTGGTTTTATATTCACCAGCTGTCAGTTAGTCTTGGTCAGGTGCTTTGACAGCGGCTGGCGGCCCATCTGTCAGAATCCGCCAAAAATAAAAAAAATAAAAATTATCTTTCCACCTCCACACCCCCCATCCACTCCCCCCCACCCCACACACACACCCCCCCATCTTTCAAACCCCCCGCCCACACACACACCCCAGACACCGCTAACCTCCTTCTGCACAATTTATTTGATGGCAGCTGAATGTAAACAGCAGGCAGTGGGGGAACCATAGCCAGACTGCCATTGGCTGTTTCAAATTTTAAAATTAGGCTGACTATTGTGCCCCCTTCCCACTGCCTGCTGTCAATCAGCAGAGGAAGACCTGAAGAACAATGTTCTCCTTCAAATCCTCTCCTTTGCTGATTGACAGCAGGCTATTGATTTCCCTGCTATCTGCTCTTTTTTCCTGCATTCTGACAGTGGCCAGTGGCTGTTAGAATACAAAAAAAGGCCTAGATGTCAACTGATATCAGGCTACTTCTGGGGCAGCTGGATGTAAACATAATATCATTATCTCATATTGTTATCGGCCTGAAAGGTGGCCCATAATTGGTATCTGTATGGAAAAATCCATATCTAATGGCACCTAGTAGCAGGGCAGATAATAATATGCAAAAGGGGAGGGAGACATAAACATTGGTAGCACTGTGCCCTGACATTATGGGGTATATTTACTAAAGGCAAATCCGCTTTGCACTACAAGCGCACTTGGAAGTGCAGTCACTATAAATCTGAAGGGGACAAAAAAAAATCATTTTTGCCTGTACATGATTGGATGATAAAATCAGCAGGGCTTCCCCTCATTTCAGATCTACCCCTCAGATCTACAGCGACTGCATGTCCAAGTGCACGTGTAGTGCAAAATGGATTTTCCTTTAGTAAATCAACTCCTATGCTGCATGGCGAGTGGATATAGAATAGAAGCCATATAATATTGTATGCAGCAATGTACACTGAAAGTAAGTTACACAGTTACTGGATATAACATGGAAGCCATACATATTATATACAGCAATGTACACTGACAGTATGTTACACAGTTACTGGATATAACATGGAAGCCATACATATTATATACAGCAATGTACACTGACAGTATGTTACACAGTTACTGGATATAGAATAGAAGCCATATATATTATATGCAGCAGGGTGACATGCTGTGGAAGAGGAGCTCTATAATATTACATTACTCTGCACATGCTGTATGGTAACTGGGAAGGTGAATGTACACAGAATGAGAACTATTCAGCAGGAAATAGACAAATACAACTTAACTCATACACCAAACTTTCACAATTCTAATATTATTACATAGAAGGCTCACCTTTCATCCAGGAGAATACATCCAGGGGAATACAGAGAGCGTCTCCACCATGCTGCCATGCTTTCCTTTTCAGACTAGGCCTTACCAGGAACAGGAAGTGAGAGGTGAAAGTTCACCCCTCTGGTTCCCACTGCTCACTTCCTGTCACACACCTCCTGTATTGTTTCCTGTATTATCATTGCAGTCTCATTTAAAGAGTTTTCCCCCAGGGCTGAATTCACATATTATAAGATCACATATTATAAGATCAGATTATAAGAACTGAAATGAGGGGAAGCTCTGCTGATTTTATCATCCAATCATGTGCAAGCTAAAATGCTGTTTTTTTTATTTTCCATGCCCCCCTCAGATCTACAGCGACTGCACTTCCAAGTGCACTTTCCTTGCAATTTCAAGTGCACTTTGAATTTGTAGTTTGAACTTGTAGTGCAACGTGGATTTGCCTTTAGTAAATAACCCCCTTTGTGTAGCTGCTGAGTTTTAATTTTGTGCTGGGGGGAACTTTTTGCTGCTGGAATTACCCTTCGGCAGGTACGAAGTCCAAACAATGGACTGGACTTAGTATAAAAAGAATATACAGTATATATACAATATATATTATATTGCCAAAAGTTTTGGGACGCCTGCCTTTAGACGCACATGAGTTTTAATAGCATGCCAGTCTATAACAGCTTCAATTCCTCTGAGAAGGCTGTCTTATGGGAATGTTTGACCATTCTTCCAGAAGCACATTTTTGAGTTCAGGCACTGATGTTGGATGAGAAGGCCTGGCTCACAGTCTCCACACAAATTCATCCCAAAGGTGTTCTATCAGGTTGAGGTCAGGACTCTGTGTAGGCCAGTCAAGTTTCTCCACCCCAACCCACTCATCCATGTCTTTATGGACCTTGCTTTGTGCACTGGTCCAAATCATTTGGTGGATTATGGTGTGTGTGTGGGGGGGGGGGGGATTATGGTGTGGGGCTGTTTTTCAGGGGTTGGGTTTGGCTCCTTAGTTCCAGTGAAGGGAACTCTTAAGGCGTCAGCATACCAAGACATTTTGGGAAAATGTTATGCCCCCAACTTTGTGCGAACAGTTTGGGGATGGCCCCTTTCTGTTCCAACATGACTGCCCACCAGTGCACAAAGCAAGGTCCATAAAGACACTGATGAGCGAGTTTGGTAATAATAGTGCAACTTCTGATTCATGGATTAAACAGAACATTGAAGATTTATATCCAGAGTTTCTCTCTGTACTCTATAAGCAGACAAGACCCTTGGACTGTGGAGGTGGATGTCTGTGAAGGTTCTCATTCATTCAGGTCAATCAATAAATCAATATAACTGTACTTGCTGGTCCGCCGACAAGCGTTCTCAATTCAGAATGACTTATACAAAAATTCTTTGGGAATGGAAAGTGGATGCGAGAGGTTTATCTGCTTTGTATTGAATGGATTATGTGCTTAAAATCTTATAAAAAAAATATATTTTATTTGAATCTTTTTTTATTTTTTTTTATTTTAAAAGAGTAAAACAAGCCATTTTAAAATGGGAGTGGGTCTCTTATAAATGTATTCAGAATGTTATCTATGACATAGTTACAAAAATATCAGACAAAATATATGTTGAAATGTCTTTATTAGACATTAAATATTTTCAGAAAAACATATTTTAAAAATATATTTTCTAATATATAGCTTTGTAAAATATATTTAAATTATATTTTTGGAATGCATTTACAAGTATATTTAAAGATATATGTTTGAATGCATTTTTTTATATGTTCAAAAATATCTGGACAATATATTTTCAAACATATATTTTCACATATATGCCTTTGGAAAATATATTAAAATTATATTTTTGGAACACATTTACAAATATATGTAAAAATATATGTTGAAAAAAATCTGAAGAATATATTTAAAAAATATATTTTTCAATATATGTCTTTGGAAAATGCATTTAAATTATATTTTGGAATGCCTTTACAAGTATATTTAAAAATATATGTTTAAATGCATTTTTTTAGATGCTCAAAAATATATGTCAAATATATTGAAAAAAATATATTTTAAAATATATGCCTTTGGAAAATATATTTGAATTTACATTTTTGGAATAGATGTAAAAATATATTCGCGTAGGCCAATATATTGTAAATATATTTAAAATATATAATTTTTTTAAATAAATATATTGGAAATATATTTTTCTTCCATATGGGTACCCCCTCTCTCTCTACCCCCTCTCTCTCTCTCTACCACCTCTCTCTCTCTCTACCACCTCTCTCTCTACCACCTCTCTCTCTCTACCACCTCTCTCTCTCTCTACCATCTCTCTCTCTCTCTCTCTCTCTCTCTCTCTCTACCACCTCTCTCTCTCTCTCTCTCTACCACCTATCCCCCTCTCTCTACCACCTCTCTCTCTCTACCACACCTCTCTCTCTCTCTCTACCACACCTCTCTCTCTCTCTCTCTCTCTCTCTCTACCACACCTCTCTCTCTCTCTCTCTACCACACCTCTCTCTCTCTCTCTCTACCATCTCTCTCTCTCTCTCTCTACCATCTCTCTCTCTCTCTACCATCTCTCTCTCTCTCTCTCTCTCTCTCTCTCTCTCTCTACCATCTCGCTCTCTCTAACACCTCTCTCTCTCCCCCTCCCACCCCTTCTCTCTCTCACCCTCACCAAGCCATTCTCCCCTCCCAAGTGGACACTGACTAACAGATGACAGCTCTCTGGGTACTCTGATGTATGGGGGGGCTCTCTGGGGACTCTGTATGGGGGGGGGCCTTCATGGTTTCTTGCACCGGGGCCCTGAAGATTCTAGTTACGCCTCTGGTCACACCTGAGTGTAGCGGAAACGCACATTCCCACTTCCATTATCTGTGTATTTCTCATGTGTAATCACACATTGTGTATAGGGAGCCCATTCACTGGAATGTTCTGCCCGACATGCAACAATCACCCCAAAGTAGCTCAAGAGTCTTCCCAGTCATGGAGTGTCATGCATCTTGGCAGCAAAACATGCATCTGATATCTGTGATTGGGGTCATTAATAATTATCCGGCATTCACATCTGTGTGTTTCTGAATACGAGGAACCCACATAGAGAATGTGCGCTTTTTCGTACATCTATGAAATGCACAGCAACGCACGCCACACATGCACAGATGTAAATGAATGACAACACCGGTGCAATGTGCCTTGCTGTGCGTTTTTGAAACATATGACGGAGCGCATTTTTTCTTGCAGTCTGCCATGCATTCAAAAATTTGCAAATGAATAATAACGCAAGTGTGACGCACACTTATGAAATGCAAAGCATGCGTTTTCTTGCAGTTTGTTGTGCGTTCAGAAATGTGCAGACGCATATGAATGGTATCACAAGTGCAATGTGTGTTGCTGCACATTTTCAAAATACACAGCAAAGCATGCGTTTTCTTGCAGGTTGCTGTGCAGTTGGAAATGCGCAGATGTGATTGAATGGTAACGCATTTTCAACTGCCCAACAACCTGCAAGAAAACGCATGATTTGCTGTGTATTTTGAAAATGTGCAGCAACACGCATTGCACTTGTGATACCATTCATTGTGCATTCAGAGTCATGCAGATGTAAATGCAGCCTGATTGGTAATGATGCCCCAATCACGGTTATCAGACGCATGATTTGCCGTGTGACAAAACACGCTATAAACACGGATCCATCAAAGTCACATAGGAATGCTTCTCAGTAAAGTCACTTTGAAGTCACACCGGGTCGCCGGGAAGTTGTAGAGAAAAGTCAGGCTGGAAGTCGCTGCGACTTTCATGTTGTGCTGTGTGAACCAGAGCTAAATGGTGGTTCCCACATATCACCTTCTACACAACTTCTGGGAACAATCACATCATTTACATCATATTAACCCTTTCCCTGCCCCCAATTATACCATTTATCACACAGAACATTTGGGGGGAAAGCTTAGCGTTCAGAGATGTGGGGGAGGGGACTAATGCCAGGGGGTGTGACATCATCATCCCAACATTGGAGGAGCCAATTGTCTGCAGAAGTGGGCGGAGATGGGAATGTCTGGACTGCATTATTTATGGTCGTGGCCCTCTGACTGAGAGTGATGTGGATCACATAAACACGCGACAAGACTTACAACATAAATAGACCTGAAGTGTGCCTTGGTGGTCTGGTCAGTATGCCAAGAAAAGGGGGCAAAAGACTCAGATAGGGAAATAGCTTATATTGATTTGTTGTATTTATTAAGCCAGCTTGGTAAAGGCTTGTGCCATTCCTTCCTGAGGATTTGGGATGTATGTGGCAAAACAAGGAGACTTCCCATCAGCCTGGTGTCTTGATTACGTGGTCTGGTACTCCCTGTTCGGAGGCAGTTGAGGCTGCTCTAATTCGGAAAGAATGTCCAGAGAACCGACTGGGATTTGAAGCCCAAGTTGCTTAGGATTCTGACATGCTTGACAAACTGGCTGCCACTCAGGGAGCTGGTTTAGAAAGGGTAGCAACAAGCTACAATCAGATTGGCTGGGTAGATGGAGCAGTAGTCGGTCGAGCACCATCACTGGGCGTCAGGCATTGTTAGTCTGAAACAGGTTGATGTCAACCCCCGGTGCTGGTTTGTTGCGTTTGCAGACTGAGAGTGTAGGGGTTCGAAAGCGAGTCGGGTGGCGTCGGAGCAGTGTCTGACTGCCGGAGCCACTGACTGTAAATTCACCAGGTCGTAGGGAACCGTAGAAGGCCTGGTAGATGGCTGCTTGGATGACTATGCTGGGCAAGGCCCTAAATGGGGAAAAAGAGGGCACTCTTGAAAGGTAGGCGCTCGCCACTGACTACAGGTTGGTGCTTCTTTATGCTCTGTAGAAGGGACTTGACTGCATGGGCTCGAGAATACTGACAGTTTACTGGGGTCCTGCAGGGACAGGAAATGCTGGACGCCATCTAGATATGGCGTGATAGTATTGTGAGAAAGGGTCAGCTGCGTGTGGCAATACAATATGAAGGCTAGGACGTGTCTAACATTGCCTATTGCTGCACCGAGGCAAGTGGCCAAAAATTAGCAGTTAGTATTCCAAGCAGTGTATTAGGCCTTCAGTGTGTTGCGTGCCAAGGAGTGGTTAATAAGCTGGGTTGAGTTGGTGAGATGCTACTTCAGTCCATCGTCAGCAATGACCAGGGTGGGACAGGGATGGTTATTGGGTCAGCTCCAGGCTCTTGCTGGAAAAACAAAGTAAGGTTGAAATGGGACAGAGCATCAGCTGCGATTTTGCATTTGCCTGGAACATGTCTACAGAAGATTTTAAACTGGTGACAAAGTGACAGCTGCGCGAGCCTGCGCAGGAAGGACGTGATGGGGAGAGGCTTGATCTACCTTAATTGATGAAGTCGGCTGTGGCTTGATTGTCTGTGGTGAAGAACACTGTCTGTCCAGTTCAAGTGTGGCCCCAAACCTGGGCAGCTGCCACAATGGGGTACAGCACGAGGCGTGATGAAGACTGGGTGAAGCAGAAATTTAAGAGAATTTCTGGGGGACAAGGTTTGGAGAACCAGCGGCGGACGAAAAATGCAGGCAAAAGCCTGTGGTGGCTCGGCTGACACTGCCGGGATGAAGATTGAAATGCTGTTCTATCAGGTGGGGAAGTTGTCCCACATAGCTAAGTCTGCTACTGATGCTTGGTCTAGTTTGAGAACTTGGACTGGATCTTGCATTGGTGTGAAAAAATCAAGACAATACACAGGTGCTCAACAAGATGACATACGTGCACTCACTGACCAACGTGCACTCGCAGACCAACGCGCACTCGCAGACCAACGTGCACTCGCAGACCAACGTGCACTCGCAGACCAACGTGCACTCGCAGACCAACGTGCACTCGCAGACCAATGTGCACTCGCTGACCAACGTGCACTCGCTGACCAACGTGCACTCGCTGACCAACGTGCATTCGCAGACCAACGTGCACTCGCAGACCAACGTGCACTTGCAGACCAACGTGCACTCGCTGGTGCTGGATGGAAACCTGAACTAACTGCAGGGAAAAAGACAGGGAAAAGATGAGTGGCCCGCGTGCCACTAAAGATGAATGGCCAACTGGGTGCCACTGTGTGTTTGTTTGGCTGATTGTCACTGAGGTGTGTTTGCAAGTTTAGTTTGTATTCGGGTTTGCACGTAGGTGCGTGCTGCAAAGTGTTTTATACTGCTGCAGACAATATTGTGTGATTGCAAGGGTCTCAGTCTGGTTTGCTGAGACGATATTGCGTGGTTGCAAAGGTCTCGATGATTATGAGGTTTGTTTTGAGATGGCCTTGTGTGGTTGCATGGGTCTCAATAAGTGAGGGGTTGCTGAGACGATGTTGCGTTTGCAATGGTCTCAAGTGAGTGTCGGGCTGCTAAGATGACTATGTATGGCTGCACAGGTCTGAACGGGTGTCAGGTTGCTGAGACGATATTGCGTTTGCAATGGTGTCAAATGAGTGTCAGTTTGCTAAGTCGACTTTGTATGGCTGCAAAGGTCTGAACGGGCGTTAGGTTGCTGAGATGAGATTGTGTGGTTGCAAAGGTCTAGACGAGTGTGAGGTAGCTGAGATGACATTTTGCAAGGGTCTCAAATGAGTGTCAAGTTGCTGAGACAATATTCCCCCCTTTTTTATTTTTTTTTATTTTTTATGAAAACGACTGTGAATGAAACGCTGGTAAACATGAGTTACCACATCTGGCTGTGTTTACAAGCTGTTACAGGCATCGGCGTTTCAAAATGCCTTTGAACATCCGTCTGAACCCATTTTTTATTTAATTTTTTCAAGAAGGTTTCTGAACTCAACTGCCTAGAAATGACAATAAATGATCCTGTGTACATGTACTGATAAGATAACATAGAGGAGTGATTGGGGATCCTGTGTAGACGTACTGATAAGATAACATAGAGGAGAGATCAGGGGCGGCTGAAAAACACAAATTTTTCTGGCTGCAAGGGTCTCAATGAATGCCATGTTGCTGGGGCGAGACTGCGTGGTCACAAAGGTCTTTGATGAGTGGGAGGTTGCTCGAGACGGTATTGTGTGGTTGCAAGGCTCTCGATGAGTGTGGGGCTGCTGAGACGGTATTGCGTTTGCAAGGGTCTGAACAATGGTGTGAGGCTGCCGAGACGGTATTGCGTGGTTGCAAGGGCCTTGATGAATGTGTTGCTGCTGAGACGGTATTGCGTTTGCAAGGGTCTCAACAATGGTGTGAGGCTCCCGAGACGGTATTGCGTGGTTGCAAGGGCCTTGATGAATGTGGGGCTGCTGAGATGGTATTGCGTTTGCAAGGGCCTTGATGAATGTAGGGCTGCTGAGACGATTTTGCGTGGTTGTAATGGTCTCAACAGGTGTCAGGTTGCTGGGCCGAGATTGCATGGTGGCAACGTTTTTTTTTTTGCGTTTTTATATATATTTTTTTATTTGCGTTTTGTAAAGTTCATGTGTTGCAAGGGTCTTAACAAGGGTGTCAGGCTGCTGGGTTGATTTTGCGTGGTTGCAAGGATCTCAATGAGTGTGGGGCTGCTGAGACGATATTGCGTTTGCAAGGGTCTCAACAAGGGTGTCAGGCTGCTGAGACGATTTTTCATGGTTGCAATGGTCTCAACAGGTGTCAGGTTGCTGAGGGGCTGAGATTGCGTGGTGGCAAAGTTTTTTTTTTTTTTATATATATTTGCGTTTTTTTTTTTTTTGCGTTTTTATATATATTTTTTATTTTATTTTGCGTTTTGTAAAGGTCATGTGTTGCAAGGGTCTTAACAAGGGTGTCAGGCTGCTGGGATGATTTTGCATGGTTGCAAGGATCTCAATGAGTATAGGGCTGCTGAGACGATATTGCGTTTGCAAGGGTCTCAACAAGGGTGTCAGGCTGCTGAGACGATTTTGCATGGTTCCAATGGTCTCAACAGGTGTCAGGTTGCCGAGGGGCTGAGATTGCGTGGTGGAAAAGTATTATTTTTTTTTTATTGCAGGTTTCTTTTTGCGTTTTTTTTTGCGTTTTTTTATTTTTTTGCGTTTTTATATATATTTTATTTTGTGTTTTGTAAAGGTCATGTGTTGCAAGGGTCTTAACAAGGGTGTCAGGCTGCTGAGATGATTTGCATAGTTGCAAGGTCTCAATCAATAAGAATTGGGTTACTGAGAAAGGATAGAAACACCTGATTTGTTTGTACCTTAAGCAAGCAGTATAGGGTAGAAGGACAATGCCTGTATGAATTGTAGGTTCTGTAGGGGCCACTAACGAATGATATGGGAGACAACAAATAGTAGCAAATTGATAGGACATAAAGTATTTAATAACAAATTTTACTTGCGACAGTGGGCCATGCGAGTTTGCGGCGGACTGTGGCTGGAGTGAAACATGTAGGAAAGGTGTAGGGATGCCATGCATGGGGCAAAACAACAAGGTTTGGTGTAGAAAATAGAACACGAGAAGTGCGTACAAATATTTTATAAGCTCCACTGTGGGAACCGAACATGATGCGGGTGACACCATGAGTGGCCACAAATTTTGACATGACAAACAAGCTAACGAATCCTACCTGGGACAATGAACATGCAACTGGGTTTGCTTGGACTGGAGCGGATGTGCAACACATCTGAAGAGTGTGGCGTGGTGTGGTGTGGCGCCATGCATGACGCACAGGCAATAACTTTGGTAAATAAATGAGAGAGAAGAACCGTGTACAAACAATTCGTAAGTTCCGCTGCGGAAACTAAAACGCACGGCATGGGGGAAACATAGAATGGCAATGGTGGAAAGTATGCAATGTATCTGATACAAAACGGTTATAAAGACAAATGACTGATACAAAAACGGTTGTAAAATGCATGAAACAAATCCGATACGAATCGGAAGTAAGGAGTGTTGAACAAATCTGCTGTGAATTGGTTGTAGAGTGTATGCTACTCCTTGCTGTGAAACCGAACACCTACCAGCCACCCATTCCCCAGGCTTATCAAGGGCAGACAAGGCAGCAGGTGAGTTCAATTACCACCTCAATCTGCCAAAGAACCCATACAAAGAATATATGCTAATCTCCAAATGAATGAGACAGCAAGCATGGACACTGAATATGAATATACAAATAAATAGTTTGTTTGGCAGGAGGAAGTTACAAATGTACCAAGCTTGTAACTAAGATGTTAGAACATGAGCAACACTAACTCAGAGGCAGATTTTTACAAAAGAAATGCAGGATAGGAAGCATAACGAATTAAATACCCTGCTGCTTAAATACCCTCCGGGCTCCTCCCATAAACTCAGGCCACCATACTGGCCTTCTTATATATCTGGAACCAAAGTGGTGTTTCAGGATTTTCCAGAAGCTGTTGATGAATGGAGACCCCTGTGTAGGAAGTCCGGAGACCCCGTATACATATCAGGGGCCTCCTTTAAGTTTTGTCTGGAGTGTGACTTCAAAGACCACTCATAGCCACCAATGAGAAGTCCTCATCAGGTCCAGTATGAGACGGTAGAGCCAGAGGGAAGGCAGCCATGTGGAAGGGAAATGTTGGGTGTTACATTGTTATTCTTGGTGTCAGAGGTCATACATTCTTGGTGGTAATTATTATCTCATTATTGGATTTTAGATTTTGGTGTTGTACTATTTCCAGTAAAGATTGTCCGGGAGAGGACAACACAGAAGAAGAAGAAGAAGAAGAATTTTTCTCCTATTCAGGATATAAAAGGAAGTCGGATTCTCTTTCCTTTCTGATGAACCCGGAGAGTAAAATTCAGAAATTGAAGTAAGAGAAATGTGTGATGTGCAGTGATGGAGAAATGTGTGATGTGCAGTGATGGGGAAATGTGTGATGTGCAGTGATGGGGAAATGTGTGATGTGCAGTGATGGGGAAACGTGTGATGTGCAGTGATGGGGAAACGTGTGATGTGCAGTGATGGGGAAACGTGTGATGTGCAGTGATGGGGAAATGTGTGATGTGCAGTGATGGAGAAATGTGTGATGTGCAGTGATGGGGAAATGTGTGATGTGCAGTGATGGGGAAATGTGTGATGTGCAGTGATGGGGAAATGTGTGATGTGCAGTGATGGGGAAATGTGTGATGTGCAGTGATGGGGAAATGTGTGATGTGCAGTGATGGGGAAATGTGTGATGTGCAGTGATGGGGAAATGTGTGATGTGCAGTGATGGGGAAATGTGTGATGTGCAGTGATGGAGAAACGTGTGATGTGCAGTGATGGAGAAACGTGTGATGTGCAGTGATGGGGAAACGTGTGATGTGCAGTGATGGGGAAACGTGTGATGTGCAGTGATGGGGAAACGTGTGATGTGCAGTGATGGGGAAACGTGTGATGTGCATGTGGGGAAACGTGTGAGTGATGGGGAAACGTGTGATGTGCAGTGATGGGGAAACGTGTGATGTGATGGGGAAACAGTGATGGGGAAACGTGTGATGAGCAGTGATGGGGAAACGTGTGATGTGCAGTGATGGGGAAACGTGTGATGTGCAGTGATGGGGAAAAGTGTGATGTGCAGTGATGGGGAAAAGTGTGATGTGCAGTGATGGGGAAACGTGTGATGTGCAGTGATGGGGAAACGTGTGATGTGCAGTGATGGGGAAACGTGTGATGTGCAGTGATGGGGAAACGTGTGATGTGCAGTGATGGGGAAACGTGTGATGTGCAGTGATGGGGAAACGTGTGATGTGCAGTGATGGGGAAATGTGTGATGTGCAGTGATGGAGAAATGTGTGATGTGCAGTGATGGGGAAATGTGTGATGTGCAGTGATGGGGAAATGTGTGATGTGCAGTGATGGGGAAATGTGTGATGTGCAGTGATGGAGAAATGTGTGATGTGCAGTGATGGGGAAATGTGTGATGTGCAGTGATGGAGAAATGTGTGATGTGCAGTGATGGAGAAATGTGTGATGTGCAGTGATGGAGAAATGTGTGATGTGCAGTGATGGGGAAATGTGTGATGTGCAGTGATGGGGAAATGTGTGATGTGCAGTGATGGGGAAATGTGTGATGTGCAGTGATGGGGAAATGTGTGATGTGCAGTGATGGGGAAATGTGTGATGTGCAGTGATGGGGAAATGTGTGATGTGCAGTGATGGGGAAATGTGTGATGTGCAGTGATGGGGAAATGTGTGATGTGCAGTGATGGAGAAATGTGCGATGTGCAGTGATGGGGAAATGTGTGATGTGCAGTGATGGGGAAATGTGTGATGTGCAGTGATGGGGAAATGTGTGATGTGCAGTGATGGGGAAATGTGACGTCTTGTGATTGTTCCCGTCTCTCAGTGTCTCCTTCTATCTCTGGGTGTCCTCCATCCTCACCCATGTAGAATCTTCCATCACCTGTCCTCTTCTCATGTCTTCTCCTCTCTCTGAGGGAATCTTTCTCTTTGTAATCTCATCCATGGGATTTGGGGTTCCCCCTTATAGTAGAACAGTGACCAGGCTCTGTACATATGGAATGACCCTCCATATTCCTAACAAGCAGGAAATAGGATGGAATAGAAACCCTTAGGACTCGCTCACACGTGTGATGATGATGAAGAAGGAAGCAATGCTCAGTAACACTTCTATGACATTTATCATGTGTCTTCATTGTGTTTATGGAGCTCTGAAAACACTAGAAGAATGCTGGATAAATGTCCGGGGGAGGGGTTTCTCTTCTAGTGGGAGGAGCCTAAAGGGGAAGTGATGTAGAGGAAACGATCTCCTCTGATATGTGGATTTCGGATATATTACAATAATTCTATAAAATGAAAACCAGCCGCCATGTCATCATACTCACTATCACTCTCCTGCCCCCTGGAGGACAGATTTCCCGGTCTGAGGATAATACCCGCTTGGTGACTTGTTACCAGATCTCTATTATTTGTATGTGTCACAATAGCTGGGATACTCGGGTCATTAATAATAACATGTAATATATCCTCACATAGAATCACAATACCATGTTTCCCCGAAAATAAGCCCGGGTCTTATATTAATTATGCCAACAAAAGACACAGTAGGGCTTATTTTCAGGGTAGGTCTTACCATGTAATGTGCTATCTTCTCTCCCTCCCTGCCTGTCAGGAATCCCCAGTGTGAACTGAGTTAAAATGCTTGTAAAATCCTATAATCCACTCTATTACAGTATTATATAATGTACAATGTGTGCGTTTCTGTAATATAATTGTGCACCGCTCTGCACTTCTGTTACCCACCGGAGCTCTCTTCCCCGCAATTATATTACAGAACACATTGTACATTATATACTCCTGTAATAGAGTGGATTATAGGATTTTACAAGCATTTTTAATTAGGGCTTATTTTCGGGGGAAGGGCTTACACTATATTGCAGCCCTCCTGGAAAATAACTCTAGGTCTTATTTTCAGGGTAGGTCTTATTTTTGAGGAAACAGGGTATATCCATTTAGGAATGCGCAGAGCTCCCGGCGACCCTCCTCTCCTTCATAACAGTATAGCAGCGGCTCTCCTAGTGTATCTGACAGGCGTGAGGATGTCTCCACCTTACACGTTACGCCCTAGGCGGGGCTTCATCATGTAACTGCACATCACCAATCATAAGTGGCCAACAACAAATTCGTTTTTTTCTTATACATAGCCTGCTAATGTTTGGGTGGTCTCACTCCTCATGCTGCAATATTAAACACTTTGAATATATCTGTAACGGCTACCCAAGTAGGGAGAGGGTATGAGCCGTTGGCGACGTCCTTTTCCCTGACAAGTTGCTATGCAAGTAAGTCCAGTATAAGCCCATCCACGAGAGCCAAAGGGAGAGTCAGGTCCAGTTGTAAGAGGCACAGAATACTTCCCATCGCATTCCCTTCCATAAACGAGACAGGCTACGTTTGAAGGGTCAAGTAGACTAACTTTAATGGTACATTTCTTGGTTTAAATATAGTTACAAACTTGTGAATAATCAAGGAACAATGGAACTCTCCACCCCCTCCCTCCACAGGGGGGCCTCAAGTTAGACACCCTGTCACCAGGCTAAAGAAGCCACATTCCTTTCACAAATACAATTCAATCACAGATAATCCCCTCCGTAGCTAAACATTTCGGCACCGCAAAGCCTGACAAGTTCTTCTGAACATAATTGACATGCTATTTCAATACAACTGACCGGAGACTGCTAATTTGGAATACAATATACAATCTCTTAAGGATAAACACAGGTCTTTCACACACACAATAGATCAATTAACCTTTGGGAATAGAGAGGTGAATTAGCATACTAAAGAGAGGTTTCAGGAGCCAGGCTGATTCAGTTCTAATAATCTACATCTATACAGACAGAGGACATTTACATCTCATATTATCCCAATGCATGATTATTATAGATGTACAGGAAAAATACATAGTTCCGTTACACTGCTCCCCTTTTGTGGAACACTCCGGCAGACCCGGATTGACCTTTTTCGGGTCAACTTGGGGATGTCCGGTCTGCTGTTAGGGGAAAAGTTTTGTTTGCCTGGACAGTCCATCAGCATTGCCATTAAATCTGCCAGGTCGGTAGCTGATGGTGAAGGTGAATAATGGAATTCAGTTCTGGAACAGTCACTTGCTTTGCTCTCTCAATGGCTCCCAGGACCTGTTGCTGATGCTCTTAGGAGAGATAAGGCACCACCTGAGCGCAAATCCAATTTAACCTTTTGACAATTTCAGCCTGTTTGTGCATTTCAATGTTCAAGCCACGGGACATCTCATAATACATGACGTAGTGTCGTTGCATCTCCGATTTCTCACTGGCCAACTTGTCACATTCCCATTTTAGACTGTGATATTGGGCTGGATCTACCGTACATGTCGGGGCAGGTAGTCTTACCCGGGTCTCAGCAGCAAGCGAGTTGGTTCCAGCAACGCGGGTTGGGGCACAGGTAGTCACTGTGTGGGCTTCAGCGGGGCACATCGGGGGCGTACGCAGAAACAAGGGGGGCCAAATCATTCCCCAGTAGGACATCTGCTGGCAAATCCTTCATCACCCCCACATTCACATGTCCCGAACCAACCCCCCAATCCAGGTGAACCCGGGCAACGGGTAGCCGGAAGACGGTTCCTCCCGCTACTCTCACAGCTACGGTGTCTCCGGTGTGCTGGTTCTCTGAATGAATGAATGAATGAATGAATGAATGAAAACTTATATAGCGCGGCACATACGAACTGAATCGCCTCTGGGCGCTTGTTGTTCCTGTCTCCTTTGGTATCAAAAGAGATGCGTCTTGATCTTTCTCCTGAATGCTTGGTGGTTCTCCTCCAACCGAATGCTGGTTGGTAAAGCGTTCCATAGTCTGGGACCTTGGACAGCAAATCTTCTATCTCCTTTGGACCTGTAGTTGGCTTTCGGAATCTGGAGCAGATTTTGATTAGTGGATCGCAGAACGCGATTGGGATTGTGAGCTTTTATTTTTTCGCATAGATAATGGCAGGCATTCCCATGAATACATCTATGCGTTAGACAGAGTGCTTTAAAAGTGATTCTGTCTTTTACTGGTAACCAGTGAAGGGCTCTCAGTGAAGGTGAGATTGATTCCCAAGGTTTTTTCCCAGTCACAAGTCTAGCGGCCGTGTTTTGAACGACTTGAAGACGAGCGATTTGGTACTTGGGGAGTCCGAGGTAAAGGGCATTGGCGTAGTCCAGTCTGGAGTTTACAATTGTTCCCACCACGACCGCTATGTCTTCTTTGGGAATGAAGGGAGTAAGTCTGCGTAGTAGGCGCAGCAGATGGTGAGATCCGCTGACTACTGACCCTATTTGTGCGTCCATTGTCATGTAGGAGTCGAAGATGACCCCAAGACTTTTGACTTTGGCGCTAGGGGAGATGATTTTGCCCAGAATGGGCGGGGGGGTCCATGTTGTAGCAGGTTGGTTCTTACGCTTGGCGTGAAACAGGAGAAGTTCTGTTTTCGCTCCGTTGAGTTTAAGATAACTCTTTGTCATCCAGCCCTCTATCAAAGAGAGGCATGTCTCTAGATTGAGGTGGTGATCCTTTTTATTGCAAATGCGAAAGTATAGTTGCGTGTCGTCTGCATATGAATGATAGAGCAGTTTTTGCTGCTGATGATATCAAAAAGAGGACGAAGATAGATGTTGAATAACACCGGCGACAGGGGGGATCCTTGAGGGACTCTGCACGATACTGTGCGTTTCTCAGAAGTGAAAGGTCCTAACTTCACTATTTGAGATCGGTTTTCCAAAAAAGAGGAGAACCACGATAAATCGCCTTCTGCGACTTTGGCTACTTCCGCTAACCTTGTCAGTAGAAGCTTATGGTCTACTGTGTCGAAGGCTGCGCTTAGGTCCAACAGAACCAGGAGACAAGATTCTCCTTCATCTGTGGCCTCGAGCACGTCGTCCCATATCTTGAGCAATGCTGTTTCCGTCCCGTGTCCGGGGCGGAATCCTGATTGAAATGGATCCAGTAGGTTGTGTGTATCTAGATGCTGTTGCAGCTGTTGCACCACTGCTTTCTCCAAGACCTTGGAGAGAGCGTTTAAGCCTGTTATGGGACGGCGATGGTGTGGATCCTTAGGGTCCAGGGTGGGTTTCTTCAATATGGGTCGAATGATGCCCTCCTTCAACTTAGAGGGCACTATGCCCTCCCTGAAAGATTGGTTAATAAGCTGCGTGATGGAAGGTGCCAGGATGTCAGGGTTCTCTGAAATGAGTTTCTTCTGTAGCAGTGTCATAGTGGCCCCAGTATCGCATAACCCGTTGGCTGCCTTTCCATTGACCCAGACAGTCTGCCTGTGTTGCTGCCTGTTGTCCTGGTTAGCTGCTTGTATCGGATCTGCCTCATGCAGAACACCCCAATGTTCTACCTCCCCAACGCCGTGGGCCGCAGGCATGGATGTGTGGGAGTTCCCCCTTTCTGGCTGTCTCCATGACTGTGACTGCCTGGGTGGATTTAATGAACAGTCTGACTTTTTGTGCCCTGGTTGTTATTGAATCAGAGTGATAGTAGCCTCTGTATCTCTTAGGCCTTGTGCTACTTGTCCATTCACCCGTACCTCCTGACGGTGATGCTGACGGTTATCTGGAGAGGTCGTTTGTATTGGGTCTGCCTCATACAAAATTCCCAGACATTCCTCAGGGCCCACCTCAGTCTCTAGGCAGTGGACCGCAGAGGGCCGTGATGGAGTGACCTCTGTGTTGGGTGTTGGGCATCTCCAGTTGTTATTTGTAGCTCTCAAAGGACAAAAACTAGCAATATGTCCCGTGTTCCTGCAGTGATGGCACGTCACCCTAGACAAATCCTGGGGGTAGTTGTTGGGTCCCTGAGGACGTGGTGGTCCTGGTGGGACTGGAGCCCGAAACTCTGGGTGTAGGGTGCCGGTTGGAGTACGCGGTTCTACCTTATGAGCCAGCCGTGTAGTACCCTGGCTTACTTTCCTTGTTTCCACGTACTCATCTGCTAGCCGCGCCGCCTCGTTTAAGTTAGCGGGACGGCGATCTCGTACCCAGTCCTGTATGTCTGCGGCCAGGTCTTGGAAGAAATGTTCCATTAGGAATAGCTGCAATACTTCCTCCCCGGTGTTGGCCTTGCACCCTTGGACCCAATGGGATGCCACCCTTTGTAACTGGTTGGCCCATTCCATGTGGGAGTCCACAGCCTTTTTCTTGGATTCCCGGAAGTGACGGCGGTAGGTTTCTGGAGTTACGGCATATCGGGTTAACAGCGCCTTTTTCACTTGCTGATATTGTAAAATATCCTCTGGAGCAAGAGCCCGGAACGCTTCATTGGCTTTGCCCGACAATTTCCCAGACAAAATAGTGACCCATTGGTCTGGTGGTACCTGGTGCAGTGAGCACTGCCTCTCAAAATCCGCCAAATATCCGTCTATTTCCTCCTCACTTTCTACAAAAGCTTTAAATGCAGTGAACGGTATTTTCTTTCCTGTAGCAGCGGGTGGGGAAGTAGGAGCTGCGTGTGTAATGGGCTGTCTAGCTCTTACCAGTTCCAGTTCTTGTCCCCTCTTGGTTTGAATCTCCTCTCTTGCTTCCCAGAACAGCTGGTTTATTAGTTCCGTGGACGTTTCTGGATACAAGGATAATCTCCGCTGTACAATATCCGTAAATACATCTTCCTCGCTGACAGGTGCTAGGGGCTCCGCTCCTTCCAAGGATCCAACCATTTGGTCCAGCTCCAGCAGATCTGCTATCAGCTCCCTCCGTGGTCTGTTACTGGCACTCCTACCACGACTCTCCAATAAATCTTTTAGTGTGGTTCTTTTCAGCCTGGCGTACTGGGACTCTTTCAGAACTTGCTCCTTGGATAAAAGGACCATCCCACCACTGCCAACCAATGTAACGGCTACCCAAGTAGGGAGAGGGTATCAGCCGTTGGGAGACGTCCTTTTCCCTGGCAAGTTGTTATTAGTGTTGAGCAGAATATGCCATATTCGATTTCGCCATATATCTCGAATATATAGTCGAATATTCGAGATATATTCGCTAAATACAAATATTCGTGATATTTTTTGGAAATTAAATGATTGCGAATTTTCGCTATTGCGAATGCGAATTGCGAATGCGAATGCGAAATTTCGAGAAATGCGTAAGGAGCACTCTGATTGGCTCAGAATATTCATGATATTTTATAATACAAAATAATTGCGAATATTCGAGAAATGCGGAAGGAGCACTGTGATTGGCTCAGAATATTCGTGATATATTACAATACAAAATAATTGCGAATATTCGAGAAATGCGGAATGGAGCACTCTGATTGGCTCAGAATATTCTTGATATTTTATCGTAATTTCGCAAAAATGCGAATGAGAAATTTATTGCGGAATTTCGACAGTAACACTCTGAAATCGAATATATGTGTTATTTTAGCTAAAAACAATATTGCGAATTTCTCGAAAATAATCACGCGATATCGCTATTGCCGAATAATCGCATTGCGATTTATCGGCAATATAAATTGATCGCTGCAGCTACTCGGCCCAAGGTCTCTAATCATACCAGCAATGCTTTTAGACGTCAATGGGGATCTCTAGGATGTGATCTGTTCTAAAAAAAAAATTGAAAATATATGAATATTCGAAATAGCGAATATTCACCGCGAAATTCGGAATATATCGCGAATACTCGAATATGCCATATTCGAGCCGAATATTCGCAATACGAATATCCGTGAGCAACACTAGTTGCTATGCAAGTAAGTCCAGTATAAGCCCATCCACGAGAGCCAAAGGGAGAGTCAGGTCCAGTTGTAAGAGGCACAGAATACTTCCCATCGCATTCCCTTCCATAAACGAGACAGGCTACGTTTGAAGGGTCAAGTAGACTAACTTTAACCACTTCAGGCCCGCGCTACCGTCGGATGACGGCAACAGCGCGGACCTGAATATCCAACATGCCGTCATTTGACGGCATGTCAGTGTGGCGTTCCCAGCGCGCGCTGTAGAGCGCGCCGCGGGGAAGCCCTGTGTTGTCCGTGTCCCTTGGACACGGCCAATCACAGATCGCGGCGAACGGCCAATCAGAGTGGCCGTTTGCGATGCGATCTGTGGGCGAATGAGAGATGATCTCTCATAGATCATCTCTCATTGCCGGCTCACACAGAGACAACGTCCCTCTCTGGAGAGGGGGAGCCCGATCTGTGTTCCTTCCTACATAGGGACACAGATCGGTCACCCCCCCCTCCCCCCACAGTTAGAACACACCCAGGACACACATTTAACCCCTTCCTCACCCCCTAGTGTTAACCCCTTCAATGCCAGTCACATTTATACTGTAATTAGTGCATATTTATAGCACTGATCGCAGTATAAATGTGAATGGCGCCAAAAATGTGTCAAAAGTGTCCGATGTGTCCGCCATAACGTCGCAGTACGAATAAAAATCGCAGATCGCCGCCATTTCTATTAAAAAAAATAATAATAAGAAATAATAATTCTCTCCCCTATTTTGTAAGCGCTATAACTTTTGCGCAAACCGTCGCTTATTGCGATTTTTTTTTTTTTTTTACCAAAAATATGTAGAAGAATACGTATCGCCCTAAACTGAGAAAAAAAAATGTGTTTTTTTTTTTTTAATTGGGATATTTATTATAGCAACAAGTAAAAAATATTGTATTTTTCTTCAAAATTGTCGCTCTTTTTTGTTTATAGCGCAAAAAATAAAAATCGCACAGGCGATCAAATACCACCAAAAGAAAGCTCTACTTGTGGGGAAAAAAGGACGTAAATTTTGTTTGGGAGCCACGTCGCACGACCGCGCAATTGTCAGTTAAAGCGACGCAGTGCCGGAAGCTGAAATTTTACCTGGGCAGGAGGGGGGTGTAAGTGCCCAGTATGCAAGTGGTTAATGGTACATTTCTTGGTTTAAATATAGTTACAAACTTGTGAATAATCAAGGAACAATGTAACTCTCCGCCCCCTCCCTCCACAGGGGGGCCTCAAGTTAGACACACTGTCACCAGGCTAAAGAAGCCACATTCCTTTCTCAAATACAATTCAATCACAGATAATCCCCTCCGTAGCTAAACATTTCGGCACCGCAAAGCCTGACAAGTTCTTCTGAACATAAGTGACATGCTAATTCAATACAACTGGCCGGAGACTGCTAATTTGGAATACAATATACAATCTCTTAAGAGGATAAACACAGGTCTTTCACACACACAATAGATCAATTAACCTTTAGGAATAGAGAGGTGCATTAGCATACTAAAGAGAGGTTTCCAGAGACAGGCTGATTCAGTTCTAATCTACATCTAGACAGACAGAGGATATTTACATCTCATATTATCCCACTGCATGATTATTATAGATGTACAGGCAGAATACATAGTTCCGTTACAATATCTTACTTATATTGTTTTATATAACATTGTAACATTCCTGTATAATTGTGCTGAAACACGTGTTATACTATTTTTAGGTTTAGGGAGTCTCACTTGTAGTGCTGCACAGTTCTCTTCCTATGTATTTTGTGGATGAATCCTTCTGTGTTCAGCTGATTAGTATATAGAATTGGAAGAGGTTTCTGGCTGTGCAGTGACACATTCCCTGCCTGGCACTGTCAGTATTGCCGGCTGGTTGGTGATTTTGCCGGCACACAGAAGCTATTGGAGTTCCCACACGGCTGTTCTGTACAACCAGAAGTGACTGGAGCTGCTCTGTCCTACTTCTCTATTATTTCCCAGTGCATTCTGGGATACCGGAGCCCCCGCTGTCTGTCCTCCAATGCCCAGCGATTATTGGAAATCACCATGAAATGAATGGAGGCGACTGACAAGCGTGGATGTCTCATGACAGCGACATGCGGCTTCATTTATAACACGACACAACGCTACCGCTCCTGTGTGACCGGCACTGTGTGCTGCCATTGTAATATTCATGGCAGGCATGGGAGGCGGTTATGAGGCTTTAGAAATGCTGAATAAATGTCACATAATCACATGGTACTGACACACGTGTGACCGAGACCTCACTGACCTCTGTAGCTACAGACACCACGGATCAATTCATCCTCAATTTTCACACAATATCCAGTGAGGTCCCTGTGGTGGGGTTCAGCAATCTGCTCCCCCCTCCCTCTCCTCTGAGTCATTCAGTTATGAAGGGAAATTACAGCTTGAGCTGCTGAGCTCTGTAAATAACATGGATTGTACAGTGATCGGGGAAGGACAGGCAGGTAAACATGTAGAAAAGATATTTCAGCTCCACCTGCTGGCTGGAAATGAAAATACAAATTATTTATACACAATATTTCCTAATTACAAATCTATGAATGGAATATTTTGTCCTGACCATAATAAAGACAGACAACACGATCCATTCCTCTGAAGGCAAAGACCTCAGACAGTTCTCACTTCTGTACAAAAGGCCGTCCCACAACCAATACAACTCATACTCCAGAAATATCATCTGTCATTGTCTCCCTTCTGCAGGATGGGAGTTATAAATCCTGGAAAGTTACCCCTCCCCCATCACTAGAAGAAATGATGAACATCCCGAACTCCCATCCCCCCTTTATGAGTCCTTGTCTGCCATAGAAAGTCCCAAGACTTCCTCTGTCCTGACTCTGGGTAGTGAGTGCCGATCTCCCCCTCTCTGCTCCTGGTGGGGGTTCTGTTCAGGTATGAAGGTCGTATCCTATGGACATAACCCCCTCCGGAGTCCCCCCACACCCACATATTATACTATGTAGAGCCGGCCAATCAGCTTCATCTTATTGTATTTTGTTTGTTCTCCACAATGAGATGTTTGTAATGAGAAGTCATCATCACCGTCCGGTTCCCAAATAATAATCACAATTTATTTTCACATATGGCTAAAAATCACCCAACAGAGAAGCTGACGCGTTTCACCCATACAGGCCTTAGTCATAAGAGAAAGAGAAAGGCGCCTCTAAGTGTAGTAGGTAAAATATTTATTACAGACACAATGGGATTACAAACACTCAGAAGATAGTAAGAGGTCCTAGACATCTAATGATTGGTCCCCATGTGGATCTCTTGTAATCCTCGTCTGTCTGGGGGAGAGAGAGCCGTCCTGAAGCTGTCAGAGATCCCTGGTGATGTGGATGAACGAGGAGGTGAAGAGGCGATAAGGCGCCCCGGGTTCTGGAGTCAAGCTGGAACGCACACGGCCGATGTGACATCAAACTGGTGGCCCTCCAGCTGTTGAGAAACTACAAATCCCATGAGGCATTGCAAGGCTAAAAGTTACAAACATGACTCCCACAGGCAGAGGCATGATGGGACTTGTAGTTTTGCAACATCTGGAGGGCCACCAGTTTGAGACCCCTGCCCTAGCCCTAGGCGTATCTGTGAGACTGTGGTTTAGTAATTAGGAGAATTGTGTTGGTTAATGGACTGTGGAATAGGAGTGCAGTGCATAAAGCGACTAGGCCCAGGTTCTGACCATAATAACGCTTCTCCACGTTGTGCTATATCAATCTTTGCATGTGTTTTCTTTCCCCACCTATTTTTCCTAGGTTTTTCATCATTTTAGTCACACTCCACTTTTTATCAAGCTGACTTTTTAATTGTAAAGCCAGACAGATAATTTAATACTGTATAGGTATTGCTAATGTTTACTGTAAACAGTTTACATATTGTTTAATGTCAATCCTTTTAAATTTGTTTCTGTGAAATTTCATGTTGTAAGTAAAAATGACAGCTTGTCAGTGCATTTTCTAGGGGTTGGCAACACTGAGTACGGCGTATATATCATTTTCTATGGACAGTGTGGCCGTCAGTAATACTGAAACGGGGGCACGTAGCGGCTGTGAGACCATTCACTCGCCTGTTCTCACAGCTGATCTAGCTGTGGGGGTTAATACAAAAAAGATTTTGTTCAATTTGTAAACCGCAGCTTGGCATTGCATTAGGGTGGATATAAATCAATAAATGAATAAAAGAAAAATCTTTTTTATCGATTTATTTTTTATTTACTTTTACCAAATTTATTTTAATAAAATCCTATTGGAGTAAAAAACGATCTAAAGATAGTTTTCTATTTAGGATTTCTATTGCCCTCTGCAAACCGATGCGGGTGTCAATACAACGTTAATGACACCCCCAGATCAAGATGATTTAAATCAAGCCTTTTTACTAGTGATTTAAATCGAATCCACCCTGCACTGCATGCTATTATTGAGCTTATGATATACCAGATCCTTCACCATCATTGATCCCCCAGCTGATCTCCTCCTAGTATGTATGGTCCATAGTCTAATGCCCCGTACACACCATCACTTTTTGTGATAGAAAAAAATGTAATTTTTCTTCATGAAAAAAACCTTCATTTTTCAAACTTCATTTTCAAAAATTACATTGCGTACACACCATGATTTTTGGAAAATGATGAACAAAGTGACGGCACTCTGAAGGGGAAGTTCTATTTGCCTTGAGGCTGCTTTTAGCCGGTTGCTTGTTAGTAAAAGACGATTCCTGCTTTTCTGTCTGTTACAGCGCGATGAATGTGCGATCTCCATTATGAATGGTAGTTTTACCTCCCGTCTCCTAACTTGCTTCTGGGCATGTGCGGGTTTAAAACGTCATTTTTTACGTCGTTTTGCCCACACACCATCATTTTTTATCACACAAAAAATGACATTTTTAAAAATGACATAAAAAATTCAAGCATGTTCGAATTTTTTTTTTGGTCATTTTTCAGAAGACATAAAATGACATTTTGCCCACACACGATCATTTTAAATGACATTTTTTAAAATGTCATTTTTTTTCATCACAAAAAGTGATCGTGTGTACGGGGCATTAGACCCAAATGCATAACTTTTTTTGATTTAATTCTCTTTATTTCGTTAACTTTCATATTTAAAAAACAGATTACATACATAATTTTCTTTTTACAAAACATTTCTCATTCCCCGCATAACATAATCTTATACTTTACCCCTATTACTTGGTTGTTTTCCCCTTCTCTCCCTACCACCCCCCTCCCACTACCCGCCCTTGATTTCCAGTTTGCTCCACAACATTTCAAACCGGATATCCTATCTCAAGTAACCACGGTTTCCATATTTTATCAAATTCCTTGATATTTCCTCTTTTGATATTGTTTCTGTCACAATGTTAGTCCACTTGCTTATTGTTGGGGGGTTTACTGCTTGCCATCTTTGGGCGATTAATTTTCTTGCCTGAAAAAGGCACCTTACAACGACTTTTGTAGTGCTCGCCAACCCTCCCCTTTCGTCCCATATTCCCAATATGCACGTTCTAGGGTTCATCTCCAACCTAGTCCCATATGTCTTGTTAATGATTCTCATAACCTCTAGCCAATACCTAAATAATTTAGGGCACCTCCATAACATATGTAATAAGTCCCCCGTATCCTGGCATCTGGGGCATCCTGCATCCGTTCTCCAACCAAATCTAAACAGTCTTTTTGGGGTATAATATGCCCTATGTATCATCTTTAAAAAAGATATCTTCTGGGCTGGTGAAACTGTGACCATATGCCCTCTCTCCAGCACCATCTTCCATTGGTCATCCGTTATAACTCCCAGTTCTTCCTCCCATTTCTTTTTACTTTTAAGCTGCATTGATCCCTCAATATTCTCCTCACATACATATGGGTAGATTTCAGAAATAAACCCTTTCTTCTCTATCCCTCCTCTTATTTTTTGAGAGATTCGTGGCTTAATCCAATTTGGTCCCGCTCTATTAAACTGAGTATTTAATGCATGCCTAATTTGGAGATACCTGTAGAACGTGCAATTGGGAATTTCGTATTCCTCTCTCAGGGTGGCGAAAGTTTTTAAGGTCCTTCCCTCGTATAACTGAGCCAATCTTGTTATCCCGTTTACTGCCCATTCTTTAATCTCTCCCACTGTTTCAAGCTCTTGAAGGTTCCTGTTATTCCACAATGGAGCGTACTCTGTCACTCCCACCTGTCCTCCCACTATCGTTATGGCTTTCCACACTTTAGTTACCATCTTGACCGTAGGGGTCAGGTTGATAAATGAGTTGGCCTCCATCACCTCCATAGTTGTTTCATGTGGGGCCCTTGGATCATTAAACTTCCGTTTATATCCTCTCCTGGTTCCATTTTAACTCCAATGTGCTGCAATTGTGCGGCCAAAAAGCAGCAACGTGGATGTGGTACTGCCATTCCCCCCTCTCTCATTGGCAGCTGCAGAGTCTGCAGTCCTATTCTAGCAGGTCCCCCTTTCCATATTAATTCCCTGAACAGGGCGTCTATCTTCTTAAACCATTTTTTGTGTATCCATATCGGTGTATTATGTAATACATAGAGTAATTGTGGCATCCATACCATTTTAATCAGGTTGCACCTCCCTGCCACCGATAATGGGAGGTGCCGCCCGATTCCGATTTAGTTTTTAAGTTTAAGTATCAATGGTTCCAAATTATTCTCTATGTATTTATTGAGATCCGGTGCAATTGTTATACCTAGATACTGCAGTTTCCCCACTGTGGGATCTCCTCCTGGACCTGGTTCCTCATTGGGTCTATCGGCATCAAGGCCGATTTCTCCTAATTTATTACCAGTCCAGATATATTGCCGAACTCTCCAAAGATAGTCATTGCCCGTCTAATGGAGTGACCTGTGTCCCCTAGGAATAGAAGAACATTGTCCGCGTATAGAGCAATTTTCTCCTCTCTAATTGGTCTTATAAATCCCTTCATTATCCTGTCCGTTCTTATGGCTGCGGCAAACGGTTCCATTGCCAATGCAAAGAGCAGGGGTGACAATGGACACCGCTGCCTCATGCCTCTCTCCATCTTTACCCTTGTTGAATATTCATTGTTTTTTTTTTTTCAATTCTTTATTTTATTTGTTTTTTTATAATATGCTTCGTCTTCTGTTTTTATACATCAAATCAAAGAAGCAAAAGAAAAAGAACAGCTTAAAGCATATGTACAACATATTCATCTAGATATCTCATATTACATCTTATTCCTATTACTTTATATGATAATGTCGCATCATTCTAATTGTCCCTTCCCCCCTCCTGAACATTCCCCCCGGATTCCAACCAAGAACCACCCACTAATAGAAAAAAATAAATAAAAATTTAGACAACCCCTGTCTCTCTTGTCTCCCATGTTCTCCCTATTCGCTGCTCACCCTCAGGGGTTTTGCTCCCTGTATCTGATGTATGGTGTCCACACCTGTCTGTATCTCTCCTCTTGCTCTCTCATTCCCATTGTCAGGTACTCCATCTGCTGAATTTCCGTTACTCTGCTCAACCATTGTTGTCTTGTCGGTGAGACTGTGCTTTTCCATAGAGTTGGTATACAGGCCCTTGCAGCTGTTATTAAATGCCTGAGCAGGGAGTTTTTATATTTTGCTATGGAGATTGGGAGATCATTTAGCAGAAGCGCTGCCGGGTTATCTCTCAAGTCTACTTCAGTGATTTCTTTAGAGTATCGATTACCACTTCCCAAAAATCTTTCAATTTAACACATTCCCAGAATAGGTGTATCATGGTTCCCCTCCTTTCCCCACATCGCCAACACTGATCTGAAACTTGGGGGAATATCCGCTTTAGTACCACTGGGGTCCTGTACCATCTAGTTAAAATTTTATATCCACTCTCTTGGTATCTGGTAGCTATCGAGGCTTTATGTGTGAACCTAAAGAGTTTTGTTTTCTGGGTATCAGAGAATGTAATTCCCAACTCTCTTTCCCAGGCTTGTATAAATGTAAAGTCTTCTGACTCCACTAGAAGACTATACATTGAGGATAGCCCATGTTTTACTGCTTCCCCCTTACAACAAATTTCCTCAAATTCTGATAGTCCTCGTGTCGCTTCTCCTTGTGTTTTCATAGCTCATATAGCAGCTTTTAGTTGCATTTGTCTCATTGGGTCCAATGTCCTCTTCACTGTCTCTTCACTATCCCCTCCCTCCATTCTTTGACTACTACTCGCGAAGTGGATAAGTCTACTCAGTCCCTGTCGTCTTAAGTTGTTAAAGTGCAGATCCGTAAGGCCTAATTCAAACCTGGGGTTTCCAAGTACTGGTGTCAAGGAGCTTGGATCTTTTGAAATTTTAGTTTTCCTGAATACCCTTTTCATAGTTCTTATCGTAGCTCCCACTGTGGGGTGTTTCTTTACCTCTTGTGGGATATCCGTATCTGAGATCCACGCCATGCCCTCCAGAGGGATGTTAGTTATTTTTTGTTCTATGTGTATCCATAATTTTTCCCTTAGATGAGTACACCATTCTACCACCCGGGCCAAATGGGAGGCATCGTGATAGATCATTGGATCCGGAAATCCCACTCCTCCCTTCTCTTTTGGTAAGGTCAAAATTTCCCTCCTTATTCTCGTTGATTTTCCTGCCCATATAAACTTACCAAATCTAGATCTCAAGTCTCTTAGAAATCCAAGGGGAATCTTTACAGGTAGGGTCTGGAATAAATAGAGTAATTTAGGCATTACGTTCATTTTAATAATATTGATTCTCCCGAACCATGTAAAGATCCCCTTGTCCCATCTTTTAAAGTCGGCCTTGAACAGTCTCACCAGTGGTAGAAAGTTCAGTTCAAAAATCCTATTTAGGTTTTTTGGAATCTTAGTTCCTAAGTAGCATATGTGAGAATCTGTCCACTTAAAGGGGAAGTTTGCCGCTAATAACTGCTGTTTATATTTATTAACCTCTACCCCCATCGCCTCTGTTTTTTAGTTAAAGAGTTTTATTGAAATTTTTCACAATAACAATAAGCTAAATAGACAATGACATCCGAAAGAACGGGGCCAAAATAGACCCCCATAACAGTACTAGAGCAATATGTGTCCATTCAGTAAGATAACAACGCCTGCTAACATAACCCAACTATGGAGGTAGCATAGATTAAACTACCCTAGTGGACGTCAAGCCTGACCTTATATAGAAACATGTCAGGAGTTCAGACCCCACGACTCTCGGCTTCCCGAACGCCCCCAGGGGGATCAAGCTGCGTCCCGGGAGCCAAAGTCACAGAGTCCTCACCAAAGGTGTCCTCCAGATCCCACCCCATAGGAGAACCATTCGTTGTACATGGCTATGCAGACAACCAACTTTGAAATGAGCATGAACAGACTCAACCAGCATGTAAGAATCACAAAACACCAAGAGAGGTGACAGAAGAAAGAGCGAGAGTGAAACGTGGGAAGGGGGAGGGAAAGGGATAGTAGAGAAATGCCATCAGGAGTGGGGAGAGGCAATGTCGCTTCCAGGCTGAACCCCAGGTATAAGACAAATATTGCAGAGGGTGGCCCAAGGTTCCCATGTGGCAATAAATTTGTCAGGTCGGTCCCACCATTTGGCTACAATTTGCTCTTGGGACATAATCCATGAAACTTTCCTCTTAAATGCCAAGAAGGAGACAGAGGGCTTCTTCCAGGCCTTCGCTATAGTAATTTTGGCCCCTAGGAGGATAAAAAAATGAAAGGTTCTGGAGATGTTTGGGGAGGTCAGGGATGCAGTGGTTCAGGAGTGCTATATTAGCCTGTGGGGGCATTACTTTCCCTGTCAAGGAGCCCATAATTCGAAAGACCCTCTTCCAAAATGATCTGATGCAGGGGCATGCCCACCAGGTGTGGAACATGGAGCCCTCTAGTTCGCATCCCCTAAAGCAAAGAGGGGAAGTCCCTGGGAAAATTTTTGCCAGCCTGGAAGGGACATAATACCACCTTAACATAATTTTCAAACTGGCTTCTTTAAGACAGACGTTTAGAATACCTTTGTATGCCCGCTTTGCCGAGCGAAACCAAACTGCCGTGTTCCATGAGTCATCCAAGTCCTCCTCCCAGGCCTGAGCATAAGACGGTTTATCCGTCCTGGATTTCAGCGCCGAATAAATCAAGGAGATACCGCCCCTCTGATCCACCATGTTAGAGCACCAAATTTCATAAGGAGTAACAGTTGGGGGTACTGATCTATCCTGCCGAATGGAATGTAGAAAGTGGGAAATTTGGGAGAGTCTAAACCGTTCAGTGTCAGGCATGTCTAGCTTGTCCTTACAGTGAGAGAGGGAGAGCGAACCCGCCGGCGAAAGAAAGTGCCCTATTCTGTAGAGGCCCCTGTCTGTCCACCACTTAAAGGCCTTGATATCCAGCCCAGGGGGAAAGTCAGTGTTATTAAAAATATGTGTCAGGGGCTTTAAAGGGGATATTAGGGTGCGTAGGGAAGACAGTTTGGAAAATAGGGCCACCGAGTGAGAAAGGGTGGGAGACAGTATGGCCGGCCTGTGTTTGGGGTTGCAACCCAGAAGAAAGTCGATTGTATGTAAGGGGGTAGCTTGTCGTTCCATTGCAAGCCAATCTGGCTTCGGACCCCTGGAGAAGACCGCCGACAGTTGCGTTAATTGCGCTGCTTGGTAATCCCATAGATCAGGAAGTCCCAAACCTCCTTGTGTTTTAAGGCGACAAAGTGTACCCGAGGGACATCTATAACCTTTTTTCCCCCACACAAAGCGGACAATGTCAGATTGGAACTTGCCTAGAAATTGTTTTCTTATGGGGATTGGGAGAGCGCGAAATAAGTACAGAAGACGCGGGAGAAGTGTCATTTTGACTGCATGCATGCGGCCCAGCCAGGATAGACCACACTTAGCCCAACGTTCCAGATCACCTTTGCATCTAAGGACCATAGGGGGGTAGTTGGCCTTAAAGAGACCATGGACCTCCGGTGTTAGCTTAATACCTAGATACGGGATTTGCGAGGGAGCCCAGGAGAAAGTAAAATTTATGGAGAGTTGTTTGATTAGGTCTGGGGGAACAGAGACGTTCATAGCTAATGACTTGCTTAAGTTAACATGCAAACCAGAGATCCCACTGAAGTTCCGCAGAGTGTCCATAATGATTGGGGTGGTGAGTAGAGGCGAGGTGATAAAGAGCAGGAGGTCATCCGCGTATAGTGCGCATTTATGTTCCTGAGACCCGCAAGTCACCCCCTTGATGTCGGGATTTGTTCGTAGGGCTATTGCTAAAGTTTCGATGGCCACCGCAAAAAGAAGCGGGGAGAGACGGCAACCCTGCCTGGTCCCCCTGCCAATAGAGAACGAGTCCGAGAATCTGCCCAGTAAGCGCACCTGTGCAGAGGGACTTGAGTAGCGTGAACTGATAAGGTTCAGGAATTTAGGGCCGAAACCCCACCTCTTCAGCACTCCAGTCAAGTACGCCCAATCTATAGAGCCAAATGCCTGGTGAAGGTCAATGGAGAGCAGGAAACCTTTCTGTGGTGGCCCCCCATCCCAGCCCGAGGCAAGTAGGGAGATCACGTCTATGGCTCGTCTGACCTGATCAGGCCCCTGTCGCCCCGGTATGAAGCCCACCTGATCTTTGTGAACATATGCTGCTATGAAACTGGACATTCTGTTCGCCAGAATTTTGGTCATAATTTTAATGTCATTATTAATCAGCGAAATTGGGCGATAATTGCATACCTCACTATGGTCCTTATCCGGTTTCGGAATTACCGAAATATAAGCAGAATTCAAGTCCGTCCCCAGAGTGGCTCCATCCCTGAGAAAGTTGAACAACCGTGCCAAGTGAGGGGCCAAACAGTCGCCAAATTTCTTGTAGTAGCCAGTAGAGAAGCCATCTGGTCCTGGGGAGGAACCGAGTTTAAAGGCCTTAATGGTGTCCAAAACCTCCTCCTGAGTGAATGGACCCTCCAGGAGATCCCTATGTTCCGCCGACAAGGATGGTAGGGGAATGTCCTCAAAATGTTTTTGTTGCGCCTTGTTGGGGACTGAGCGATTAGGTTTGTACAGGGCGGAATAGAAGTTCAGGAAGGTGTCCATAATCTTAGCTGGGTTCTGAGTCAGATCCCCCGAGGGTGTGCGGATTCTAGGGAAGGCCAGCGTGCGCTGTTTGGGACTCAGCTTTGTGGCCAGACGAGAGCCTATCCTATCAGTTTGGGAGTAGAATTTGGCTCCGGTCCACCTAAGGTGTTGTTCAGCAGCCGTCGTCAGGGCGAGATTAAGGCGAGCCCGAGTTTCATCTAACCGGGCGAGGGATTCGGATGTGGGATTACGTTTATGGGTTTTAGACAGCAGACGGAATTCTTCTGAAAGTTTGAGTGTGTCCGCCCTATGCTACGCCCTGAGTTTGGCTTCCCAGCTGTATCAGCTTCCCTCGAATGACCGACTTATGGGCCGCCCATACTGTGGAAGGGGAGACCTCGCCCGTCGCATTAGTCGTGAAATAGTCCTTAATGTCTGCTTCCAGTAAGGAGCATTGTATTGGGTCGCTCAAAAGCGACTCTCTCAGACGCCAACGGGGCCGGTCACCCATGCCTGTAGATCTCTGAGCTGTCACTGTGACCATGGAATGGTCCGAGAGGCGGGGAGTCTATGATTCTAGAATGTCTTATAAGAGGAACCGTCGCCGCGTGGATAAAAATGTGGTCTATCCTAGCAAAGGAATTGTGGGTGCAGAAAAATGTGTATAGTCTTTCGTTCTCGGATTGGCTTTGCGCCATGCATCAATTAGGCCCACAGTATGTAGTAGATTAGCTATTTTAGAGCTCTGTCTAGATGGGCGCTTTGGTTTAGCTTTACCGCCTGCCAGCTTGTCAAGGGAGAAGTCAAAAGCTATGTTAGAATCTCCGCCCATATAAACAGTCCCCTTGAGGTGGGGCTGTAACTTGTTTAATAAGGAGTCAAAAAAAGATCTCTGGCCCTTATTGGGTGCGTAGTAGGAAACAAAGGTGTATAACTCCCCGTCTATATGGCCGGAGACCAGGACATAGCGTCCCTGGGGGTCCACTATTGTGTCCAAAGGGGAAAGGTTGATATGTCGGGCGAAACAAATAGCGACCCCTTTTGTTTTGTTATCTGCTGATGCTAGAAAAAATTGAGGGAAACGCTGATGAAGGAACGTTGGTCTATAAGTGGACGGGAAGTGTGTCTCTTGCAATAGGAGGACGTCCGCGTGCATAGAGTGATAAAGTTGGAGGAGTTTCCTGCGTTTGACTGGGGAGTTGAGGCCCTGCGTGTTATGCAAGATAATCTTGAGAAGAGGCGGGGGAGAGTGTATGTCAGTCATGGATCAGAGGAGAGGAATCTATACCAAAAAGGCGTGGCCTACCTTGATCTTGCTGTGTACGGACCGACCGGGATTCCTGATTCCGGGACCTGGGAGGACAGACCGAAATTCCTCGCGGGACCGCCAACCATTCCGATGAGCATGAGAGAAGGAGAGAGAGAAGGAAAGAGATGAATAAGAGGGAGACAAGAGAAAATATAACAATAGCCATGTCCAATTGGAACAAAAAAAAAAAAACATGCGAACAGTAACACAATTTGATCTTTTTCGGAGGGTCCCCAGACTCCTCCCCCACCCACCCGGGCGAGGCGTCTAAGCCTGCCTCTTCCTCCCAACCGATGGAGGGGCAGTGTCCCCCCATAGCAGGGAGGCTTAAAGTCGAACTGGCAGCACCAAATGGGCTCCCAATCCTGCGGAGGCGCACTGAGTCCACCACAGGCCTGCCACCTTAGAGAGAGAAAAAAAAAAAAAAAAGAGAAGCCATCACTTAGGGCCTATCACGGGCCCATGATACCCAGTAACCGAGCGCCCCAACTCCCGAAGGAGTGCTAAAAGATAGTCGAAGTAGGTAGAGGGCTGGGGAAAAAAAAGAAAAAAGAGACCCCCCGTGACCCTGAGCTACTGAGGTAACCCGTCACACAGGCCCCCCTCCCAGGGAATGACTAAGAACCGGGAAAGGAGTGTGAACCAGACATAGCCCGTACATTCAGGGAGGCCGCCAGAGCGCAAGGGCTCCGGGCCCTCATCCCCCCTCAGTGCCGCACCGACTGACCCAATTTCAAACAAGGAGCCCAGACCCCCTGGGGGGACAAACCATCCAATTTAAAGTCTGTTCATTAGCTAAATGTTCAGTAAGACGGGCCGTCAGTGTGAGCCAAAAAAAAAAAAAGGGAAAAAAGTAAGATAATAAAAAATAATTAATAAAACAAGGAGAGGGGGGACTTCCCCAAAAATCACTGGTAAGGGACAGTCATTCAGGAGCACAGCCCTGTTCCGAAGGAGGAGCAGAGTACGTTGACCTTCAGGACTGCACATGTTCTTTGGAACGCTTATGGTTTTGCTTCAGCCAGGATTGTTGTAGTGGGCTTGCAGGCGAAGGCCTCTTCGTGGAAGCGTGAGCTCCTCTGTTGGTAAGGGAGGCCGGAGGATCCAAGGAGATCAGGCCCAACTGAACCAGGAGGCGCTCCCCTTCTGCAAGGGAGGAGAATCCGAAACTTTTATTCTTGTAGGAAAAGTTCAGGCGGAGTGGAAAGGACCATCTGTAAGTGATATCTTTGTCCATAAGGACCTGCAATAAGGGCTTGAGGGCACACCGTTTTTGCACTGTATACGGAGAGAGATCAGCAAATATTTGAATCCTGTGACCGTTTAACATAATGTTGTCTGCATATCTGGATTTTCTCATCACCTCCTCCTTAACCGAGTAGTAGTGCGGTTTAACTATAATGTCCCTTGGCAGGCCATCCGACCGGGGAGGTTGCAGTGCCCTATGCGCTCTGTCCAGCTCCAGGCGGTGTTCAGCAATGTCAGGGATAAGGGTTTTAAGGAGCGATTTCACTGCTACTTGTACTTCCTTGTCAGATTCCGGTACCCCCCTTATCCTAAAATTATAGCATCTCGATCTATTTTCGAGGTCGTCAATCTTAGCAAAGGCAGTTTCTAATTGGTCCTGCATCTCCTGCATCCTAGCAGAGTTCTGGTTGATTTGTGCTACAGCCTGATCAGCCTTCTGTTCAATATTGTCAATCCGCACCCCTAGCTGTTGTAAGTCTGCGTGAATGGATGATGTAATCTGCGCAGCGTTCAGTGCTAGGCTCTTAGATAACATCTGGGAGAAGGCAGTCATCATGGAGGGGAAATCTGTGGGAACAGGGGTCTCCTCATGTGCCTCTGTAACAGTCAGCAGCATCCCTGTATGAGGGTCTGTCATGGGAGTAGTAGGGAAGCCTGCACCCATCCTGCCCAGCAAAGACTGGAGGCAGGAGAAGCACTTGGTGCCAGGGGGGGATAGTCCATACCTGGGGATTGCGGCTGTAGCAGGTCCTGGTCAGCGATGGAGTCCTCCAAGCTGTCTGAGGCCTGCAGGCCTCGCGCCGCCGCCGCCATTTTGGCATAGCTGAGGGGGCCGGGTGAAGCTGCCATCTGACCGGAGAGGTCCCTCCTGGCCGGCTGTGAGGACATCCGCGATGTCAGCGCGGCTTCCCCTATACGACGGGTCCGGTTTGGAAGCTGGGGGGGTGCTCGGTCCGCTCCGGTGGATAAGATTAGGCCGCGGTGGAGCGGAGCTCTAGAAGCCGGCGGCCATCTTGGGAGCTGCCGCGCATGCGCCTCCCATCGCCTCTGTTTTGTTATAGTTCACTTTAAAATTGGACAGATCTCCATATTCCTTTATTTCTCTTAACAAGACAGGGAGGGATATCTTCGGGGTCGTCAGCGAGAACAGTAGGTCATCTGCAAATGCTGCAACCTTGTATTCGTCTCCTCTTATCTGGATACCTCTAATGTCTGAGTTTGCTCTTATAGTTCTCAAGAATGGTTCAAGGGCAAGAGTGAAGATAAACGGTGAGAGCAGACATCCTTGTCTCGTTCCATTCCTTATGGAAAAAGGACCGGATATTACCTTCACTCTTGCCGTCGGACACGAATACAAGTTTGAGATCCATTTTTGCATCCCTTCCCCCAGACCTATATGTTGTAGGGTAACTTTCAAAAATGCCCAATCCACTCTATCGAAAGCTTTCTCTGCATCGGTCGAGATTAATATTAATGGGTTTTGGTAGAGTTGGGATAGGTATATAGTGCTTAGTACTCTTTGTGTGTTTTCCCTTCTTTCTCTGCCAGGAGTAAACCCTACTTGGTCAGGATGTATTAGGGCGGGTATATGGACCATCAGTCTGTTAGCAAGAATTTTAGAAAAAATCTTCAGGTCTACATTTAGTAGAGAGATGGGACGGTAGCTGGCACATTGTGCAGGATCTTTCCCCACTGCTATGTGTGCCATTAAGGTATCTCTTAACATTGGCTGTCCTTCTCTTATAGAGTTGAACGCGGTCAGGAACTTTGGTGTCAGTCTATTATAGAAGGTTTTGTAATAGAGTAAGGTATATCCATCCGGTCCTGGGGATTTACCTAATTTCATTGCTTTTATCGCTCCTTGTAGTTCCTCAGCTGTAATCGGGTCTTCCAAGATCTCAGTGCTTTCTTCTGATATCTTGGGCATCCCAGAGTTTTTGATATATTCCTTTATTCGTTCTTCTCTGATTACTCTCTGTAGCTTGATGTCTCTCTATTTGATATCGTTTACTGTAGTAATCTCTAAAAGCTTCCGCTATTAGTTGTGAGGAACTAACTGAGGTATCCCCCTGGGTCTTTATTTTTTCAATATGATTTTTTGCTCTCGTCTCTCTCAATGCGTTAGCTAGCATCCTGCTTGGTTTATTCCCGTGCTCATAGTACGCCCACCGACAGCGAGTTAGTTTAGCTTTTGCTTTGTCCATTAATAGCAAATTCAATTTGTCTCTTAGGCTCATTAACCTTTCCTCAATGTGTGCTCTTTGCGCTTTTTTATGCTCGTTCTCTAGACCACGGATTTCCCCAAGCAGGCTGTCCAGTTTTGCATTGAGAGAGTGTTTCCGATGTGCTCCTAAGGAAATTAACCATCCCCTTATGTAGCACTTATGCTCTTCCCATTTGCAAAGCGGCGTTGTATCGTCTGAGTCATTTATTGAAAAAAAGGCTTCTAGTTCCTGGTCTATCTGGTTTGTGTATTCTGGGTCTATAATCAACGTTTTGTTGAGTTTCCAGTTCCACTCCCTCGGGCCTGCTTCCCCCCACTCTATGGAACAGTTCACTGGGGAGTGATCTGATATTGTGAATGAGCCCATTGATGCTTCTCTTAAATTTAACAGTATATTTTGACCCACAAATATGTAGTCGATTCTTGTGTATGTTTTATGTTTTGCCGAATAGAAACTGTAGTCCCTTTCATGTACATGTAAGGTCCTCCAGGTATCTATTAACTGAAGTTCTTGTAGCATTTTCCTTGTTTTACGCAATTTTATATTAGATATATGATAAGACCCCTTGGAAGAGTCCAAGCTGGATTCTAATACCATGTTGAGGTCCCCTCCCAAAATCAGCACCCCTTCTTTATTCTGATATACCAAGTCCAGGTACTTCTCAAGCGCTGAGACTGGGTCCTCATTTGGGAGGTATACATTCACTAAGGTAACCTTTTGTTGATACAGCATCCCCTTTACCAAAAGGAATCGTCCTTCATCATCAGTTATCACTTTGGACTCCTTCCATACTAGTCCTTTGGCAAGTAAAATTGACACTCCGTTTGCCTTTGAGGACTGAGAGGCCCAATGGTACACCTCTGGGAATCTTTGGTTCTTTAATTTTGGGATTCTATCTTTTCTAAAATGTGTTTCTTGTAGAAAAATTATTTGTGATTTAAATCTCCCCAACTCCAATAATGTTTTAGTTCTTTTTTCTGGGGTATTTAGGCCCTTAACGTTATAGGTAGTAATATTTATTCTATTCATCTTTAGCAGTCAACAAGGAGCGTTGGGAGACGCGAGAGACCCCCCCCCGTGTCTTGAGGTCTTGTCCACCGTCCGAGACCCCAAGTATTCTCTATGTTCCCCTGTTGCGACTCACGCCTACCTTGGTTGCGTAGTCCCGCTGGGTGAGGAAAAAAAAAGGAATTTAGGTAAATAAATAAAAAAAACAAAAAAAAAAAAACAACTGTTTGAGCGTCTCTGACTTCCCTCCACTTGGAGGAGAGGCGCTCTGGTGGGGATAAGTGTAAGAGTATTTGCGGAGAGTCTTTGCTTAAGCATTAGTCCAGGTGCACCCTTCTCTCAATCATTTTACATTGGTCATCCCCCTCTACTCCAGGAGGTCCCCCATATGTCACATCCCAACTATCCCCCCATTGGAGGGATAGATGGGAGGCGGCATACCCCCCTTGACCATCCCGGCTTTTGGCATCTAGCTATACTAATACTTGGAGCCGTACATCAATCACGTCACACATATAGTATAACATATTTAAAAATCAAATCTCTCAGTACCATGTGCACCACAGTTTATCGTATACATCTTCCTGTATGTTTGTTTATTTAGCCTACTTCTCTTCCCAATGTTGTTCCATTCCCCTGGGTTATCCAATAGTTAACCAATAGTTATACATAATATTTGCTAATATCTCACTATTTGATAGCCCTTACTTCCCATCCCCTAACATTCCCCTTTCCACCTTCCCCCTTAATCTATTGTCCCATGTCTCAGCTCCTGTTCTCCTCTCCTCTTCCCTTCGCCCCCCCCCAAAAAAAAAACCATCTATTATTAGGTGTTATGCGTAAAATGAGTATGAGTTACCCATGTCGTGTTGTTATAATATTAATATGTAGTGTTTCTATGTGTAGGTGTTGTTATCCAAGTGTTGGCAGTGTGTGTTTATAATTGTGTGGAGCAGATGAAGAGAGCTATCCCGCTCCTCCATGCTTCCCTTACTTGCCCCCCCTCTTCTCTAATTAACTATACTATCCTTCGTGTCCCATTATATACTTGGTATATGTAAAAAAAATGCTATTGCACTATTTAGCCATTGGCAGTGAATCTGTGAATGAACTCCCTCCCCATCCCCTTATCCCGTGCCCCCCTAAAAAAAAAAGGAGGGGGAGGAGAGAAGACAGGCAATGCGGAGCAGATTGGGGCTTATATGGAAAGGAGCTTTTGTTATTTCTATTCTGTTACAGAAAAAAAAAAAAACAAGGGGAGAATAAAATAAAAAGAGAAAAAAAAAAACGTTCCTCCATCTCTCCACCCCTGAATCACCTACTGTATGTATCACTGGGAAGGTATTGACTGATCCTCATGACCTCTTATCTTCCTCCACTTGTCATTTTCTTATTTATAGGGCTCTATTTAATGCTATCAACACACACAAGTGGAACAGTGAGGCCACATACCGGGAAGCAAATATCAAGGTACAACATGTAATATTCAGCTTATATGTATGTGCCCTCCAACTTGAGGCCTCTCGATATGGAACCGGGAAGCTGTTTTCAGATGTAATAGAGAAAAAACAGGACAGGGCAATTTTCCTACTTAAAAAAAAAAAAAGAAAAGGAGAACATAAAGGAGAAAAACCCAAGAGACATCTAAGATCTCTGGCCCAGATTCAGGTACATCTGCACATTATTGGACCGGCGTAGCGCACCGCCTTTACGTTAGACTTGCAGAATTTTGCCGCGTAATCCCCCTATTCTCGTAGCTTTTGCGCAGGAAATTGCGCATACGTAAAGTTTTTTCAGAGGCGTAATGAGGAGTAATACAAATTGGGAAGGACGTGGGCGTGTTACATTGAAATGAGCCGTGACCCCATGCAAATGAAGGGCCGGCCGGCTCGCGCATGCGCGCTTGAACGAGACCATGTCAGCTCCGCTGTGCGCATGCTCACAACTCGGGAGCGGCGCAATCAGTGAAATTGGAAATGGACTAGGGCAACGTTGTGAACTACGCAAACAGCATAAATAGACACACACAAACGCACTTCCTTTGCAAAAGTACATCCCTTTGTGTCCCTTCCAATTTAACCAAGTGCTTTTGTTCTTGTTGTTCGTTGCGGTGTGTTTTGTAGTTGTCAGATTAGTGTTCTGTGTGATCAGGTGTTTGTTAGTAGATTTTTGAAAGTGGTTTTTGATAAGTGTTTGAGAGACTGTTTGTTTGATTGATATATTTCCTTTTGTTTCTTTTCCTGCTGTATTTTTGTTTTTTGGGGACTGTTTCTTGCTGAGTAGTTTTCTCTCTGTGTGTGTTTTTTTGTGATTGGTTGTGCGAGTGAATTTTGTTGACTGGGACTGTTTTTTTTTGGAAGTATGACTGAGAGAAAACGAAAGCTTAATTTTACAGTTGTGGAAAAACAGATTCTTGCCCGGGCCATTAGCGAGTATGGGCGTTACCTCCACGGCCCAGAGAGTGCCAACACCACCCCGGCCAGGAGGAGGGAGATTTTGGATAGGATCACTGAGCAGGTCAATTCAGCGGGGGAGGGGGAGACACGGGCCAGGTCTGGGATTGACAAAAAAATCAATGACCTCCGGCGTCTGGTCAAAAAGAAGCTGGCCAGAATGCATGCCCATGCCAGGGGCACAGGAGGGGGCCCACCATGCCGTATTAGCCTGACAGCGTAGGAGCATGCGGTGGCCCTGACCTTTCATCGGCATGAAGTTGAGGGCCTGCCCGGCTTTGACTCCAGTCCCCAGCCCGTGGTGCCAGGTAAGTTGTTTTATTTTTTAATATCAGGTGTGTAGCATGTGTGGGGGAGGGGGTGAAAGGGAATATGTGGCAAGTGTGTGGATCCTCCAACCTGTGAATGTTTTGTGTCATCCACAGATGTGCAGGAGGGTGCAGGGCCATCTGGCCTGACCGCACCAACCCCAGGACAGCAGCCTAATGAGGCCCCCCCAACAAGGCCCGAGTCCGCGGAGGAGGTTCAACAGGAGCAGGACAATCATGAGGAGGAGGAGAATCATGAGGAGGAGGAGAATCATGAGGAGGAGGAGTCCATGTCAGGCACTGGACGTTTGGGTTTTGAGGACTCCAGCTCCCCTCTGGCTGGCAGCAGGCAGGCCTCCCTAAGGGGGAGCCCCCCCCTCCTCCCCCAACATGGCTCCCCTCACAAGGGCCTCCCCTTCTCCCCGGCCACGAGCATCAGCTGGAGGCAGGATGTCATCCCAGACCACCAGGGGGTTGGCCGATCTCCTGCCCGCCACCCTGAGAAGGGACCAGTTCCTCCAGACCCGCCATCTGGGACAGGTCAGCCAGACATTGGTGCGAATGGAGGAGAGCCTGTCCTCCATCAAGGATACGCTGGGGAACCTGGACTCCCACTCCCGGGCTTTCACAACCTGCCTAAACGAACTGCAGACGACATCAGCAGGCGTTGGGCAGGATGTGAGGGCCCTTACCCTGGCTATCCAGGCCAACACGGCAACACTTGGTGCTGCCCTGGACAGAATTGCCGTGGCCTTGGAGGGCAGGCCACCAGGTGGGCAGAGATCGGGGGCTGCTCCTCCTTCCCCGGTTTTACCCCTTCCCCATGAGTCTCCCCTGAGAAGCCGGGGCCGTGGCCGGGGGCGCCCAAAGGCGTGGCTCACGCAGAGGGTAGTCATTTGTTTTCCCCCCTTTTTTTTTTAAACAATTATTTTTTTTTTTGTCAATTTTTTTTTTTTTTTTTTGCTGGCAATTTTTTGCTTTTGCTGGTCATTTTTTTTTGTTGTGAATGCTGTGTGAATGTGGGGGTGACATTCCTGCCGGAAAAGGGGTGTCACCCTCTATTTTGGTGGAGAAGGGTTCCCCAGGACCAGGGAGAAGTGATCCCCAGGTCCGTGTGAATGGTGTATGAATGTACAGTGACATAATTGGAGCCTTGGCGTGGCGTTGCTGCTCACAAGTCCTGCATGGTGGACTGGTGCCAATCCAATTTGATGTGGATGTGGTGTGTCTGTGCTAGGGAGTACAGTGGTGTGCATGCATGCATTCTCATTGTGCGATGATTAATGTGTGTGTTTAACGTGCAAAGATGCCCAATGTGAGCTGTCTCCTGGCTGCTCTTCCCTCAGAAGACGGATTAGCCTCGGTTAGGGGGGGATTGTCTGGTTCAGGGGTCAGGTCATCACGTAGGTCAATCTGCAGGCCCTTTCTTTGTGCAAAGTTGTGCAGCATGCAACATGCACCGATGATCTGGCACACAAAGTTTGGGGAATACAAGAGGGTACCCCCAGACTTATCCAGGCATCGGAAACGTGACTTTAGGAGGCCAAAGGTGCGCTCCACCACTGCTCGTGTTTGGGCATGTGCTCGATTGTATCTTTCCTCTCCTGGGGTTTGGGGGTTCCGGATAGGAGTCATGAGATGGGGTCCCAGTGGATATGCAGAGTCACCTGTAAGGGAAAAGACAGGAGGATGTTAGTCATGCATGTGCCCCTTGTGATGTGTGCATCATGGGAGGGGATAGTCATGCCTGCCACCCATGTCACTCACCAACCAGCCAGCTGTCCCCATACACGTTCTGATCGAATTCCAATCGGATGTGGCATTGATTGTATATGTAGCTGTCATGGCTGGACCCGGGGTGTTTGGCACGGACGTGCCATATGAGGCCTTGGGCATCGACTATCACCTGTACATTGATGGAATGCCAATGCTTCCGATTGCGGTATATGTGCTCTGTCTCCTGGGGGGGCTGGAGTGCCACATGTGTGCAATCAATGGCCCCCACAGTGCGTGGGAATCTGGCAATTCTGTAGAAATCTGTCATTGCCTTCAGCCGCAGCTCCTCAGTGGTTGGTTTGATGATTTGGTTGGCCATGCGTCTGAGGATTGCAGGGACAACCTGGTGCACACATCTGCTCATGGAGGATTGTGACATCCCAGCCACCACTCCACTTGTACGCTGAAAAGAGCCACTGGCAAGGAAATGGAGTGTTGCCAGGACCTTCACCAGTGGCTGCACTGCATGTGAGCGGTGTGTTGGGCTGGTGATGTCCTCCTGCAAGGTTGTGGTTAATTCCAGGATGGCATGAGGGGTGAATCTGAAGATGCGAAACACCCTAGAATCACTCACGCCAAACAGGTCTATGCGGGTACGGTATATCCTCTCCCGTGCCATCCTCCGTGCCATCCTCCGTGCCCTCATCCTTCTTTGTTCATCTAAAGTCAGTAGTATAGCTATGTGCGACGATGCCCCTGGCATGTTGGCATACAGATTGTTGTGCAACACGTGTGACTGCTGAGCTCCTCACTAACAGTGTTGCTTTATCTAACAAGTAGACTTTTTTTCTCTTTTTAGACCAGCTTTTATCAGCTCTAATTTTAGACAGGATATTTTGCTGTTGCGCACACTGCGTCGTCTGCGCTGCCCCAACGTTGTTTTGTGGATCCCCGTAAGTCCCTCATTAGCATATTTGACTAGCAAATCAATGGTGTGTCTAGCGCACTTTTGCGCGGAAGGATGCGCCAGTCTAACGATTTTTTGCGTATCTCGTTCTGGGGATGCCGCGCAACGAAACGCACGCGCACATTTAGACTTACGCACGCGCATCTCCTGTTGCGCAGGCGTAATCGCTCTGTGAATCTGGGCCTCTGTCTCTATTTCTTCCCTTCTCTTGTATGAGTCTATGTATAGGTCTCTGTCAGTGTTAAGTTCTTTATCCCTCCAGTTCCCCTTTTCTTCTCATCTGGGATGTGCTTTGGGGATCTTCTACTGAGAATGATCTTTGTGCTGGTATGTGCGATTTATATTTCCTTAGGACAGTATCTACTCTCCATTTGTTCCATTCGCTCCTCCTGTCTTTTTATTTAGCACCACTTTCTATTGCTCCAGGCAGTTCGAGCCAGTTAGAGACCTCTATCGGGTCTGCCCTCAGGAATTCAAATAATATAGGGAGCTGGGGGGGCTCCTTTAAACTAAAGCTCCTTCCCTCCCTTTACACAATGACAGCCAGCGGATACCCCCACCGATAGACAGCTCCATTTGAACGTATATAGTCCAATAGGGCTTTTAACAGGCGTCGCCTGGTTTTTGTCTGCCAGCAGAGATCTGGGAAAATCTGAATGTCTAGTCCTTCCCAGGCTATTGTTCCCTCTTTCCATGCAGCTCTAAGTATCTCCTCCTTTATTCTATAAAAATGTACTCTACATAGCACGTCACGAGGGAGAGTTTGGTCCGGGTTCCGTAATGTAGGGACCTTAGTGCCGGTCCTTCAAAGTTCTCAGGTAGACCCTTAATGCGTAAGTTGTTTCTTCTGCTCCTGTTGTCAGCTTCTTCTGCATATAGTTGCATCCTAACCAAATGCTGCTGCTGTTTCTCAAATTTTTCTTCTAAAGCTGCCACTCTGGAGTCAGTCATGTTTTGCTGCCTCTCCAAACCACATAATTTCTGTTCGCCCATTGCAGTTTTTGTACGTACTTCCTCAATTTCTTCCCTCAGTTTGCCTGTAATAGTTACTAGCATTTTCTGGATGTCCTCTTTGGTCGGGAGAGCTTGTATCAGTCTGCTAAGCTGTCTGATATCTGGGGCCAGTTCCTGTTCGCTCCCTTGTTTGTCTTGTGTACTATATGTGCTTATCTGAGTTCCCTCTGATCCCAGTAGGGCTTCTCTAATTACACTGGCTTTAGACATGTCTCCACCCTGTTCAGGGGTCTTTACTGCAGTTGATCTGGCTTCTAGAGTCTCTTTTAGTGACATTATTGGAGTTTGTGTTTGTAGAAGCCCCCCGCTCGGATTTGCTATGTCTGCTGTACCCAGTGCTTTAAAGGAAGTAAACAGTACCTTTAGCGATGTTTGTGCGGTGTCTCTGATCCGTTTGTGTACTCCCGTTGCCAGAGATGTCAGCTCCGTCTCTGGGGGGCGTGTCGGTTCTCCGGTCTGTTCAGACAGCTCTAGTGTGGTTGGAGTCTTTGACGTCTTTGATGTCCCAACCACTAGTAGTTGACTAGGGATTTTTGGGAGTACCCCGATCTGCTCCTGTCTCCCAGCCGCTGCCGTTGCTGGAGTTGCACGTACGGCTGCAGTTGAAATCACCGCCGCGGTTGGGTAGGAAGTCTCTATCAGTGAGTCCCTCCTTTGGGCTCTGCTGGTGTCTGTGTCTTCTTGCTGTGCTTCGCCCTTTTTTACTGTCATATATCGAGTGATATATGAATGACTGGGCGCGCGCACCTCACCCGTGTTTCTTCCTGAGGTTCTTCCCCGCCGCGACATCGACTGGGCAGGCGGTTCTTTTCCTGAATTTGCTGGGTGATTGAGTCAACCGAATCAGCCATCTGTCGTTCTCCTGTATGGGTGCACCACGGACTTAGCTAAGCTCTCCTGCTCAACGTGTGTTCACTCCGCCATACTCTCGACACTCCCCCGGAAACGGAAGTCCCTCTTGAATATTCATTGTTGACTCTAATTTTTGCATTAGGGTCGCTGTTAGGGATGAGCTTCGCGTTCGATGCGAACACATGTTCGCATCGAACATCAGCCGTTCGATCATTCATCGAAAACGAACAAAACGGCCCATAATTCACTGCGGCGTTGCGTGCTGATGATTGGCCAAGCATGCACCATGACCCCGCATGCTTGGCCAATCACAGCGCCCAAAAAATGAAGAGACCTAATTGGCCAAAGCCTGGGTGCTTTGGCCAATTAGGGCTCAGGGCTTTAGCACACGCCCCACACTATAAAAGGCCGCCTCCCGGGCGGCCTCGTGTAGTGTGTTTCGGCTTTCAGAGAGAGAAGTCAGACAGACAGAGAGAGAGAGAGATAGATAGAGACACAGGGGTAGATTCACATAGAGATCCGACGGTGTATCTACTGATACACCGTCGTATCTGTGAGATCCGACGCTCGGATCTATGCGGCTGATTCCTCGAATCAGGTTCCGCATAGATCTCCCTTAGAGCCGACTGGTGTAAGTGAGTTACACTGTCGGATCTTAGGCTGCAATCTCCCGCCATCCGCTAGGTGGCGCTTCTGTCATTCTACGCGACGAATATGCAAATGAGGAGAACCGCCGATTCAGAATCGAACGTCGTTTGCGTTCGGCTTTTTCTGGCGGATCGTTACACCTGCTATATGCGGGGTAAGTGCGGCGGATCCTATGTTAAGTATGGCCGTCGTTCCCGCGTTGAGTTTTGAATTTTTTACGTCGTTTACGTTAGTCGTTCAGGAATACGGCCATACGTTAATAGCGTTAACGTCGAAAACAATGACGTCCTTGCGATGTCATTTAAAGCAATGCACGCTGGGAGATTTAGCCGGCGGCGCATGCGCAGTACGATAGGCGCGGGGACGCGCTTGATTTAAATAGTAAACTCCCCCTAGCCGCGGAATTTGCATTCCGCCGGGGGATTTACGATCCGCCAGGGCAACTTACGAGGCAAGTGCTTGCTGAATACAGCACTTGCCTCAAAAACTGGCGCAGGCGGATCAAAAAGATAGACCACGCGGATCAAAAGATCCGCTGATCTATGTGAATCTACCCCACTGTGTCTTTTCAGATAGATAGATAGATAGATCAGGGAGGCTACTACTTAGTATAGTTAAATGTACAGTTTGTAGAGAATATATTCACATCCCTAGGAGTTGTCAATATATTTATAAACTGTATAGCTTAGCTAGATCTGCTATTAGTATCTGTCAGGCAGGAGATTGTGCTTGATGCTCTAACGTGTTAGTGTACATGTGTTAGTTCATTGCACATAGATGCATTACCTGTTACTGCACGTGTGCTATTTATTTGCACAGAAAGGCAGTTGCTGTTAATGCAAGTGGGCTATTGAATTGCACAGAAACGCAGTCGCTCTGACTGTGCGTGTGCTGTTTAATACCACCTTAGTGCATTTGGGGTCACGGCACGTGTGCTGTTACATAGTACCTGAGCGCATTTGGGGTCACCACACGTGTGCTGTTACATACCACCTTAGCGCATTTGGGGTCACCGCATGTGTGCTGTTACATACCACCTGAGCACATTTGGGGTCACCGCTAGTGTGCTGTTACAGTAGGTGACTGGGATATTGTGTCAATCTCGCTCCCTTTCTCGGCGAGATTGAGCACTTGTCAGCCCCATCGCGAGAGCCAGCGCCGAGCTGGCTTGCCGCGATGGAGACAAAGCCGTCATAGAAGCGACGGGGATCCGACGCGGATTCCCGCCAATTCTACACGTGGGCGGAGTTTGTTATGAATCCTGAAGGAGAAATCCCCGCCGGATTTAAAAAAAAAATCCGGCATGGGTTCCCCCCTCAGGAGCATAACGGGCCCTTAGGTCTGTTATGGGTTGTAAGGAGACCCCCTACGCCGAAAAAACGGCGTGGGGGTCCCCCCACAATCCATACCAGACCCGTATCCAAAGCACGCCGGCCGGCCGGTCAGGAAGGGAGTGGGGGCGAGCGCCCCCCCCCTCCTGAGCCGTACCGGGCAGCATGCCCTCAACATGGGGGGGTTAGGTGGCTCTGGGGCAGGGGGCGCACTGCAGCCCCCCACCCCAGAGCACCCTGTCCCCATGTTGATGAGGACAGGGCCCCTTCCCGACAACCCTGGCCGTTGGTTGTCGGGGTATGCGGGCGAGAGGCTTATCGGAATCTGGAAGCCCCCTTTAATAAGGGGGCCCCCAGATACCGGCCCCCCACCCTAAGTGAATGAGTATGGGGTACATTGTACCCCTACCCATTCACCTGCAAATAAAAAGTGTAAACACAAATAAACCACACAGGGTATTGAAATATTTTATTAGTTGGCCGCCCGGGGGGGGTGTGTATGATCGCTTTTATAAAAGCGCCACCACCCGGCGGGCTTCTTTCGACGTCTTCGGCGGCTGGGGGGTCTTCTCCCACTCTCCAGGGTCTTCTCCGGCTCTCCGGGGGTCTTCTGCGGCTCTCCGGTTGTCTTCTCCGCTCTCCGGGGGTCTTCTTCTTCTTCAGGACTCGCCGCCGCTATCTTCGTGTTAGCTCAATTACTGGCGGCGGCGAGTCCCCTCTTCTGTGACGTCTTCTTCTTCTCTTCTTCTTCTCCCAGTAGTTTTGGAGGTTGTTCCACCACCACGCCTCCAAAACACTACTACTGCTTGTGACACACCTCTCTCCTCCACCCCCTCCTCTTCTTCTTCCTCTGTGGCCTCTTCCTGTGGTGAGGTTTTCTCCGAACCAGCCGTGCTCCGTAGGCATACGAGGGGCTACGCAGGAATGCAGGCCAGGAGATGCCATGCGGTGCTACAGCTGGTGTGCTTGGGAGACAGGAGCCACACTGGGGAAGAGGTTTTGTCAGCTCTGCAGGGTCAGGCTGAGAGGTGGTTGACGCCACGCCAGCTGAAGCCTGGAATGGTGGTCAGCGTAAATGGCACCAACCTCCTCTCTGCCCTGCGACAGGGAAAACTCACTCACGTGCCCTGTTTTGCGCATGTCCTCAATTTGGTGGTGCAGCGGTTCTTGGGCAGGTACCCGGGATTGCAGGATGTCCTGAAGCAGGCCAGGAAAGTCTGTGTGCATTTCCGGAGGTCATATAATGCCACTGCTCGGCTGACTGACCTCCAAAGGGAATACAAACTGCCCAAGAACCGCCTAATTTGTGACATGCCCACCAGATGGAACTCAACGTTGGCCATGCTGCAGCGGCTGCACACGCAGCAACGGGCCATCAATGAGTACCTGTGCCAATATGGCAGCAGAACTGGGTCAGGGGAGCTAGGTTTTTTTTCCCCACGCCAGTGGGCCTTGATCAGGGATGCATGCACTGTCCTGTCACCATTTGAGGAGGCCACAAGGATGGTGAGCAGTGACAGTGCATGCATCAGTGAGACTGTCCCTCTTATTCACATGTTGGAGCACACGCTACGTGGAATAATGGACAGGGCCCTTGAGGCAGAACAGAGGGAGGAAGAGGAGGACTTCCTTACCTCTCAAGGCCCCCTTTACCCAGACAGTGGTCCTGCTTGCCCACCTAGCACACAGGAAGAGGATGAGGAGGAGGAGGAGGAGGAAGAGGAGGAGGAATTGTATCAGCAGCATGGAGGTGGAGCCTAGCACTCAGCAGCAGCAGTCTTCAAGGGATCATTTACAGTCCCAAGGAGCACGTGGAGTTTTACGTGGCTGGGATGAGGTGCCTGTGGATCCTGTCGTCCTCAGTGACCCAGAGGACTGTGGCCCGAATGCCTCAGCAAACCTACGCTGCATGGCCTCCCTGATTCTGCAAAGCCTGCGTAAGGATCCTCGTGTACGTGCTATTAAGGAGAGGGATCATTACTGGCTGGCGACTCTCCTTGATCCACGTTACAAGAGTAAGGTTGCGGACCTTATGTTGCCATCGCAGAGGGAGCAGAAGATGAAACTTCTGCGGGAGGCCTTGCAGAAGGGTCTGTGCAATGCGTTCCCAGAACCGGGGGGATTACCAAAACCTGGCCCTGGACAACATCTTGCTGAGGCTTCGGTGAGTCACAGAAGGGGCGGTGGAGAAGGTGGTCGTCTGACCAATGAGTTCAGGCAGTTTTTTAGTCCGCAGCCCCAAGGTCTGACCGGTTCCAGCAACCATCGCCAGCGTCTGGTTTACATGGTCCGGGAATACCTAGGGGCAAGATCCGACTTGGACACCTTTCCCACCGAAAATCCTCTGGCTTACTGGGTCTTGAGGATGGATCACTGGCCAGAGCTTGCACAGTATGCAATTGAGCTACTGGCTTGCCCTGCATCCAGTGTTCTTTCAGAACGGACATTCAGTGCTGCTGGAGGCTTTGTCACTGATCACAGGGTGCGCCTCTCCACCGTCTCTGTTGATCAACTGACCTTCATCAAAATAAATCAGGCTTGGATCAACACCAGCTACCAAGCACCTGATGCTGATGTAACTGAATAATAATTTTTTTGTTGAAATGTCGGATCCCTTTTAGACTGCTGATGCTGAGTGACTGTCCTCTTATGCTGCTGATGGAATATCCTTCTCCTCCTCACTTTTCTTGCTGATAGCTAGTAAGAAATGTTGTGTTTCTGGGCTCCGCCACCAGTGCCTAAGGCACAATTTTTCAGCCCCTGTTTAACAGGGGCGCCTAATAAAATATTTTGATGCAATAATTTGCACGTGGCTCCTTGTTGCGCTCCAATTGGAGTTATTGGGAGGGGTTGCAGTGTTGTGTTGTGCCCAATGCACAATTTTTCTGCCCCTGTTCAACAGGGGCGCCTAATAACAATTTTTTTTTTTTCAATAGAAGATTTTATTAAAGTTTTGCAAAATACAATAGACAAAAATCATAAAAGAAATATTATAAAGGTGAAATCAAAAGTATGCCACTCGTGTAACAATCTACGTAGATCAGGTATTAACAGACAGTAACAAGGGAAATAGGCATTCCCCTGGAAGCATTCAGTAAGTTATACAGAGAAAGAGAAAGGCGACACACATAGTTATCCAATGGAATATTTAGCGGTCCAGATTACGCATCGTTTGTCAAAGGAAGTGCATTTTAGTGGGTTAATTGCTAACAGTTGTTCAAATGTGTAGTGTTGGTGGACTTTTCTGGTCAGGTCGGTGACGTTGAGTGCAGTGGCGTGTTTCCAATTTTGTAAGATCAAAGATCTAGCTGCCAGTAGGATGTGGGACACTACTTGTCTCATTTCGTGAGGAATGGATTCCATCCCAATATGTAGAATAACCAATGCTGGATTAGGGGGGGACAATATCCCCGTAACGGTAGATATGAGTGTGAAAGTTTGATTCCAGAAACTGGTTAGGCTAGGGCATTCCCAGAGCATGTGGAATAGGTGGCCTTTATGTCCACAATTCCTCCAGCAGAAATGTGAAGTGTTGGAAAACATAAGTGCAAGTCTACAAGGTGTATATTGCCAACGATTAATGATTTTGGTCATCAATTCCCAGTGGTATGCTGTTTGTATAGTTTGGAAAGCAAATTTCCACTGGGCTTCAGTAAGAGTTAACCCAAAGTCCTGTTCCCATTTTACATGTGTCGTCTGTTTATGAAAGGTCTTCTTAGTTTGTAGTAAGTTGTAGTAGATGGCTATACCCTTATTGTGTGTCTGTCCTCCCGTTAAATGTTGCCATATCATTGTTGGAAGGCAAATGTCGGGGGGTGGGTGTGTCCACAGGAAGTGGACCACTCTTGTGCATGTATAGAACGCACTCGCCGGTAGGTTGTGTTCCCCCATTATGTGGTGTACTGGTTTAGGCCTCCCATCCTTCATGAAGTCATGTACCGTGTGTATACCATGGGTATCAAAAACTTTGAGTGACAACATTGGTACATGAGCCTCAATCCAGCTGAGAGGGAACTTATGCTGCATAGTCCTCCGGTTGGGGAGTTGAGAGTTCAGTAGGGATCTCCAGGTCTGTATTGATGTAGCTATAGTTGGAGGCATGGAGGTAGAGTCCCATGGTATCCACGAATCCCCTAGGAGGAGTGATGGGAGGTCATGTGTAGGGGCCAGGTCCTTCTCAATGTCCACCCATAGTGGTGCATCAGAGGGGGAGAACCAGTACTTGAGTTGATCAAGTCTAGTCGCTTTAAGGTAATCCAGTATGTCCACCAAACCCGCTCCCCCCACACTCTTGTGGGGTAGCACGGTTTTGCGTGAGCACCTTGCCCGTTTCGTGCCCCACAGAAAACGCCATTGAGTGAGGCAATATAAACATTTTAAATGTCGCTAATCTGCCCATCCAGGACAGTTCTTTATGGGACAGTCCACTAATTTGTGTATTAATTTTTTGTATTAGTAGTTTCAGATTAGTATCTGCCAGGGATCTGGTGGAGTTGGTCACTTTAATGCCCAGGTACGTTATAGTGTCGTCATTCCAGACATAAGGGAGTGTTTGTTGCAGGTGGAGGCAATCTGAGCTTGATAGGCCTAGGTTCAGTATGTATGATTTGGTGAAGTTCACCTTGTAGTAAGATATTTTCCCAAAAGAAACCAGTGTGTCATGTGCTGTAGGTAATGAAGTGAGCGGGTCCGTCAGCATCAATATTACGTCATCTGCGAACAGGTTTATTACATGGTGGGTCGAACCGATTCTAAACCCTCGTATGCCTGCGAGTGACCGGATAGTCTCCGCCAGGGGTTCGATCATGAGATTGAAGATCGTTGGAGACAACAGGCACCCCTGGCGCGTCCCATTTGATATTTGGAATGGCACTGACAGCATACTGGACGTGTACACCCTTGCAGAGGGGCATGAATACAAAGCCAGTATTGCGTCTTTGATATGTCCTTCAAACCCAAACTTGGACAGAGTCATTTGCATATAATCCCAGTGAACCCTGTCGAACGCCTTCTCCGCGTCTATGGAAAGCAGCAGAGAAGGCGTTCGAGTACTTTCCGCCTGGTGAACAACATTAATTACTCTCCTGGTTGCGTCTGAGGTCTGCCTTCCTCCCACAAAGCCCATCTGGTCGCGTTTAATGAGGGATGGGATGAGGTCTGCTAAGCGTTTTGCCAGGATTTTGGCGTAAATTTTGACGTCCGTGTTTAGAAGTGAAATTGGCCGGAAGTTGGAGGGAGTATTCGGATCTTTACCTGGCTTAGGAAGGGTTACTATGTAGGCCTGTAACATTTCAGAGGGAAACGACGCTGTGTTTGTGGCCCTAGTGAATATAGATTGCATATGAGGAGCTAGAAGGTGGCCAAAAATCTTAAAGTATTCATTCGAAAACCCATCCGGACCCGGAGATTTACCATTAGGTAGGGTGGCTATTGCGTTTCATATCTCAGAGGTGCTGAATTTTGAGTTTAAGGAGAGAAGTTGTGATTCTGAAAGAGAGGGTAAGTTAATCCGTTGTAGGAAATCTGAGATTTGTGTTGGCGTGGGCTGATAAGTGGAGGGGTCGTTTTTAAGGTTGTATAAGCTACTATAGTAATCAGCGAATTGATCCGCTATCTTCTGGGGGTCGGTAATTTTGTGTTTGAGGGTGGGATGGTCAATTCTCGACTTTGTGCATGCTGCTTTCAGTCTATTGGCCAGGTACTTGCCTGCTCTGTTCGCGTTGGCGTATGAGTTAAGTTTGAGCCTTCTAAGGTGATAGTCATATCATTGGGTTAACAGATCTTTAAGCAAGGTTCTTAACTGGGAGAGCTTCGTAGAAATAATCTGGTTGGGTGCCTGTTTTTTTTTTGTTTCTGACTCATGTATGTCATCAAGGATAGAGTTAAGTTTGCTTGTGCGTCTTCGTTTTTCCCTAGCGCCTAGTTGAATCATTATGCCCCTGGTGAACGCCTTGTGAGCGCTCCAGAGGGTAAAGGGGTCTTCTACTGATTTAGCATTGTTAAGAAAAAATTCTGCGAGATGTTGGGATATTTATTCTGAGATTTGCGGCTCCTGCATTAATCGGACATTTTTGTGCCAGATGGGGGGGGGGGGGGGGCAGCCTGGTCAGCAATGGATATAGTTACTGCTGCGTGGTCGGACCACATTATGTCATGGATCCGGGCCGCAGATACCTTTTGTAGTAACCACTTATCTACCAAGAATAGGTCAATACGCGAGTATGAACAGTGCCTGGCCGAGAAAAAAGTATAGTCTCTTGAGCTCTCATGCATGCACCTCCATGCATCATATATTTCCTCTGTATGCATCAAACTGCCCAGCTGCGTGGAGGCTTTGGGTTTCTTCGAGGACGTATCAAGACTTGGATCAACAATGATATTAAAGTTGTGATATCCTGTGTGTTGTGAGAGACACAAGACTCTGGTCTGGAGCAATGGATGTTTATTCTCTACAGGCTGTACACTGCAACATGCATCTCAGGACAGTACATCTTATCTGCTTCCTACATGAGCACACTCTAAGATGGCCACTGTACCCCTTGACCCTTGTCATCACTGCTGGGTGGAGCCAGCCTTAAAGTGCCAGTACATGTGGAACCCTTCAGGTATAACACCTTCCATCCATTGCTCAAAAAAAAAAACACAATAAAACAATAACAGAAACAAAACATTAACTGATAACTGTCCAATAACAGTCCTCCAAACACAGGAGAATTACAGGACTTTAAGCTTCCAGGGACAGTTGCGGTTAATATGTCATCGAATCACTTCAGTCGGCCCCGTCGAAAGTCTTGTAACCGCTCTTGCAACTGCAACCGGTCAGGAGGGCGACAGTGTCGCTGAGGCCGGGCATCCAGCGATTCGGGACCGGAGGAAACAGGGCTGGCCGGAATGGGTACCGGCGGGGCCAAGAAGGGATCCCCCAACTCAGAGGGTAAACAGACCTCTGGACCAGAGCTGGAGGGCTCTGCTGGAGCTGAGTTCAAAAGTTCAGAGTCCCCACAATCATCAGTCTCTGTGCATCCTGATCCACTGGGAGCGGATCCTTGAGACACTGGTGGTTCAGCCGGCATCAGGGATTCGGGCACTTGAGAACGAGGACGCAGTTGGTCCGCATGACGTCTGCAAATGGAACCATCTTCCAGGCGGACCTTGTACATTTTGGGTCCCAAAGTCTCTGCAATGACAGCAGGAAGCCAACGGGTGTTGGAAGACCCATAAGATCGGGCCCATACCTTTTGTTGGGCTGTGAATCCGGGAAGCTCATTGTGTTTGACCATCTTGTCTTGGGACTGCAGTACATGTTCCTGGACTGTTTGAGGGCGGAGCATATCTAAAACAGTCCATGGCTGCTGACCCAGAAGGAGTTCCGCTGGAGTTTTACCAGTGGTTGCATGTGGTGTGTTTCTGTAAGCAGAAAGGAAGGAGTCCAGCTGCTGGGGGGACAGAGACTGGTGTTTACTTGCAGCCACTGTAGCTTTGAAATAGCGTTTGAAAGTCTGAACAAACCTCTCTGCTTGGCCATTTGTAGCTGGGTGGTAAGGTGCGGTCAACTTGTGCTTGATGTTGTGGGCAGTCAGGAAAAGCTGAAACTCCTGACTGGTGAATTGTGCACCGTCCGTGACGATCTCTCTGGGGTATCCAAACGTAGCAGCGAGATGTAACAGTATGGAAACCGTTGCCTTAGTCGTTGGCTGAGTAACAGGAATGACTTCAGGCCACTTTGAATGGGCATCCACTATGATCAAGAAGGTGTGTCCTCTGATCGGGCCTGCAAAGTCCAAGTGTAGGCGAAACCAAGGAACCGTGGGCCAAGTCCAGGGCTGGACGCACCCTCGAGGAGGGTCTCTTGCCGTTTGTGCACATCCAGCACAAGCATTCACATACGTTGCGATATCTGAATCTAGGTTTGGCCACCACACATAGCCTCTGGCCTTTTGTTTCATACGGGTGCCCCCGGGATGACCGGTATGTAGCAAGTCCAGAATGTGTCTCCGGAGGGTCTGTGGAATGATCATGTATCCCCATAAAACACAGTTGCCAGCCACAGTTAATTCCATACGCCTACGGAAATAAGGTTCATACTCCTGTGTGACGGTTGCAGGCCAACCGGACTGTACCCAGGAGAGTATTGTTTTCAGAAAGGTATCCTTGGTTGTATGGGCTGCTATCTCTCCAGGAGACAAGAAGGACAGGCTGGTGTAACGACAACTCTTGACCGGTGGAGAAGAGTCCATGGACCTCCCTGTCAGTCGGGACATTGCGTCCGCATTAGCATTGGCATCATGACCACGATACTGAATTTTGTAGCTGTATGCCCCCAAGAATAGGGCATAGCGTTGGAGGCGGGCCGCAGTAGTCTGGGAGATGCCTTTGTCAGGGCTAAAGATCTGAAGGAGTGGTTTATGGTCCGTCAGTATGGTGAATTCCCTACCATACAGGTAAAGATGAAACTTCTTAATTGCCCATATCAGCGCAAGAGCCTCTTTGTCAATGTGTGAGTAATTGCTTTCTGCTTTTTTCAAAGACCTGGAGGCAAATGCCACTGGTTTTTCTGACCCATCTGGTAAGATGTGGGATAGTACTGCCCCCAGACCATAGGGTGAGGCATCACAAGCCAAGGTGAGAGGCTTCTGGAGGTCATAGTGCACGAGCATGCGTGACGCCAACAACTTCCGCTTTGAAACTTCAAAAGCACGCTGGCATGCAGCCGACCAGTCCCATCTGGAGTGTTTCTCCAAAAGCTTGTTCAACGGAAACAAGGTGTGAGCAAGATCTGGCAGGAATTTGTGGTAATAGTTCAGCAAGCCAAGGTATGATCGCAGCTGCTGGACGTTGGTTGGGGCTGGAGCGTTGACTAAAGCATCAACTTTGGCTTCCGTGGTGTGAATACCTTCTGCATCCACAAGGTGGCCACAAAACTCCAATTTAGGCACCATGAATTGGCATTTTGCTAAGTTCACTTTCAGACCCTGTTCTTGGAGTCTCGCCAACACAAGCTCCACATTCTGCTTGCGTTCCTGGTCAGTCCGTCCTGTAATGAGCATGTCATCTAGCAGGCACTGCGTGAAAGGAATGTCCGCCAAAATCTCGTCCATTTTTCGTTGCCAAATGGCTGGGGCAGAGGCTACCCCAAACACCATCCGATTGTATTCATACAGTAAATATGGTGTGCTGCGCTGCTAGAATTAATACATCAATAATATATGTGATATAGATGATAAAATATGCATTGAATACAAAAAGAAATAACTAAAAAACCAACACCAAGTGCTCCAATGTATAACAAAATAACATAGAAAAAAGCAAACTGGTATGAATGACAGTGTTGACAAAGTTCATAGAGTGTTGGTATTCAGCTCCAGGGAAAATTCAAAGTTCAGTGAGTTCAGAGAAATATCCCAAGTAGGAGATTGTGATTCTACAGGACAGAAGAGAGCCTCCACCTCCACCTCTTAATGCAGATCTGCTTACCAGATAGATATTAATCATAAGCATCAACAACACATCTGGCTGGGTTGCCTTAGCGAATATCCACGTGGATTCCTGTGTGAATCTCCAAACTCAGTCTCAATGCGGCTGGGTCCCAAAAAGCAATCACTCCCAAAGTGTAGCCCAGAAAGGAAAAGGGATGCCAACATAGAGTACTACCGTTTAAAAAATTTAATAAAAGAAATTTGTTTGCACTTACAAATATCGAATCCTTTGGGGAGCATATAAATAGTAAGCCGGCCGGCTCTCACAATCCGCCCGTCCTTCCGGATGGTCGTGAGGATAAAAACAATGGTGTCGTCACCATTAGGGAGGAACGGCGTGCTGACGACACCATTGTTTTTATCCTCACGACCATCCGGAAGGACGGGCGGATTGTGAGAGCCGGCCGGCTTACTATTTATATGCTCCCCAAAGGATTCGATATTTGTAAGTGCAAACAAATTTCTTTTATTAAATTTTTTAAACGGTACTACTCTATGTTGGCATCCCTTTTCCTTTCTGGGCTACACTTTGGGAGTGATTGCTTTTTGGGACCCAGCCGCATTGAGACTGAGTTTGGAGATTCACACAGGAATCCACGTGGATATTCGCTAAGGCAACCCAGCCAGATGTGTTGTTGATGCTTATGATTAATATCTATCTGGTAAGCAGATCTGCATTAAGAGGTGGAGGTGGAGGCTCTCTTCTGTCCTGTAGAATCACAATCTCCTACTTGGGATATTTCTCTGAACTCACTGAACTTTGAATTTTCCCTGGAGCTGAATACCAACACTCTATGAACTTTGTCAACACTGTCATTCATACCAGTTTGCTTTTTTCTATGTTATTTTGTTATACATTGGAGCACTTGGTGTTGGTTTTTTAGTTATTTCTTTTTGTATTCAATGCATATTTTATCATCTATATCACATATATTATTGATGTATTAATTTTAGCAGAGCAGCACACCATAATTATTGCTTACATTTTTGTTCATCTGACATTTGTGCTGCAGCAGCACTCACGTTTATTTTCATTTAAGATTGCTTGGTCTTGCCACCAATTTAATCTTTTTGTTTTACATTAGACCTGCGCAGTATTTTCCACTGTTTTTCACTTGTATTCATACAGTCCCTTGTGGGTGTTGATGATCAGAAACTTGCGGGAAGAAGGATGGACCTCAAACTGTAAATATGCTTGTTTGAGATCAAGCTTGGTGAACTTTTGACCCCCTGCAAGAGAGGCAAACATGTCATCTACTCTGGGTAGGGGATACTGGTCTATTTCCAGTTGGGAGTTCAGTGCCATGCGGAAATCGCCACAAATGCGCAAGTCCCCATTCGCTTTCTTTACCGGTACAACTGGTGATGCCCACTCGCTGTGCTCTACCTTTGAGATGACACCTTGTTCCTCCAGCCGACTTAGTTCTGCTTCCACACCTGCTCGGAGTGCGAAAGGTACTGTCCGAGCTTTGAAGAACTTGGGCTGAGCGTTGGGTTTCAGCTTGAGTCTCACACAGTCATGTTTTATTTTTCCCAACTGGTCATCAAAAACCTTTGGGAACCGCTGCTTCAGGGACACCACCCATCCCTCATTATCTCCTAATGGAATGGTGACGGCGTTACAGGGACTTATGGCGATGTCTGGCATACCAAAGTGAGCAATCCAGTCTCTCCCAAAGAGAGGGGGTCCTCCATTTTTCAGGATATATAATGGCAGTCTCTTTGTCTGACCCTTGTACAATACCTTTACTTTTGCGTAACCCAGTGGATTGAGTATCTGCTTTGAGTATGTCTGCAGTTTGATTGGTGTTGGGCGGACAGTTCTTCGGGTCTGAAGTTGTCTCCATTGTTTCTGGGTGATAACTGAAACTGCTGCTCCTGTGTCTACATCCATCTTGAGTTTCTTTCCCTCAATGGTTACCTCTACAGTCATTGCAGAGGGTGCTGCATGCATATAATGTATGTCTAACCTGTGGAGCACTTCCTCATCCTCTGACTCAGATGATGATGTATATCTTCCCATCATATATGTCTTTGTCTTGGGGTTCAGAGGTTGTTTATCTCGCACCTTCTTGCTACGGCAAACTCGTTTCAGATGGCCGGTCCTACCGCAATTATGACAGTTCTGATCCTTAAACCGGCAGACTTTGTGGTCATGGTCTGTATTCCCACAACGGTAGCAAGCTGACTCCCGGCTTGGTGAGGGTTTGTATTTCCAGTTTGCGGCAGTTGGCTTGACTGCTGTTCTGAAAAGGGTAAGGTCTTTCTCTGTTAACAGTCTCTTTTGTATTGACTCACAATTCAGTTCCATGACAAACTTATCCCTCAGTGCAGTAGGTAGGTAGTCCCCAAAAGAACAGGTAAAGGCTAGTCTGCGAAGGGCGAGCACATAAGCTTTATTCTCTTCACCTGTCTGCTGTTGCCTCTGATAGAAGCAAAATCTTTCTGATATTTCTAGTGGTTTGGGCTGGAAGTGATCCTCTAGCAGTGTCAGCAGCTCTGCCAATGTCTTAGCTGAAGGTTTTACAGGGGAAAGCAGATCTCTAAGAGTGTCATACGTTTTGGACCCGACCAATGTAAGAAAAACTGCCACTTGCCTGTTGTCTGTGATGTCATTTGCACTGAAATATTGTTCCAGCCTCTCAACCCAGGAACTCCAGGATGTCTGTTCTCCATCAAACTCACTTAATGTCCCGATTAATGACATTTTCCTGCTGGGATCTGTGACTGCTTTTATCCAGGTGACAATCCACGATGCCTTTGTCTCTCTCTATCTCTCAGACTGATAGACACTTTGTAAATCCCATCCTCGTCGCCACTGTGATGTCCTGTGTGTTGTGAGAGACACAAGACTCTGGTCTGGAGCAATGGATGTTTATTCTGTACAGGCTATACACTGCAACATGCTTCTCAGGACATTACATCTTATCTGCTTCCTACATGAGCACACTCTAAGATGGCCACCGTACCCCTTGACCCTTGTCATCACTGCTGGGTGGAGCCAGCCTTAAAGTGCCAGTACATGTGGAACCCTTCAGGTATAACAAGAATCTGGCCCAATGTGTTTCTTATCACTTCATAATCTGCTCCTTGTTTTATCAGAGGAGATACCCCCCCCCCTGTGTAAAAGGGGTAATTTGGGGGGTTTGTACTGTCCTGTCATTTTATTACCACAAGAAATGAGATAGGCCGTCATAAACTAAAAGCTGTGTAAATTCCAGTAAATGTACCATAGTTTGTAGACACGATAATTTTTCTGCAAACCAATAAATATACAGTGGAACCTTGGTTTTGCAAGTAACGCGGCTAATGAGCATTTTGAAAGATGAGCAACTTTTTTTTTTTATTCCGAACTCGGTTTGCGAGTGTTGTGCAGAATTCAAGCTAATGGGGTGTGCAGTACAGTATTTTGCCTGAGGTGTTGGGCGTCGGAGCAGAGCCGAGCAGAGCCAATCAGAGTTGTTCGGAAATACTCTGTTCCCGGGTGTTTATGAGCCTTTCCGAGAGTTTCAGAGGTCAACCGAGCTGTCTCCAATCATTTCCGAAGTTCTCCGGTGCTCCCCCACCTCTGGCCACATGCAGTATTGCATGCCATTGAAGTCAATGCGGAACAATTTTTTTTTCACTGACTTCTATGGGGAAACTCAATTTGATTACAAGAATTCTCCTGAAACGGATTATGCTCGTAATCCAAGAATCCACTGTACTCTTATTGACTTTTTTTGTTACCCAAGACATGTGGCTGAATACATTTCGGCCTAAATGTATGACTGAAATAGAGTTCATTCGATTTTTTTTTAACAAAGAGTAGAATTATTATTTATTTATTTTTAAAAACCTTTCGGCCTCTTGTTATTTATATTGCATAAAATAAAAATCCCAGAGGGGATTGAATACCACCAAAAGAAAGTTTGTGGGGAAAAAAAGATGCAAATTTCATTTGGGTACAGCATCGCATGACCGCGCAATTAGCAGATAAAGCAGCGCAGTGACAAATTGTAAAAAGTGTTCTGGTCATTAAGGGGGTAAAACCTTCTGGGGCTGAAGTGGTTAAAGGGTCACTAAAGGAATTTTTTATTTTTTTTTGCTGAAATGACTGTTTACAGGGTATAGAGACATAATAGATAACTGATTCCTTTTCAAAATGATAAAAATAGATAAAAATCAATCATATAATGTGCCTGCAGGTAAGTTTCACTTTTGAACTGGCTCCATGTTTCTGTGAAGTAGAGAGAGACACACAGAACAAAAACAAACAAATCCAGGGCAGTCTTTTGTTTTTAAAATTAATCTGATTGGATCTGGGAAGTTTTAGACACACAGTAATGACAGCTTAGACCACCGTGAGAAAGCTCCCAGCACTGTGGTTATAAGGAAACAGACAAGCAGGAAGTATGGAGAACAGAGCAGGATTACAGCAACAACGAACAATGAGGAGATGAAACCAGTACTGCAGTAAGGTAAAGGAAGCTATTTAGCAAAAAAAAAATTCCTTTAGTGATCCTTTAAAGGTAAAAACCTCCTAGTATATGATCTATATCTATGGAGATGATATCTGATTGCTGGAGACACTAAAGAATGGGGGATGGAAGAATAAAGTGCTTTAATGTGAAGTGTCCCCCATGTGAATGTAGAATCCCATTGTAAATGTGGAATATCCACCAATATAGTACTTGTATCTCTAATATATCCCAGAAGTCTCAGCACTAAAGCATACCTCCCAACAAGCACGGATTCTGCTGGATTATCCCGCGCCGTATCAATTGGAGGAGGCGGGCAGAGCTGAATGTTCTGTGGCGCGTCGATGAGCTGACTGCTGTGGGATGAGACATGCTGTGCAAAGGTGAGAGGCATCCCCCCCACGCAATAACTTTGATCCCCCCCCCCCCACTCAACAACTGTCCCGCAGTGGACTTTTTAAATGTTGGGAGGTATGCTTAAAGGGGTGGTTCCTTTAAAAAGAAACTTTTAACATTGCCTGTGTCTTCTTAATAACATTTAGAATCGGCTGGTAGTTTAAAAAAAAAACACCCGTACATACCATTTTCGGCATGTACTCTCACCGCCGCTTCCGGGTCTGGCAGCCGGGGACAGGCATCCGATCGACGCATACAGCGCGTCACGAGATGCCGAAAGAAGCCGAACGTTGGTGCGGCTCTATACGGCGCATGCGCACCAACGTTCGGCTTCTTTCGGCATCTCGTGACGCGCTGTATGCGTCGATCAGATGCCTGTCAATGAAGCAGGCCCTCCCATCCCCGGCCGCCAGACCCGGAAGCGGCGGTGAGACTACATGCCGAAAATGGTATGCACGGGTGTTTTTTTTTTAAACTACCAGCCGATTCTAAATGTAAGAAGACACAGGCAATGTTAAAAGTTTCTTTTTAGGGGAACCTCCCCTTTAAAGCTGTAAATGTATATCCACCCCTCCCCCTACATTCTCTATAAGGGATCCTATTCCTGCCACAATCCGGTGATCTTCAATGGGAACTCCTGATTTGTGGACTTTAGGAAGGTGAATGAATGAATGAATGAATGACTTGTATAGCGCTACTCATGCGAACTGAATCGCCTCTGGGTGCTTTTTCCTGCCAGTGTCTGCTTGGCTGGTGTGGTCATTTTACCCCGTAGGATCGTGACACGCTTGGGACACAGTCATACACACAGATGGAGGTGATGGAATATTGGGGGTCACTGGGGTCTCCACCTCAGAAATTCTGCTGTTTTATTTCATAAACCCCCCAGATCCTTTCCTTTATCTATCAATTTCAGAAGCCCCTGTATGAGACACTGTGTGAGGTCCTGCTTAATAACCGGGTACATAAGGGGGTGACTGAGCTGTCACAGCGCCCCCTCTTTATACTGTGTAGACAGAAGTACTTCACCTTTATCATCTTCCCTAATAAGAAGATCTTTCCTCTGTATAACATTCTGTATATCCTGATATTCCGCTCTAGTGATGTGATGTTACTTTTCACTAAATGGGAATAATTCCTCATATTCATCTTATAATATAATATCATGTGTCTGGATTTGTCTCTGCAGGTTGTGGAATTGTGGTGTGACTTCCTCCGCCTGTGATGATCTCCGATCCATTCTTATCAATAATCGATCCCTCACCACACTGTATTTATCATCGAATAATCTGGAAGACTCTGGAATAAAACTTCTATGTGAGACGCTCAGAGATCCCGGCTGTACTCTGCAGAGGCTGAAGTGAGTATTATCCTATAAATGATATAATATTCTGCAGGATTCCGGTATAAATCTTCTATGTGAGGGATCCAGACATGTCACCTAGATGAAAGTTATACAAACACAGACTTCTGATTGGCCGGTTACACTGGGAGTTCCCATCATAGTCCTTCAGGTCACTCGCTGTTATTTGCTTTCATCCCCTCCCCCCTCCACTGACTATCAGAGATCAGACTTGGGCCGGGTTCACACTGGAGGTCACAGCAGGGGGTCCAGTGCATCTCCATTCACCATTTCAGGTCTAATTTCAAACCAAATTTGGACCTGAAATGGACCAGAAGACACACACTCTGTATTCTCTTCATTCACTGACCAATCATAGACGGATGGTCTAGGGTTGCCACCTGTGTTTTTGACCTGAACAGTACGGGATTTGAATTCAGTGTCCGGGTTTTGAGTTCATCTCAAAACCGGACAAATCATTAAATCCAGATTGCAGCTTTCTCCATTGCTGCCTAATGAGAAGAGGATTTAATGCCCCCAGTGGAGAGCGGAGGCAGTGCTGTGTGTCTCTGAAGTAGGGTTGCCACCTGTTCGTCAAGCCAAACTCGAACACTTTAGCGATGCACAGCAATTGTTTTGTAGCTTATCCTCGGGACGTACCGGCCATGTGTTCCGAGGATAAGACTGACAGGCGTCTCAGCCAATCAGGTAATCTGATTGGCTGATGCGTCCTCGAGGGCGGGAGGAGGGACATCGAGGGACATAGAAGCCAGAAAGGTAAGTGCCAGGGGGGGTGCCAGTGGCTGTGTTTAATGGCATAGTGGTGACAATTGATGGCACAGTGGCTGCATTTGATGGCATGGCACAGTGGCTGTGTTTTGATGGCATGGCACAGTGGCTGCGTTTTGATGGCATGGCACAGTGGCTGCGTTTTGATGGCATGGCACAGTGGCTGCATTTTGATGGCATGGCACAGTGGCTGCGTTTTGATGGCACAGTGGCTGCATTTGATGGCATGGCACAGTGACTGCATTTGATGGCATGGCACAGTGGCTGTGTTTTGATGGCATGGCACAGTGGTTGCGTTTTGATGGCACGGTGGCTGCGTTTTGATGGCATGGCACAGTGGCTGCGTTTTGATGGCATGGCACAGTGGCTGCGTTTTGATGGCATGGCACAGTGGCTGCGTTTTGATGGCATGGCACAGTGGCTGCGTTTTGATGGCACGGTGGCTGCATTTTGATGGCATGGCACAGTGGCTGCGTTTTGATGGCACAGTGGCTGCATTTGATGGCATGGCACAGTGACTGCATTTGATGGCATGGCACAGTGGCTGTGTTTTGATGGCATGGCACAGTGGCTGCGTTTTGATGGCACGGTGGCTGCGTTTTGATGGCATGGCACAGTGGCTGCGTTTTGATGGCATGGCACAGTGGCTGCGTTTTGATGGCACAGTGGCTGCGTTTTGATGGCACGGTGGCTGCATTTTGATGGCACGCGGTGGCTGCGTTTTGATGGCACGGTGGCTGCGTTTTGATGGCACGGTGGCTGCATTTTGATGGCATGGCACAGTGGCTGCGTTTTGATGGCACGGTGGCTGCATTTTGATGGCATGGCACGGTGGCTGCATTTTGATGGCATGGCACAGTGGCTGCATTTTGATGGCACAGTGGCTGTGTTTTCATGGCATGGCACAGTGGCTGTGTTTTCCTGGCATGGCACAGTGGCTGCGTTTTGATGGCACTGTGGCTGCGTTTTGATGGCATGGCACAGTGGCTGCGTTTTGATGGCATGGCACAGTGGCTGCGTTTTGATGGCACGGTGGCTGCGTTTTGATGGCACGGTGGCTGCATTTTGATGGCACGCGGTGGCTGCGTTTTGATGGCACGGTGGCTGCGTTTTGATGGCACGGTGGCTGCATTTTGATGGCACGGTGGCTGGATTTTGATGGCACGGTGGCTGCATTTTGATGGCATGGCACAGTGGCTGCGTTTTGATGGCACGGTGGCTGCGTTTTGATGGCACGGTGGCTGCGTTTTGATGGCCACGGTGGCTGCGTTTTGATGGCACGGTGGCTGCATTTTGATGGCATGGCACAGTGGCTGCGTTTTGATGGCACGGTGGCTGCATTTTGATGGCATGGCACGGTGGCTGCATTTTGATGGCATGGCACAGTGGCTGCATTTTGATGGCACGGTGGCTGCGTTTTGATGGCATGGCACAGTGGCTGCGTTTTGATGGCACGGTGGCTGCGTTTTGATGGCACGGTGGCTGCGTTTTGATGGCATGGCGGCTGTGTTTTCATGGAATGTGGCTGCGTTTTATGGCATGGCACGGTGGCTGCGTTTTGATGGCACGGTTGCTGCATTTTGATGGCACAGTGGCTGCATTTTGATGGCATGGCACAGTGGCTGCGTTTGATGGCATGGCACAGTGGCTGCGTTTTAAGGCATGGCACAGTGGTTGCGTTTGATGGCATGGCACAGTGACTGCATTTGATGGCATGGCACAGTGGCTGTGTTTTCATGGCATGGCACAGTGGCTGTGTTTTCATGGCATGGCACAGTGGCTGCGTTTTGATGGCACGGTGGCTGCGTTTTGATGGCATGGCACAGTGGCTGCGTTTTGATGGCATGGCACAGTGGCTGCGTTTTGATGGCATGGCACAGTGGCTGCGTTTTGATGGCACGGTGGCTGCGTTTTGATGGCACGGTGGCTGCATTTTGATGGCACGCGGTGGCTGCGTTTTGATGGCACGGTGGCTGCGTTTTGATGGCACGGTGGCTGCATTTTGATGGCACGGTGGCTGCATTTTGATGGCACGGTGGCTGCATTTTGATGGCATGGCACAGTGGCTGCGTTTTGATGGCACGGTGGCTGCGTTTTGATGGCACGGTGGCTGCGTTTTGATGGCACGGTGGCTGCATTTTGATGGCACGGTGGCTGCATTTTTATGGCACGGTGGCTGCATTTTGATGGCACGGTGGCTGCATTTTGATGGCACGGTGGCTGCATTTTGATGGCATGGCACAGTGGCTGTGTTTTGATGGCACGGTGGCTGCGTTTTGATGGCACGGTGGCTACGTTTTGATAGCACGGTGGGTGCATTTTGATGGCATGGCACAGTGGCTGCGTTTGATAGCATTGGAACAGTGGCTGCGTTTTATGGCATGGCACAGTGGTTGCGTTTGATGTCATGGCACCAGCCGCCACTGGCAGCATGCATAGACCAGACTTCCTCCAGGGCCCCTGAATGATTTGGGGATTTGCATTGTGCACTTGTGCAGCTCTGTTGCAGCCGGGCCAGGACGGACGGCTGTCGGCTGAATAAAAAAATTTTTTTTTTTTTTTTTTAAATGTGCCCGGGTTTAAGGCAGCTTCAAAACCGGGCACATGTGTCCAAACCCGGACTGTCCGGGTCAAAACCGGACAGATGGCAACCCTACTCTGAAGGCACAGTGAGTGTGATCACAGAGGACACCTCCGGCTGGCTCAGGTTACAATCTCCTTTTTTGTAACACAGAGGTTGGTGCTGGCTCAGCTCTGTAGGTAGGGGAGAGATCAGATGATTGTGTAGCTCTGTGTCTAAGTCGGACTGTGTGTACATTGTACTGTATCGCACAATATTCACTGCTCCCCCTGCCACTCGTACTGCCACGGAACCGCCAGTGTGTGCCGAGTCAGGGACCAAATGGGGTGCTATCAAGGTTAGAGTAGCTCCTGAATCCCGAAGCCCCTGGACTTCTTTCCCCTCCAAGGTCACTGTCGATGATGCTGCCGGTTATCCGTGGCTCGGACTGTCATCACCTCATGCAAGATTCCCAGGGGTTCTTCCGCTGGAATGCTCAACATCTCTTGAGTGGCTGGCTCCCGTTGATAATGATGGGCAGCAGCCCTTGGTGCCGGGTTCGGTCGGCCTTGGTTCCAGGCAGGTCTGCCCCGGTTTTGGGTGCACTCGCGTGCCATATGTCCCCACTGTTTGCAGGTGTGGCATTGAATGTTGGCACGTCTGTTATATCTGGAGGGTGGTGGTAAAGTTCCTTGGAATTGATGAAAAGGGGAGGCTGTGAGAGCGGGGGGTGGTAGAGTACTGGGTGGTCCCGCGGGTCGAGGATAACTGTTGGTTAGGAGCCCATGATGTCTCCTTGCATCAAAATGCTGATCCGCTAATCAAGCCGCTTCGGTTAGGGTGAGAGGTTTCCTGTCTCGCACCCATTCTTGTGCCTCTGGGGACAAACCGTTGAAGAATTGCTCCAACAGCATTAACTGTCTCAATTCCTCCATAGTAGTGGCTTGGCTGGCTTGTATCCACCCTTGGGAAGCTTGGTCCAGCTTGTGTGCCCATTCAGCATGTGAATCCTTCTCTGGTTTGCGCAGGTTTCTAAACTTGCGCCGGTATGCCTCTGGAGTAATGGCGTATCTCTCTAATATCGCTTGCTTCACTTTATCATAATCCTTGCTGTCCTCACTGGGTACAGCACAATATGCTTCTGCTGCCCGACCTGCCAGCTTGCCTGCTAGCAATGGGACCCATACTGTCCGTTCCAAGTCATGTAAATCACACAGTCTCTCAAAATCCTGTAAATACCCATCAATCTCATCCTTCTCCTCGCAAAACATTTTAAAGGCATGATAGGGAATTTTGGGTTTTACCTGGTTGTAGAGTGACCCAGTAGTGGATTCTGCTCGAGACCGTGTATACTGCGGACTGTGTGCCATCATGTACTCCTGCACATTCGCCATTACCATGTGCAGCATGGCATCTGATATAGGCTGTGGCAAAAATTCCAGCCTGGTCCTCATTTCTCTCTGGTAGAGGGTTTCTTCCATGGCTGCTGGTGGTGTAGCGCTGCGGGCTCTGTCTCCCTCCATCAGCTCGGCAGTTAGTACAGCTTTGGATTTGTTGCTGGCTACCTTACCCCTGGCTTCTAGCAGTTCCTTTAATGTCTGCCGCTTTAGCGTAGAATAATCTGTCTCCATTTGTATCGGTAGTTCACATTGCACAAATTGCGCTTATCGGCTGTAAGGTTGGATCCCGTTGCTTGCCACCAATTGTAGCGGAGTAAAATATTAAACTCCACGATCTCCACTGGTAACTAGGGTAAATCCACAGTCAGCATTGACAAGTAAGGCAATGTCCCAAATCCCCCCCAGTAACCGGACAACACACAGCTCTGAGAGTCAACTGACTTTTTATTCACAGGCTTCCATATTTATAGAATTCCCCATGCATGGGGTTTCCAAACAGCCAAATAGATTTAGCAGGGGTAATACAGGGAGGACCAGATGGGGAACTTAACATTTTGGATAATTCTCCCATCAGGCATTGCTGCACTAGGGAAAAGTCGATTGATAGCTGGGGTCTGGGGTTATGTGTTGTGGGAGTTCGGTTTAAAACTGCCGAACACCGATTGGGCAACATAAAACTAAGTACTGAATGCTAGTGGCTTACGGCTGCCAGCATATGAATTACTATGCCCACATAAGACCCAGCAGAATACATAGCATATAATACAGACAACCCCCCGACATGTAACGTCCAGTGCTCCAGAAGTGGCTAGGTTTGCCACACCAACCTCACCAGAGCACCCTCATCTCTCTCTCTCTCTTTCAGGCCTTAGCCATAACGGTCTGTTAGGTTAAACAACACCCCATTAGATGCCCCACAACCTCACACAGCCATGGGTGGGGTTACATATAACATTAATTAATAAGCATATCTATACCACAAAAAGAAAAGGGGGCCCTATCCCTCCATGGACACCTCTGAAGGGTCTGGAAACATTAGCCAATTGTTTGGATCCACCAACCTGGATGTGTAAAGGTCGGGGGGTCCATCCTACGTATTGGAGGAACACGCCTTGTATTCTATAACATACACTACATGACATGGGTTGTAGGTCATATATTGTCTGATTGGAGACTTTAGATGTCATCTCCTGGCCATGGGCGTCCGCTGAACTTTTTCCAGGGGGGGGCATAATTTTACGGTCACCTGTGCTCCGCTTCTTTGACAATATCATGAAGGGCAGGGGCTTAGTCATTATCCCATAAAGCCTTCTCCCTTAACTTGTACTCACAGTCCCCACTTGTAAGGTCACGGTGGTCTTCCTTCTCCCAAGTCCTGTTGCCACATGTCCCTTTGAAAATACATTACAGGCAGCAAAGCAAACACGAGGGTGCACATACAGGAAGCAGCCAGAGGTGGCAGTAAAGAGCTCTGTAACTCAGTGACACTGATCTTGCAACAGCTGTGGAGCCAACTCGCACAAACACAGAGAGTCAGCACAGCTAGAGATGCAAGCATGGCAGACCCTTGCCGATTCCAGGGGGGGTCACTGGCCCCCCCTTACTCCTATGAGCGGACGCCCATGCTCCTGGCTGACATTCTGTCCCTTCCACTATCTGCAGATTATCAGAGATGGAATAGTGGGGGAGACAATGAGGTCCTAAAGTGGGGGCTTTTCTCCTTGGCAGCCCTTGTGTAGAATATCAGATGATTGTTTGTCAGAACAATCAGTGGATGTATCCCAGTGCACATTCTCAAAATCACGCCACAAATACTTATTGGTTTCAACATGGACGTAACTTAAGCAAAGCCCTATTCGCGAACGTTTTACGTAAATGATGAAGAATTTGACGCTGTCCCGTCGTCCATACTTAACATTACTTACGCCTCACGTACGCCTCATATAGCAGAGGTACCTTTACGCCGGACTTACGCTTACACAACTGACGTAAAAAAAGACGACCAGGCGCAAGTACATTCGTGAATCGGCGTATCTGATTTGCTTATTTGACGCGTAAAATGACGTAAGCGCCACCTAGCAGCCAGTCTGAATATGCAAGTAAGATACGACGGCGTAAGAGACTTACGCCGGTCGTATCTAAGCAAAATTCCGGCGTATCTTGATTCCTGAATACAGAAAAAAGATACGCTGGCGCATCATAGAAGTTACGTGGCGTATCTCGAGATATGCCGACGTAACCTATATGAGAATCTGGCTGGCCCAATGTGTTTCTTATCACTTCATAATCTGCTCCTTGTCTTATCAGAGGAGATATCCCCCCCCCTGTGTAAAAGGGGTAATTTGGGGGGTTTGTACTGTCCTGTCATTTTATTACCACAAGAAATGAGATAGGCCGTCATAAACTAAAAGCTGTGTAAATTCCAGTAAATGTACCATAGTTTGTAGACACGATAATTTTTCTGCAAACCAATAAATATACAGTGGAACCTCAGTTTTTCAAGTAACGCGGCTAATGAGCATTTTGAAAGACGAGCAACTTTTTTTTTTTATTCCGAACTCGGTTTGCGAGTGTTGTGCAGAATTCAAGCTAATGGGGTGTGCAGTACAGCATTTTGCCTGAGGTGTTGGGCGTCGGAGCAGAGACGAGCGGAGCCAATCAGAGCTGTTTGGAAATACTCTGTTCCCGGGTGTTTATGAGCCTTTTCGAGAGTTTCAGAGGTCAACCGAGCTGTCTCCAATCATTTCCGAAGCTCTCCGGTGCTCCCCCACCTCTGGCCACATGCGGTATTGCATGCCATTGAAGTCATTGCGGAACAATTTTTTTTCATTGACTTCTATGGGGAAACTCGATTTGATTACAAGAATTCTCCTGAAACGGATTATGCTTGTAATCCAAGAATCCACTGTACTCTTATTGATTTTTTTTTTTACCCAAGACATAATAGATAACTGATTCCTTTTCAAAATGATTAAAAATAGATAAAAATCAATCATATAATGTGACTGCAGGTTAGTTTCACTTTTGAACTGGCTTCATGTTTCTGTGAAGTAGAAAGAGACACACAGAACAAAAACAAACACATCCAGGGCAGTGTTTTGTTTTTAAAATTAATCTAATTGGTTCTGGGAAGTTTTAGACACACAGTAATGACAGCTTAGACCACAGTGAGAAATCTCCCAGCACTGTGGTTATAAGGAAACAGACAAGCAGGAAGTGTGGAGATCAGAGCAGGATTACAGCAACTTCAAAGCAATAACGAACAATGAGGAGATGAAACCAGTACTGCAGTAAGGTAAAGGAAGCTATTTAGCTTAACAAAAAAATTCCTTTAATGATCCTTTAAAGGTAAAAACCTTCATCCTTTCCATCCTCTGTAATAATTCCTGTAACATCCTAGTATATGATCTATATCTATGGAGATGATATCTGATTGCTGGAGACATTAAAGAATGGGGGATGGAAGAATAAAGTGCTTTAATGTGAAGTGTCCCCCATGTGAATGGGAATATCCACCAATATAGTACTTGTATCTCTAATATATCCCAGAAGTCTCAGCACTAAAGCATACCTCCCAACAAGCACGGATTCTGCGGGATTATCCCGCGCTGACTGCATATTGCCGCAATCCCACAAAAGGGTTACATTTCCCACACTGTAAGGATCCAAGCTCCCCCCCCCCTTCTCAGTACTGTCGGAGGAGGCGGGTGGAGCTGAATGGCAGCCTATAGGAGGAGGCGGACGGAGCTGAATGGCATCCTATAGGAGGAGGCAGGCAGAGCTGAACAGCAGCCGTATCAATTGGAGGAGGCGGGCAGAGCTGAATGTTCTGTGGCGCGTCGATGAGCTGACTGCTGTGGGATGAGACATGCTGTGCAAAGGTGAGAGGCATCCCCCCCACGCAATAACTTCGATTCCCCCCCCCCCCACTCAACAACTGTCCCGCAGTGGACTTTTTAAATGTTGGAGGTATGCTTAAAGCTGTAAATGTATATCCACCCCTCCCCCTACATTCTCTATAAGGGATCCTATTCCTGCCACAATCCGGTGATCTTCAATGGGAACTCCTGGTTTGTGGACTTTAGGAAGGTGAATGAATGAATTACTTGTATAGCGCTACTCATGCAAACTGAATCGCCTCTGGGCGCTTTTTCCAGCCAGTGTCTGCTTGGCTGGTGCGGTCATTTTACCCTGTAGGATCGTGACACGCTTGGGACACAGTCATACACACAGATGAAGGTGATGGAATATTGGGGTCACTGGGGTCTCCACCTCAGAAATTCTGCTGTTTTATTTCATAAACCCCCCAGATCCTTTCCTTTATCTATCAATTTCAGAAGCCCCTGTATGAGACACTGTGTGAGGTCCTGCTTAATACCCGGGTACATAAGGGGGTGACTGAGCTGTCACAGCGCCCCCTCTTTATACTGTGTAGACAGAAGTACTACAACAGCTTCACCTTTATCATCTTCCCTAATAAGAAAATCTTTCCTCTGTATAACATTCTGTATATCCTGATATTCCGCTCTAGTGATGTGATGTTACTTTTCACTAAATGGGAATAATTCCTCATATTCATCTTATAATATAATATCATGTGTCTGGATTTGTCTCTGCAGGTTGTGGAATTGTGGTGTGACTTCCTCCGCCTGTGATGATCTCCGATCCATTCTTATCAATAATCGATCCCTCACCACACTGTATTTATCATCGAATGATCTGGAAGACTCTGGAATAAAACTTCTATGTGAGGGGCTCAGAGATCCCGGCTGTACTCTGCAGAGGCTGAGGTGAGAATTATCCTATAAATGATATAATATTCTGCAGGATTCCGGTATAAATCTTCTATGTGAGGGATCCAGACATGTCACCTAGATGAAAGTTATACAAAGACAGACTTCTGATTGGCCGGTTACACTGGGAGTTCCCATCATAGTCCTTCAGGTCACTCGTTATTGGCTTTCATCCCCTCCCCCCTCCACTGACTATCAGAGATCAGACTTTGGTCGGGTTCACACTGGAGGTCACAGCAGGGGGTCCAGTGCATCTCGATTCACCATTTCAGGTCTAATTTCAAGCCGAATTTGGAGCTGAACTGGACCAGAAGACATACAGGACTCTGTATTCTCTTTATTCACTGACCAATCATAGACGGATGGTCTAGGGTTGCCACCTGTCTGTTTTTGACCCGGACAGTACGGGATTTGAATTCAGTGTCCGGGTTTCGAGTTCATCTCAAAACCGGACAAATCATTAAATCCAGATTGCAGCTTTCTCCATTGCTGCCTAATGAGCAGGCATGGACTGGCCATAGGGACTACAGGGAGTTTCCCGGTGGGCCGATGGCTCAGTGGGCCAGTTTCAGTGACAGCCTGTCAAAGTAATGGCTGTGCAGCTCGCCCTTCACTTCATGCAGTGATGTGAGAAGAATGAGGAAAATACAAAGGAGAATAAGTGAAATAATAAAAGAGGTGAGTGAGGAGTCCTTTATGTTATGCTACTTATGTTTTTTTGCACAGTTGCGTATAGTTTATATACTGTTTTTGTTCTTGTTTGCAAACAAAGTGGGCCGGTCTGGATAAAGTCCAGGGCCAAATTTTGGTCTCAGTCCATCCCTGCTAATGAGAAGAGGATTTAATGCCCCCAGTGGAGAGCGGAGGCAGTGCTGTGTGTCTCTGAAGGCACAGTGAGTGTGATCACAGAGGACACCTCCGGCTGGCTCAGGTTACACTCTCCTTTTTTGTAACACAGAGGTTGGTGCTGGCTCAGCTCTGTAGGTAGGGGAGAGATCAGATGATTGTGTAGCTCTGTGTCTAAGTCGGACTGTGTGTACATTGTACTGTATTGCACAATATCCACACACGTACATTGTACTGTATCGCACAATATTCACTGCTCCCCCTGCCACTCGTACTGCCACGGATCCGCCAGTGTGTGCCGAGTCAGGGACCAAATGGGGTGCTATCAAGGTTAGAGTAGCTCCTGAATCCCGAAGCCCCTGAACTTCTTTCCCCTCCAAGGTCACTGGCTGTCGATGATGCTGCCGGTTATCCATGGCTCAGGCTGTCATCACCTCATGCAAGATTCCCAGGGGTTCTTCCGCTGGAATGCTCAACATCTCTTGAGTGGCTGGCTCCCGTTGATAATGATGGGCAGCAGCCCTTGGTGCCGGGTTCGGTCCGCCTTGGTTCCAGGCGGGTCTGCCCCGGTTTTGGGTGCACTCGCGTGCCATATGTCCCCAATGTTTGCAGGTGTGGCATTGAATGTTGGCACGTCCGTTATATCTGGAGGGTGGTGGTATAACGGACGAAAAGGGGAGGCTGTGAGAGCGGGGGGTGGTAGAGTACTGGGTGGTCCCGCGGGTCGAGGATAACTCTTGGTTAGGGGCCCATGATGTCTCCTCGCATCAAAATGCTGATCCGCTAATTGAGCCACTTCGGTTAGGGTGAGAGGTTTCCTGTCTCGCACCCATTCTTGTGTCTCTGGGGACAAACCGTTTAAGAATTGCTCCAACAGCATTAACTGTCTCAATTCCTCCATAGTAGTGGCTTGGCTGGCTTGTACCCACCCTTGGGAAGCTTGGTTCAGCTTGTGTGCCCATTCAGCATGTGAATCCTTCACTGGTTTGCGCAGGTTTGTAAACTTGCGCCGGTATGCCTCTGGAGTAATGGCGTATCTCTCTAATACCGCTCGCTTCACTTTATCATAATCCTTGCTGTCCTCACTGGGTGATATGCTTCTGCTGCCCGACCTGCCAGCTTGCCTGCTAGCAATGGGACCCATACTGTCCGTTCCAAGTCATGTAAATCACACAGTCTCTCAAAATCCTGTAAATACCCATCAATCTCATCCTTCTCCTCGCAAAACATTTTAAAGGCATGATAGGGAATTTTGGGTTTTACCTGGTTGTAGAGTGACCCAGTAGTGGATTCTGCTCGAAACTGTGCATACTGCGGACTGTGTGCCATCACATACTCCTGCACATTCGCCATTACCATATGCAGCATGGCATCTGATATAGGCTGTGGCAAAAATTCCAGCCTGGTCCTCATTTCTCTCTGGTAGAGGGTTTCTTCCATGGCTGCTGGTGATGTAGCGCTGCGGGCTCTGTCTTGTGGTGGAAATTTGAAGATGTATTTATTATGTATTGTCATAATTGGCACCCAGTCTTGACACTTCCCCAACCCGCTCTAAATAGAGCTGACTGTGGCAGTCCTGAGGCTGGTTGACTCTTGAGGTTGGAGTGTGATGGTTGCGGCATGGGCATATGCCCACCAGCGAGGGGCCCCTCTGTGCATTTAGCACAGACGATCGTTGAGGGGATGCGTTCATTCCGCAAGCACGCTAGTGGCTATGGACAGATGTACGCTGTTATCTGGGTCATGTCTGATCAGCAGGATTTGGGATTCATAGGGTACATCTGTAAATAGCCTCAATAAGGGTATAATCTTTATATGCATTATTCTATGGAATGGCGCAGATTAAAGGTTCTATCAGGGTATATTTTGAGGGCTTGTGAGCGTTTCTGGGGTCAGGGGGGGGCACATGCACACCCTGACCGGACACACCCATAAGACATTGTTTGTATTTCTATTCATTGTATTCATTGTATTGTCTATTCATCTATTCAATTTGACTTCCTGTCAGAAGGAATGTTCTGTTCTGTGTATAGGAGACATCTGGTAATGTCGCCTCCCATGTGGGGAGGCGACTTACTGGTGATGGCTTCCTGTTTTGTGTAAATAAAAGCGCCATGCTGAGCCCTGGAAGGGGAGATGATTTGCAAGGATGGTAACATGAGGACAGCTGTTGTAATGTCTCTTGACTTGTATGGATGGGTAGAGAATGATGGTGAGTGAACTTATTTTAGCTTAAACATGGCATCATTTCATTTAAGATGGCGAATGTGCGTTACAGCACAAGGTAAGATGGCGGTGTGCTTTGCACACCCCATTTTGCCATTACAGTCTCCCTCCATCAGCTCGGCAGTTAGTACAGCTTTGGATTTGTTGCTGGCTACCTTACCCCTGGCTTCTAGCAGTTCCTTTAATGTCTGCCGCTTTAGCGTAGAATAATCCGTCTCCATTTATATTGGTAGTTCACATTGCACAAATTGCGCTTATCGGCTGTAAGGTTGGATCCCGTCGCTTGCCACCAATTGTAGCGGAATACAATATTAAACTCCACGATCTCTGCTGGTAACCAGGGTAAATCCACAGTCAGCGTTGAAAAGTAAGGCAATGTCCCAAATCCCCCCCAGTAACCGGACGAAACACAGCTCTGAGGCCTTGTACACACGAGTGAATAAATCCGCTGAACATGGTCCGACGGACCATTTCAGACAAAAAATCCGCTCGTGTGTAGGGGCAAACATGCTTTGGAATTTTTCTGCCGGAGAGCTGTCCGTCAGATATGTCCGCTGGTTAGTACGGCAAACCAGCGGACATATCTGCCCGCACATGCGTCGTATGCTGTGAATGGATCCGACGCATGCGCGCGGAAGTGTTTACTTCCTGGTGCGGTGACGTGGCGGCGTCAACGTCACCGCCACGTCACCGCGCTGTCCGCCGGCGGGGAATTTGATCCGATGGTGTGTACAGCCATCGGATCAAAACATCCCGGCGTAAATATACGCTGTAAACGGTCCGGGGACTGTTTACAGCGGATATTTTCACTCGTGTGTACAAGGCCTGAGAGTCAACTGACTTTTTATTCACAGGCTTCCATATTTATATAATTCCCCATGCAAGGGGTTTCCAAACAGCCAAACAGATTTAGCAGGGGTAATACAGTGAGAACCACATGGGGAACTTAACATTTTGGATAATTCTCCCATCAGGCATTGCTGCACGAGGGAAAAGTCGGTTGATAGCTGGGGTCTGGGGTTATGTGTTGTGGAAGTTTGGTTTAAAACTGCCGAACACCGATTGGGCAACATAAAACTAAGTACTTGAATGCTAGTGGCTTACGGCTGCCAGCATATGAATTACTATGCCCACATAAGACCCAGCAGAATACATAGCATATAATACAGACAACCCCGCGACATGTAACGTCCAGCGTTCCAGAAGTGGCTAGGTTTGCCACACCAACCTCACCAGAGCACCCTCATCTCTCTCTCTTTCAGGCCTTAGCCATAACGGTCTGTTAGGTTCAACAACACCCCATTAGATGCCCCACAACCTCACACAGCCATGGGTGGGGTTACATATAACATGAATTAATAAGCAGATCTATATCACAAAAAGAAAAGGGGGCCCTATCCCTCCATGGACACCTCTGAAGGGTCTGGAAACATTAGCCAATTGTTTGGATCCACCAACCTGGATGTGTAAAGGTCGGGGGGTCCATCCTACGTATTGGAGGAACACGCCTTGTATTCTATAACATACACTACATGACATGGGTTGTAGGTCATATATTGTCTGATTGGAGACTTTAGATGTCATCTCCTGGCTGACATTCTGTCCCTTCCACTATCTGCAGATTATCAGAGATGGAATAGTGGGGGAGACAATGAGGTCCTAAAGTGGGGGCTTTTCTCCTTGGCAGCCCTTGTGTAGAATATCAGATGATTGTTTGTCAGAACAATCAGTGGATGTATCCCAGTGCGCATTCATAAAATTACACCACAAATACTTATTGGTTTCAACGTGGACGTAACTTACGCAAAGCCCTATTCGCGATAGTTTTACGTAAACGACGAAAAATTTGACGCTGTCCCGTCGTCCATACTTAACATTACTTACGCCTCACGTACGCCTCATATAGCAGGGGTAACTTTACGCCGGACTTACGCTTACACAACTGACGTAAAAAGTACATTCGTGAATCGGCGTATCTGATTTGCATATTTGACGCGTAAAATGACGTAAGCGCCACCTAGCAGCCAGCATAAATATACAAGTAAGATACGACGGTGTAAGAGACTTACGCCGGTCGTATCTAAGCAAAATTCCGGCGTATCTTGATTCCTGAATACAGAAAAAAGATACGCTGGCGCATCATAGAAGTTACGTGGCGTATCTCGAGATATGCCGACGTAACCTATATGAGAATCTGGCCCAATGTGTATCTTATCACTTCATAATCTGCTCCTTGTCTTATCAGAGGAGATATCCCCCCCCCCCCCCTGTGTAAAAGGGGTAATTTGGGGGGTTTGTACTGTCCTGTCATTTTATTACCACAAGAAATGAGATAGGCCGTCATAAACTAAAAGCTGTGTAAATTCCAGTAAATGTACCATAGTTTGTAGACACGATAATTTTTCTGCAAACCAATAAATATACAGTGGAACCTCAGTTTTTCAAGTAACGCGGCTAATGAGCATTTTGAAAGACGAGCAACTTTTTTTTTTATTCTGACTCGGTTTGTGAGTGTTGTGCAGAATTCAAGCTAATGGGGGGTGCAGTACAGCATTTTGCCTGAGGTGTTGGGCGTCGGAGCAGAGACGAGCGGAGCCAATCAGAGCTGTTTGGAAATACTCTGTTCCCGGGTGTTTACAAGCCTTTCCGACAGTTTCAGCAGTCAACCGAGCTGTCTCCAATCATTTCCGAAGCTCTCCGGTGCTCCCCCACCTCTGGCCACATGCAGTATTGCATGCCATTGAAGTCAATGCAGAACAATTTTTTTTTCACTGACTTCTATGGGGAAACTCGATTTGATTACGAGAATTCTTCTGGAATGGATTATGCTCGTAATCCAAGAATCCACTGTACTCTTATTGACTTTTTTTGTTACGCAAGACATGTGGCTGAATACATTTCGGCCTAAATGTATGACTGAAATAGAGTTCATTGGATTTTTTTTTTTAACAAAGAGTAGAATTATTTATTTATTTATTTAAAAAAAAACTTTCGGCCTCTTGTTATTTATATTGCATAAAATAAAAATCCCAGAGGGGATTGAATACCACCAAAAGAAAGTTTGTGGGGAAAAAAAAGATGCAAATTTCATTTGGGTACAGCATCGCATGACCGCGCAATTAGCAGATAAAGCAGCGCAGTGACAAATTGTAAAAAGTGTTCTGGTCATTAAGGGGGTAAAACCTTCTGGGGCTGAAGTGGTTAAAGGGTCACTAAAGGAATTTTTTATTTTTTTTTGCTGAAATGACTGTTTACAGGGTATAGAGACATAATAGATAACTGATTCCTTTTCAAAATGATAAAAATAGATAAAAATCAATCATATAATGTGCCTGCAGGTAAGTTTCACTTTTGAACTGGCTTCATGTTTCTGTGAAGTAGAGAGAGAGACACACAGAACAAAAACAAACACATCTAGGGCAGTGTTTTGTTTTTAAAATGAATCTGATTGGTTCTGGGAAGTTTTAGACACACAGTAATGACAGCTCAGACCACCGTGAGAAAGCTCCTAGTACTGTGGTTATAAGGAAACAGACAAGCAGGAAGTTTGGAGATCAGAGCAGGATTACAGCAACTTCAAAGCAAAAACGAACAATGAGGAGATAAAACCAGTACTGCAGTAAGGTGAAGGAAGCTATTTAGCTAAACAAAAAATCCTTTAGTGATCCTTTAAGGTAAAAAACTTCATCCTTTCCATCCTCTGTAATAATTCCTGTAACATCCTAGTATATGATCTATATCTATGGAGATGATATCTGATTGCTGGAGACACTAAAGAATGGGGGATGGAAGAATAAATTGCTTTAATGTGAAGTGTCCCCCATGTGAATGTAGAATCCCATTGTAAATGTGGGGTATCCACCAATATAGTACTTGTATCTCTAATATATCCCAGAAGTCTCAGCACTAAAGCATACCTCCCAACAAGCACGGATTCTGCGGGATTATCCCGCGCTGACTGCATATTGCCGCAATCCCACAAAAGGGTTACATTTCCCACACTGTAAGGATCCAAGCTCCACCCCCCCCTGCTCAGTACTGTCGGAGGAGGCGGGTGGAGCTGAATGGCAGCCTATAGGAGGAGGCGGGCAGAGCTGAACAGCATCCGTATCAATTGGAGGAGGCGGGTGTAGCTGAATGTTCTGCGGCGCGTCGATGAGCTGACTGCTGTGGGATGAGACATGCTGTGCAAAGGTGAGAGGCACCCCCCCCGCGCAAAAAACTTCGACCCCCCCGCGCAATAACTTTGATCCCCCCCCCCCCTACTCAACAACTGTCCCGCAGTGGACTTTTTAAATGTTGGGAGGTATGCTTAAAGCTGTAAATGTATATCCACCCCTCCCCCTACATTCTCTATAAGGGATCCTATTCCTGCCACAATCCGGTGATCTTCAATGGGAACTCCTGATTTGTGGACTTTAGGAAGGTGAATGAATGAATGAATGAATTAATGACTTGTATAGCGCTACTCATGCGAACTGAATCGCCTCTGGGCGCTTTTTCCGGCCAGTGTCTGCTTGGCTGGTGCGGTCATTTTACCCCGTAGGATCGTGACACGCTTGGGACACAGTCATACACACAGATGGAGGTGATGGAATATTGGGGTCACTGGGGTCTCCACCATCAGAAATTCTGCTGTTTTATTTCATAAACCCCCCAGATCCTTTCCTTTATCTATCAATTTCAGAAGCCCCTGTATGAGGCACTGTGTGAGGTTCTGCTTAATACCCGGGTACATAAGGGGGTGACTGAGCTGTCACAGCGCCCCCTCTTTATACTGTGTAGACATAAGTACTACAACAGATTCACCTTTATCATCTTCCCTAATAAGAAGATCTTTCCTCTGTATAACATTCTGTATATCCTGATATTCCGCTCTAGTGATGTTATGTTACTTTTCACTAATTGGGAATAATTCCTCATATTCATCTTATAATATAATATCATGTGTCTGGATTTGTCTCTGCAGGTTGGACGTATGTGATGTGACTTCCTCTGGCTGTGATGATCTCCGATCCATTCTTATCAATAATCGATCCCTCACCACACTGTATTTATCAGGGAATAGTCTGGAAGACTCTGGAATAAAACTTCTATGTGAGGGGCTCAGAGATCCCGGCTGTACTCTGCAGGAGATGAGGTGAGAATTATCCTATAAATTATATAATATTCTGCAGGATTCCGGTATAAATCTTCTATGTGAGGGATCCAGACATGTCACCTAGATGAAAGGTATACAAAGACAGACTTCTGATTGGCCGGTTACACTGGGAGTTCCCATCATAGTCCTTTAGGTCACTCACTGTTATTGGCTTTCATCCCCTCCCCCCTCCACTGACTATCAGATATCAGACTTTGGCCGGGTTCACACTGGAGGTCACAGCAGGGGGTCCGGTACATCTCGATTCACCATTTCAGGTCCGATTTCAACCAAATTTGGAGCGGAACTGGACCAGAAGACACACAGGACTCTGTATTCTCTTCATTCACTGACTAATCATAGACGGATGGTCTAGGGTTGCCACCTGTCTGTTTTTGACCCGGACAGTACGGGATTTAAATTCAGTGTCCGGGTTTTGAGTTCATCTCAAAACCGGACAAAGCATTAAATCCAGATTGCAGCTTTCTTCATTGCTGCCTAATGAGGAGAATATTTAGTGCCCCCAGTGGAGAGCAGAGGCAGTGCTGTGTGTCTCTGAAGGCACAGTGAGTGTTATCACGGAGGACAACTCCGGCTGGCTCAGGTTACACTCTCCTTTTTTGTAACACAGAGGTTGGTGCTGGCTCAGCTCTGGAGGTAGGGGAGAGATCAGATGATTTTGTAGCTCTGTGTCTAAGTCGGACTGTGTGTAGTGTTCGGTTCGCACTAGAACGTTCGAACAGACCGTGGGTTCGCGCGAACATTTAGAACCCCATTGAAGTCTATGGTACCCGAACGTTCGAATTCAAAAACGGTCATTTTAAAGACCAAAATTCCACTAAATGTTGGAAAACGTCATTCAGAACCCGGGTCTTGCCCCAGGGAACATGTATCAATGGAAATTTTTTTTTAAAAACGGACGTTTTTTGCGGAGCAGCCATTTTAATGATGCTTAAAGTGAAAAAAAAAATTCCTTTAAATATCACACCTGCTGGGTGTCTATAGTAGTGGCACGTGTTTAGAAATGTCCCTGCACAACATGAGAGGACTATAAAAAAAAGTAATTAATGCTACTTGCGTAAGTTCTGTGTGGCAACATTATGTCGAATATTTTAGCGGTGGTGGGGGGCCATTATTGTTGTGTGAAAGAAATGTTTTAGAAAAAAGGGCACCCCTCAAACATACTGTAATTGGAGCGCAACAAGGAGCCACATGCAAAGTATTGCATCAAAAATTGTTATTAGGCGCCCCTGTTAAACAGGGGCTGGAAAATTTTGCCTTGGGCACAACACAACACTGCAACCCCTCCCAATAACTCCAATTGGAGCGCAACAAGGAGCCACGTGCAAATTATTGCATCAAAAATTGTTATTTCAGCAAGAAAAGTGAGGAGGAGAAGGATATTCCATCAGCAGCATAAGAGGACAGTCAGCATCAGCAGTCTAAAAGGGATCCGACATTTCAACAAAAAGATATTATTCATTAACATCAGCATCAGGTGCTTGGTAGCTGGTGTTGATCCAAGCCTGATTCATTTTGATGAAGGTCAGTCGATCAACAGAGCCGGTGGAGAGGCGCACCCTGTGATCAGTGACAAAGCCTCCAGCAGCACTGAATGTCCGTTCTGAAAGAACACTGGATGCAGGACAGGCCAGTAGCTCAATTGCGTACTGGGCAAGCTCTGGCCAGTGATCCATCCTCAAGACCCAGTAAGCCAGAGGATTTTCGGTGGGGAAGGTGTCCAAGTCGGATCTTGCCCTAGGTATTCCCGGACCATGTAAACCAGACGCTGGCGATGGTTGCTGGAACCGGTCAGACCTTGGGGCTGCGGACTAAAAAACTGCCTGAACGCATCGGTCAGACAAACACCTTCTCCACCGCTCCTTCTGTGACTCACCGAAGCCTCACAAGACGTTGTCCAGAGCCAGGTTTTGGTAATCCCCCCGGTTCTGGGAATGCATTGCACAGACCCTTCTGCAAGGCCTCCCGATTTCGCTAAGCTAGCATTCAACTGCTGGGCATGTGGATGGCTGGGATTGTACTTCTTTCGGCGCTGCAGCAGCTGGGGCAGGGAAATTTGCCTGGTACTATCAGTAGATTGACCGCTACTACTAGCTTGTGACACACCTATTTCTACACCTTCACTGCAGGCTTCAGAAAGGACTGGGGGTCTACTGGGGTTGGAGGTCCCAGAAGGGCAAGGGGGGTACCCTGTTGTCTTTGGTGTGGGTCTTTCTGGTGTGCTTGCCAACGAGCTGCATGGCAGGTCGACATATGTCTGGACAAGCATGTGGTACCCAGGCGGTTGATGTTTTGGCCACGCGAGATACGCTTGCGACATAAGTTGCAAATAGCAAAGGTACGATCTTGTGGACATGTTTCAAAAAAGGCCCACAACAAAGAACTTTTGCTGTACCGGTCAGACACAGCAGCGCCATGCACAAGCGCCGTAGATGTGCGCTGTAATGCAGTGGGTGTGACCATAAGCTGACCCCTGGAGGGCATCCTGCCTCTTTGGAGATGTGCCTGTGCCTCGTCGTCCTCCTCCACCTCCTCCTCCTCCTCCTCTCTCCTATCAGGCACCCAGGTAGAGTCAATGACCTCATCATTCCCTCCCTCCTCATCACTGTCAACAACCTGGCAGTATGCTCCAGCTGGGGGAACATCATCACTGACAAATTGCTGTCCCTCTCAGCCACCCCCTCTCCCTGGGCTCACATCAATGCCTTCCTCTATCAGTGTTCCGTCATCGGAGTCTTCAAAACGCTGTGCATCTTTCTGCAGCATGTACCCAACACTGTGTTGAAACAGTTCGGGGGACTCCTCAGGAGGACATGGTGGTACTAGGGAAGGATTGTGTGAAGCCATTGTGCAGAGGGAAGAGGACGCCTTGGCAGCTGCTTTGCCAGATAAACTTCGATCAGTCTGTGTGAGAGAGGATGAGAAGGATGAGGACGGCTTGGTCATCCACTCTACTAATTCCTCTGCATGTTGAGGTTCAACATGGCCAGCTCCCGAAAAGAAGGACGAGCGGCCACGGCCACGGCCACGGGCTGAAGAGGATGCACCACATCCACTACCAGCGTTACCTCTACATGCAGAGCCTGCTTGCCCTCGTGACTCTCTGCCTCTCTTTGTTCTCCTTCCAGACATATTGAAGTGCTCAGGTGGTATGTAACAGCACAAGCGGAGTGACACCAAATGCGCTCAGGTGATATATAACAGCACACGTACAGTGGCACTACCTGCGCTCAGGTGGTATATACCAGCACACGTACAGTGGCACTATCTGTGCTCAGGTGGTATATACCAGCACACGTACAGTGGCACTAACTGCGCTCAGGTGGTATATACCAGCACACGTACAGTGGCACTAACTGCGCTCAGGTGGTATATACCAGCACACGTACAGTGGCACTAACTGCGCTCAGGTGGTATATACCAGCACACGTACAGTGGCACTAACTGTGCTCAGGTGGTATATAGGAGCACACATACAGTGGCACTAACTGCGCTCAGGTGGTATATACCAGCACACGTACAGTGACCCCAAATGCGCTCAGGTGGTATTAAACAGCACACGAACAGTCAGAGCGACTGCGTTTCTGTGCAATTCAATAGCCCACTTGCATTAACAGTAACTGCCTTTCTGTGCAAATAAATAGCACACGTGCAGTAACAGGTAATGTGTCTATGTGCAATTAACTAACACTTGTACACTGACACGTTAGAGCATCAAGCACAATCTCCTGCCTGACAGATACTAATAGCAGATCTAGCTAAGCTATACAGTTTATAAATATATTGACAACTCCTAGGGATGTGAATATATTCTCTACAAACTGTACATTTAACTACTGACTACTAGCCTCCCTGATCTATCTATCTATTTATCTATCTATCTATCTATCTATCTATCTATCTATCTATCTATCTATCTATCTATCTATCTATCTATCTATCTAAAAAGACACCGTGTCTCTATCTATCTATCTCTCTCTCTCTCTGTCTGTCTGACTTCTCTCAAAGCAAGCCGGAACACACTACACGAGGCCACCCGGGAGGCGGCCTTTTATAGTGTGGGGCGTGTGCTTAAGCCCTGAGCCCTAATTGGCCAAAGCACCCAGGCTTTGGCCAATTAGGTCTCTTCGTTTTTTGGGCGCTGTGATTGGCCAAGCATGCGGGGTCATGGTGCATGCTTGGCCAATCATCAGCGCGCAACGCCGCAGTGAATTATGGGCCGTTGCGCGTCATTTGAATTTGGCGTGAACGACCCGATTTGTTAGTTTTCAATGAACAATGGAACTGCCGATGTTTAATGCGAACATGTGTTTGCATCGAACGCGAAGCTCATCCCTACTCTTCATTATTCAATGCTCTCCAGGTGTCAGGAGTAGCACAGACATGTGTCCTGCTGGGGGGGGGTCTCTGGCTGTCCTCTGCTGTCTCTGTCCAGGTCTCCTCTGCCCCCCACACTTCCCCTGACTTGTCCTTAGTATAGTGTGAGCTGTCAGATCTCTGCATGGAAAATTCTATAAAGTTTACTCATCTTCTGCGTTTTATTGCAAGTTCTCCATAGAAGATCACAAGTCATATGACAGCTGTGTGTGGTAGTGCCGGTGTGTTTCGGCAGTCAGCAACTCCATGCAGCACAAGGACGCTAACAACGCACTGCATCGCATCTGTGTAAATCCTGACAGCAGGGGCGTTGCTAGGTGGCAAAAAGACCAGGGGCTTCAGCCCGAAGCCAGCACGGGTGGGGGGGGGGGGGGGGTGGGTGTGGGCGCAGTGGAGTGGTGCTGTGTACATGTCAGTGTGTGTGTATCAGTAGGTGTGTGTGTGTGTGTGTATCAGTAGGTGTGTGTGTGTATCAGTAGGTGTGTGTGTGTATCAGTAGGTGTGTGTGTGTGTGTCAGTAGGATTGTGTGTCAATACATACACACACTGATATGTCTTGAGTTCTATGGTACAGGCCAGGCTAAGGTTCCATGGTCCCGGTCAACCTTAAGGTCTATGGTGCCAGCCACTCTTAGTTATTCTTATTTTATGTTGTCAGTTGGTCTTCCCTAGGGTGGCACAGTACTTGTGATATCCTGATGTTCTCTGTTTTGCTAGGTGTAGACCAAGGCTAGTCACATATAGTACACATTGCATTGCCTAAGTACCCTCAATCTTGCAGGAGAAGGGAAGCCTTTCATGGAAGCTGCCATTTCAGCAACCCACAACTTCACTGCTACAAATCCTAGATCCACAGTTGGCCTTCCAACCATCCAATGGCCAAAGCTCCCTTTCCCTCCTAACCCACACTGCACACTGACCACTAACCCACACACTGACCACTAACCCACACAGCACCACACTGCACACTGACCACTAAACCACACACTTACCACTAACCCACACACTGACCACTAACCCACACAGCACCACACTGCACACTGACCACTAAACCACACACTTACCACTAACCCACACACTGACCACTAACCCACACAGCACCACACTGCACACTGACCACTAACCCACACACTTACCACTAACCCACACACTGACCACTAACCCACACACTGACCACTAACCCACACAGCACCACACTGCACACTGACCACTAACCCACACACTGACCACTAACCCACACAGCACCACACTGCACACTGACCACTAAACCACACACTTACCACTAACCCACACACTGACCACTAACCCACACAGCACCACACTGCACACTGACCACTAAACCACACACTTACCACTAACCCACACACTGACCACTAACCCACACAGCACCACACTGCACACTGACCACTAACCCACACACTTACCACTAACCCACACACTGACCACTAACCCACACACTGACCACTAACCCACACAGCACCACACTGCACACTGACCACTAACCCACACACTGACCACTAACCCACACAGCACCACACTGCACACTGACCACTAACCCACACACTGACCACTAACCCACACACTGACCACTGACCCTCACACTGACCACTAACCCACACACTGACCACTAACCCACACAGCACCACACTGCACACTGACCACTAACCCACACACTTACCACTAACCCACACACTGACCACTAACCCACACAGCACCACACTGCACACTGACCACTAACCCACACACTTACCACTAACCCACACACTGACCACTGACCCTCACACTGACCACTAACCCACACAGCACCACACTGCACACTGACCACTAACCCACACACTTACCACTAACCCACACACTGACCCTCACACTGACCACTAACCCACACACTGACCACTAACCCACACAGCACCACACTGCACACTGACCACTAACCCACACACTTACCACTAACCCACACAGCACCACACTGCACACTAACCACTAACCCACACACTTACCACTAACCCACACAGCACCACACTGCACACTGACCACTAACCCACACAGCACCACACTGCACACTGACCACTAACCCACACACTGACCACTAACCCACACACTGACCACTAACCCACACACTGACCACTAACCCACACACTGACTACTAACCCACACACTGCACACTGACCACTAACCCACACACTGACCACTAACCCACACACTGACCACTAACCCACACACTGACCACTAACCCACACACTGACCACTAACCCACACACTGACCACTAACCCACACACTGACTACTAACCCACACACTGCACACTGACCACTAACCCACACACTGACCACTAACCCACACACTGACCACTAACCCACACACTGACCACTAACCCACACACTTACCATTAACCCACACACTGACCACTAACCCACACACTGACCACTAACCCACACACTTACCATTAACCCACACACTGACCACTAACCCACAAACTTACCATTAACCCACAAACTTACCATTAACCCACACACTTACCACTAACCCACACACTTACCACTAACCCACACACTTACCACTAACCCACACACTGACCACTAACCCACACACTGACCACTAACCCACACAGCACCACACTGACCACTTACCCACACACTTACCACTAACCCACATACTTACCACTAACCCACACACTGACCACTAACCCACACACTGACCACTAACCCACACACTGACCACTAACCCACACACTGACCACTAACCCACACACTTACCACTAACCCACAAACTTACCACTAACCCACACACTTACCACTAACCCACACACTGACCACTAACCCACACACTTACCACTAACCCACACAGCACCACACTGACCACTAACCCACACACTGACCACTGACCCACACAGCACCACACTGCACACTGACTGTAACGGTCGCCACCGCTTACGACCTTCCATCCATCCACGACAAGCTTATCTGACACACCAACAACCAGGCAGACATGATCCATTCCATTTCCCAGAATAAACGATACTGCGCTCCGTTCTTCTAGTTTCCAAAATGTATGAATGACTTTATTGGTTCTTAGCTTGCTTATATACAGTACAGCATAATACAGTTCATCACAGGACAATGTAATCTCCACCCCCCTTCACACCATGGGGGGCTTCCATCACACTCTAAAAGGCATTCAGGTAAGCTAACCATGTAGACCGGTCGGCACCGCATCTTCAATAGGGTTCAATTAACCTTTAATAATAACACAGACCTCTAGTTGAATAAGTTATCTAGGCAGCTTTATCACACAATGGCAGAGTCTTGTGAGAGTGGGTGTGTAACGGAATGCACCATGACAGACCGAGATATTCCTATGTCTAGGGTCACCTTATGTCCACTAGGGCCATAGGGTGACAAAGAATCATAATTCATATGTTACAGAAGACATTAATAAGGGACATTAATAATAATTCATGTTTGCAGGATGTCTTCAAATACCAAAAGTTGTTAGCTATTCAATCTGGGCACACATGATTTTGAAAGGTGTTAATTCAGGTCTACAAGACCAGAGTGAGTCATACCTTTTTGTATAATAGGCTATTGAAATACCTTAAGGTGTTGGCTATTCAATGTAAAGACACCCACTCTCACTGCCATTGTGGGATAGAGCTGCCTAGATAAACTTATTCAACTAAATGTCTGTGTTATTATTAAAGGTTAATTGAACACTATTGAAGATGCGGTGCCGACCGGCTTACATGGCTGGCTTACCTGAATGCCTTTTAGAGTGTGATTGAAGCCCCCCATGGTGTGAAGGGGGGTGGAGATTGCATTGTCCTGTGATTAACTGTATTATGCTGTACTGGATATAAGAAGCTGAGAAAATACTAATAAATTGTCATATCTTTGGAAGCAAGAACGGAGATCTGTCTCGTTTTATTCTGGGAAAGGATATGGATCGTGTATGCAATGTTGTCGGAGTGTGTCAGATGAGCTTGTCGTGGGTGGATGGAAGGTCCTAAGCGGTGGTGACCGTTACAGGGTGCAATCAACACCTTCAACGGAATGTCTTTACAGTGAATAGCCAACACCTTAAGATATTTCAATAGCCTATTATACAAACGGTATGACTCACTGGCTGACCTGGTCATGTCATCATGACTCCTTGTGATATCTCAGTCCTGAAATATGAGGTATTAATAATGTCCCATCTCATGTAATATATGAATTATGATTCACTATTAGCCACCCTACACCCAAAAGGGCACAGGGTGGATTTCGACCCAAGAGTTATTGTTGCTGCTGGCACAAGAGTATCTCTCATCCTTCCAACGTCTCTGGGTGTCATGGGCCATTCTGTTACATCTCTCCCCTTTCGGTGGGAGACGGACACAGGAGGGAACCCCAAACGGGGTAGTTCCAGTCCTCCAATGCTGGTATCCATACTGAACCCCAAATAAATAGCTCCAAACTGAGCATTACTCCCCCCGCCAACCTCTGCCTCTCTCAGAGAACACGCCTCCTGCTGGGGAGAAAGCAGGGTGGCTGGGCTCAGTCCATCATGCTGTTGGGGGTCTGGGCCAACTGCCCCCTCTTCCTGGGGTATACCAGTGGAGACTGAAGTCCCATCCACTGGTGCTTGGTGAAAACCCCCCGGTGCTTGCAAAGCAAAGCCGACATCCTCCTGTCCCAGTCCTGTACCATTTTCTGGGGTTGTGCCAGTGGAGACTGAAGTCCCATCCACTACCCCAGGAACCCCCTCTTCTGTTAGTGAGGAGCAGAGGCCTATGACACTCTGCTCTGTTGCCAGCTCTTCCGCTGGGTTGCTGTGAGTGGAGACCACAGTCCCATCCACTACCACAGGGTCCCCCTCTTTTGTTAGTGAGGCGCAGAGGCCTATGACACTCTGCTCTGTTGCCAGCTCTTCCACTGGGTTGCTGTGAGTGGAGACCACAGTCCCATCCACTACCACAGGGAACCCCTCTTCCGCTAGTTGGGAGCAGAGGCTTGGGGCACCCTGCTCTGTTGCCAATGATTCAGCTGGGGGTAAAAGCTTTACCACCTCAGCTTGTTGCTGGAGAGGGGGGCAAACCGCCCCGGCTCTCTGGAACTCCACACCATCCGCTTCGGCTTTAGGGATGAAAATCTCCATATTTTCCACTGCCGATTCATCAGCCAGGATTTCCCAGTTATCTGACCTTTCCTCATAGTCCCAGGCAATGGGAGCCCCACCCTGCTGCTGAGCCGAGTCTAGCAACTGTCTGTAGGCGACCTCCAGCTCCCATTCTTGAATGGCCAGAAATTCTAAATCTTCCTGTGACCAGTGGCCTCCCGAGATATTCAATTTTTCCTCTCTGTGCTCCATTATGTCCTCCAAGCGCCACTCCCGATCATCCCCAAAGTCGGGATCACTGGACATCCTCCAATACAACAATCCCAGGCCATCATAGTCATAGCCTTCTGTGGGGCTGTCATCCGCTGACCACGGGCACTCTTGGGCTATATACCACCGGAGGGCTCTGTAGCTCTCATCCAGCTGCATCTCTGCCCGGATCAGCCTGCTTAACTCTGCTATCCACTCCTGCTTCGGTTGTTCCCCCAACAACAGCATTCGTACGTCATACTGTGGCCAGTACCTTGCATAGATGGAGGGCAGGACCTTTCCTTGGTGTTGCTGCTCCAGAGCTAGCGCTTCCTTCCAGAGTTGGCACCGAATCACATCCGACCATCCCAGCAGGACCTCCTCTGATACGGGTCCTCTGTGCTGTATCCGCATCTCTTGTAACCTCCTTTGGAATTCCTCTTCCATGGAGACTGGTATCTGTGCCTCTCCTCTCTCTTTAGTTGGTGCTGCTGTGACTTCAGCTGCCGCAGCACTTCTTTGCTGTCGCAGGGTGGCATCCACAGCCGCTATAACCCGGTCTATGATCTCCGGTGGAGGATTAGGACCATATTGTGCCAGTCCATGTTTAACAGCCCGATCAAAAAACTCTTCCTCGGGTGTCCTGTCTGTTACGCTGGGCCTCTTAGCTCTATTCATTTCGACAAGTTCTGCGATAATGTCCCTTTTCTTACGGTTGCTGGCTGGTCTGCCCCAGGTCTCCAGTAAGTCCATGAGGGAAGAGAGCTTCATCCGTTCATACAGCGTCTCCATTGTCATGTGTCCTTGTAGCCGTCCTTCTGAAGATGGAATCACCCCACTGCTGCCACCAATGTAACGGTCACCACCGCTTACAACCTTCCATCCAACCACGTCAAGCTTATCCGACACACCAACAACCAGGCAGACATGATCCATTCCATTTCCCAGAATAAACGAGACAGCGCTCCGTTCTTCTAGTTTCCAAAATGTATGTGTTAAGACCTACAGTGGTTAGGGTACTGCGGCCTTCTTTCCGTCTCCCAAGATGATTCTTCCGAATGGTTAGTGTTCCCCATCCCCAAGCATGAGCCAAGACTTCATGAAGGGTGTCCAGATATAGAATGACTTTATTGAGAGACAGGTTACTTATATACAGCAAAAGAAATACTTGATGTAATCAGATATACAATTACATCCTCCTCCCACATCCTCATACAATGGTGTTACTAACGAGGCCCCTTTCAAGAGACCTATTGTAGAACACAGACGGCTGTCTCCGGTAGAATCCACATGAGGTAATTACTGGTCCTTTGCCCAGACAAGGTGATTTAGAACTTCTCACCTGCTAAACAATAGAACTTCACACAATGAACACTTCTTGAGAGACAGACTACAGATCATTTACATGACACATTGAGATATTGAGATCAGTTTAAGGAATAAACCAATTATCTCCAGGTAGAGAGCACCCTAATTTTCCCAACGTTAGAACACCCCTCTTCCACACAAGGTATCCCTGCCATTACATATCTCCTGATGGCCCCGATCTGGGGGACCAACATATCCAAATTTCACCCAGATCGGTCCAGGGGTTCTTAAAAGACAAACAGAGTCTGAGAAAATCCAGAATAAAGTCTATTTTCTTCACAATACTCCCCCTTAGTTCCATGGGTCGGCATACCCGCCTAGACCCTGCCGGGTTGGCTAGGGGATGTCCGGGTCAAAATTATACTTCCAAGCTGGTTTGGCGTGAAAGTCCATCCGCATTGCCGTTCTGCTTGCCCGGGCGGTATTTCTGTTTGAAATTGTAAGGTTGCAACGCTAGACTCCAGCGCAGCAACCGGGGATTGTCTCCAGAGACTCGGTTGAGCCAGATGAGGGGGTTGTGGTCAGTGAGAATGGTAAAGGCACGGCCATAAAGGTACGGATGGAGCTTCTTTTAGGCCCATACTAGAGCCAGGCATTCTGTTTCCATGGTGGCATAGCTGACCTTCCAAGGTAATAACTTGCCGCTGAGGTATGCCACCGAGTGCTCCATGCCGTCTTAAGTCCCTGGAACGCCAATGCACACTCCGAGAACCAGGCTACCTGCTTGGGTAGGGACCTTTTGGTCAGGTCGGTAAGTAATTTCGCTAGGGTGCTACACTCCGGGACGAACTTTCTATAATACCCGGTGGTGCCTAGGGACGCCAATACCTGCGTCTTGGTGTGGGGCTGGGGCCAATTGGCTATGGCCTCCACTTTCGCGGGTTCGGGGCCCTGTTTTCCAGACCCTACTCTAGGCCCTAGGTATTGAACCTCTGCCATGCCCCCATGGCAGTTCTTGGGTTTCAGGGTGAGATTTAGTTTCTCCCCCAACCCAACTTGCTCTAGGTTACCTTGGTTAGCTGCCAGCCGGTCGGGTAAGGGAAGTCCTTCACTAGCCTCAGTGGACGGGGGAAACAGATAGCGGCCACATCCTCAGAGCGGTCGAAATACGGTTTCAACATGTTCACATGAAAGGCTTGTCTGCTCCTTTCATCCGAACATTTGGCCACAATATAGGTGGTGTCGCTAATCCATTCCACCACTTTGAATAGCCCCTGCCACGCTGCCTGTAGCTTGTCCTTTTTGGATGGTCCGAGAGTTAATACTTTTTGCCCTACTTCCAGGTTCCTATCTCGTGCTCTCCGGTCATACCATTGTTTCTGTCGTTTCTGGGCTGCCTGTAGGCTCTCCCGAACTGATTCGGTCAGTGCCCGCAGGCGGTCCCGGAAATCCAGCACGTACGGCAAAACCGGAATTCCTTCCTCTCCTGTGTTGCCCTCCCAGTGCTCCCGAATGAGGTCCAGGGACTTTTCTCCCGTATCGGAGTTCGAAGGGGGAGAACCCGGTCGACGCCTGGGGCACTTCCCGGTAGGCAAACAGGAGATGGGGTAGAAATTTCTCCCACTGACCGCAGGACTCTGTGAACGCTGTGAGCATCTGCTTAAGTGTGCCGTTGAATCGTTCACAGAGGCTGTTGGTCTGGGGGTGGTAGGGGGAGCTAAATAACGGTTTCACCCCGTAGCTCTGTCATAACTGTTGAGTGACAGTTGCCGTGAACTGGGTTCCCTGATCTAAGACTATTTCCCGGGGGAATCCTACTCGAGAAAAGATCCTGACTAGAGCCTCTGCTACTGTCTCCGCCTCAATGTTGGAGAGCGCCACAGCCTCAGGATACCTGGTGGCATAGTCCACCACCGTGAGGATGTAGCGCCTTCCAGAGGCACTGGGTTTGTTGAGGGGCCCTATCAGGTCTACTGCCACTCTGTAGAATGGTTCCTCTATTATAGGTAGGGACCGTAACTTGGCCTTGGGGTGGTCCCCCCGTTTCCCTATCCTTTGACACGTGTCGCATGTCCTGCAGTACGTCTGCAAGTCTTTTGATATCCCTGGCCAGAAGAACGTTTGGGTAAGGCGGTCCTTAGTTTTCTTGATACCCAGATGTCCGGCTAGAGGGATATCATGGCTGAGCTTTAGAAGCTCTGCCCTGTATTTGCGGGGTACAACTAGTTGTCTTTTTTTAACTTGGGCTGCCCCACTTCCCACTCCCCCTGTGACTCTATATAGCAGTCCATTGTCCCAGTGGAAGCCCTCTTGGGCATTACCTTCCTTAGGGGTACCTACGGCCTTCCTGTAACTTGCTAAGGTGGGATCTGACTGCTGGGCTTGGCCAAAGTCTTGTGGAGTGCCCCAGAAGGGGATAGGGTCAGGGCATACTACAGGGTTTTCGGTTCCTACCTGTGGTTCCTCAGAGTGCGTCTGTCTAGCTCGGCGTGCTTGCGTCCTGGTAGTCACAGGGCAGGTTCCAGCGGGATCTGGGGTAAGCAGCTGTGAAGTTAGGCACCCCAAATCGTTCCCCAACAATACTTCTGCAGGTAGGCCCGACATAATGCCTACTTCCATCTGCTTGGCTCCGGTGCCCAATTTAGCTGCACTTGGGCTGTGGGTAGTTTGTGTATGGCGCCTCCTGCCACTATTACTGCAACAGTCCTGTTGGTGCGCGCCTTCGCAGATACGGTGTGAGGTTGCACCAGAGAGAGGGTGGCCCCAGAGTCTCGTAGTGCCTCAGCCTCCTTTCCATCTACTGTGACCCATTGTCTGTGGTGCACCCGGTTGTCCCCCTCGGTTTGTGCTAGGTTCACCTCATGTAGTACAGTCCATTGCTCAGCTTCAGGGCTGTGGTCTTCCAGCGGTTCATGCTGATAGTGATGAGCGGCTGCCCTTGGTGGTGGTGGCCGCTCCCAATTGCCTCTGCTCCGCTGAGGGCAATGTATCTTGTAGTGCCCTGGCCGATTGCATTGGTGACATACCAATGGCGGTTTCTGGTTAAAATTAGGTGGTGTCGTGGGTGGTCCTGCGATCGGTCGGTGGTAGGTCACAGGACTAGGCATTGGGGTTTTGGACTTTACCAGGGGGCGGTTTCCACTAGCCTCTCCTCTTATTCCCTCATGATGCTCGTCTGCCAGCTTGGCCGCTTCCTCGATTCCTGTCCCTGACCCAGTCCTTGGTGTCTGCAGGTGTGTGGTCAAAAAATTGTTCTAGCAAGAAGAGTTGTAGCACCTCCTCTAGCGTCGCGGCTTGGCAGCCTTGTATCCAGTTTTGGGCTGCCCGATACATCCTAAAAGCCCATTCAGTGTAGGAGTCTTGGCCCCCTTTCCGTAATGCCCGAAACTTTTTCCTGTAAGTCTCTGGGGTCACGGCATACCTGGCTAGCAGAATGTCCTTTACCCTGACGTAGTCGTGTATGGCTGTATCAGGAACTGCTCGGTATGCCTCCGCTGCTCGGCCCGTGAGTTTGCTGCTTAGAATCGCGGCCCATTGTTCCGATTCCAGACCCTCCAAAGTGCATTGACGCTCAAAGTCTTGTAGGTATGCGTCAATTTCCATTTCTCCATCCGAAAAAACTTTTAAACGCTGCATAGTTAATCTTTCTCCGCTGCCCTCCATTTATAGATCCGGCTGAGGAAGCAGTGTCTCCTTGGTTTACGCTTGCCTTTTGTGCTCTGCATTCTGTGCTCACCTGCTCCAGGACTTGCATCACCATCTCTGGTGTGGGATTTGGCCCATATAGGTTTAGCCTCCATATCACCTTCTGTTGGAACTCGGCTTCCTCCTGGCTGACATTCGCCATGCTGCTGGTTTGGTCGCCCTCCATTAGTTCTGCTATGAGGGTAGCTTTCTTTTTGTTGCTTGTCACCTGGCCTCGGGCTTCCAGCAGATCCTTTAGCGTAGACCTCTTTAGTCTCTCGTAATGCTGGGCCATTCACCTGCTGTCTTTATGCGTCTCATTCAATCCCACTGCTGCCACCAGTTGTTAAGACCTGCAGTGGTTAGGGTACTGCGGCCTTCTTTCCGTCTCCCAAGATGTTTCTTCCGGATGGTTAGAGTGTTCCCCATCCCCAAGCATGAGCCAAGACTTCATGAAGGGTGTCCAGATATATAATGCTTTATTGAGAGACAGGTTACTTATATACAGCAAAAGAAATACTTGATGTAATCAGATATACAATTACATCCTCCTCCCACATCCTCATACAATGGTGTTACTAACGAGGCCCCTTTCAAGAGACCTATTGTAGGAGGCAGACGGCTGTCTCCGATAGAATCCACATGAGGTAATTACTGGTCCTTTGCCCAGACAAGGGGCCAGATTCAGGTACAGTTAGGCTGGCGGATCCAGTGATCTGCCAGCCTAACTGTCACTTTAAGCCGGGGTTTTTGTTTTCTGTAACCAGAAAACAAGAAACGCCGGGTTGAAATTCCGATGCGATCAGCGTAAATTATTTTCGCCATTGCATCGTTACTTCAACTTAAAAATGGCGCCGGGGGCGTTCCCGCCGATTTACGCTCAAAAAATATGTTAATGAGCGGAAATCGGCAATTCACGAGCGAATTCGGGCGCGACGCAGTGACGGTACGACGTTTCCGGAAGCGATGCGCGGCGCGAAGATATACCTACCCCATGTTGGAGTATCCTATGTTAGGTATAGGCGTCGTCATCGCGTCGAAAAAAAAAATGGCGTCGCTTGCGTAAAAAGTTCATGAATGGGAATGTGACGTCACTGACGTTCATTCACAGAATTTGGAGCATGCGCACTGGGATGCTTTGACACTCGACGCATGCGCAGTACGTTCGCCGCGGGATCGCGCTTAGTTTAAATACTACACGCCCCGTACCCGCCCAATTTGAATTCCGCCGGCTCATTTTCGATACGCTGCCGCAACTTTAGGAGCAAGTGCTTCATGAATAACAGCACTTGCTCCTAAAATTTCGGCAGAGTAACGTAAATGAGAAGCGTTACTCTGGAGCAAAGATGCTCCCATCTACCTGAATCTGGCCCAAGGTGTTTTAGAACTTCTCACCTGCTAAACAATAGAACTTCACACAATGAACACTTCTTGATAGACAGACTAAAGCTCATTTACATGACACATTGAGATATTGAGATCAGTTTAAGGAATAACCAATTATCTCCAGGTAGAGAGCACCCTAATTTTCCCAAAATTAGAACACCCCTCTTCCACACAAGGTATCCCTGCCATTACACATCTCCTGATAGCCCCGATCTGGGGGACCAACATATCCAAATTTCACCCAGATCAGTCCAGGGGTTCTTAAAAAAACAAACAGAGTCTGAGAAAATCCAGAATAAAGTCTATTTTCTTCACACATTGTACTGTATCGCACAATATCCACACCCGTACATTGTACTGTATCACACAATATCCACACCCGTACATTGTACTGTATCGCACAATATCCACACCCGTACATTGTACTGTATCGCACAATATCCACACCCGTACATTGTACTGTATCGCACAATATTCACACCCATACATTGTACTGTATCACACAATATCCACACCCTACATTGTACTGTATTATACAATATCCACACCCATACATTGTACTGTATTATACAATATCCACACCCATACATTGTACTGTATTATACAATATTCACACCCGTACATTGTACTGTATCGCACAATATCCACACCCTACATTGTACTGTATTGCTATACACTATGCCACATTGCACTATATTGAACATTACATACTCTCACCAAGGTGGCCATTGTCTTAACAGTAGCAGGTTGCTAAGCAGTCCCTGGCTATTTTAACCACTTCAATACCCGGAACTTTCACCCCCTTACTGCCCAGGACAATTTTCCCTCAAATAGAACTTTCTTTTGGTGGGATTTTATCACCTCTGGGGGGTTTTATTTTTTGCTATTTTGGAAAAAAATAATTTTTTTCATCATTTTGGTTATAACATTTTGTTTTCTCCTTCACTGGTGAGTTGGCATTGATGAGCACTGACAGACGGTACTGATGGGGCACTGACTGGCACTCTGGTGGGCACTGATGGGGCACTGACTGGCAGCTGATGGGCATCTTTTTGGCATTTGTGGTGGCACATCTGAGGGGGCTGTGCTGATTATCAGCACAGACTCCACCCCCTGACAGGGAAAGCCGCCGATCTCCCTGTCAGCACAAACTGAGGAATGCCATTTACCGACACTTTCATCCACTGTTATTACAATTTGGCCACACCCACTCTTCGCTGTGGCCCGCTGTGTGCACCACATTACAACTCTCCTTGGGGCACCCAAAGGTGTCCCAGTTCTTATACAATCCTATATTGTATACTACAGGAAAAATCCTGTGTGTCGCTAAAGTGTTCAGGTTTGGCCTGGAGAAAAGATGGCAACCCTCGGATGGTCCTCCATTAGAATGTGGAAGGACAGAGCGAGTCTCTAGACCAGAAGTGACCCCCAGATGACAATAAAATCCCCCCATCCTTGTAGATATAAAATTGTCACCTCACTGAGCCTCAGAGAGAAGTCCTAGTCATTTCATCTACAAGCCCAGCAGGGGACGAGGCCGATACAGTGAGAAGACCCCCAACTGTCTGCCAGACATTGATTTATGTCAGAGATCAGAGGAATCTATTTTATCTCTCATAGAAAATAAAATATTAGTTGCAGAGAAATGGAAATATTTCCTCCTGATTGTACACATGTTGGGGTACATGTACATATAACATTGTATGTGTAGTGAGGATAGAATCCAGGAGAAACCCCCAGAATGGTTCTATGGCAGTGATGGCGAACCTTGGCACCCCAGATGTTTTGGAACTACATTTCCCATGATGCTCATGCACTTTGCAGTGTAGATGAGCATCATGGGAAATGTAGTTCCAAAACATCTGGGGTGCCAAGGTTCGCCATCACTGTTCTATGGGGTCTGATCACACCAGACAAGCAGTGATTGGTCTTGTTGGGATCAGACTGACATGCCGGTACTAAAAATACAATCCTCATCCATCAGAAGAATTCATGCCACATTTAGCTCTGGTGGCTGTGCAGGATCTCTGTGCAGGGTCTCTGGTGACTGTGTGGGGTCTCTGCTCTCTGTGTGGAGTCTCTGGTGGCTGTGCAGGGTCCCTGGTGGCTGTGTGGGGTCCCTGGTGGCTGTGTGGGGTCCCTGTGTGGGATCTCTGGTGGCTGTATGGGGTCCCTGGTGGCTGTGTGAGGTCCCTGGTGGCTGTGTGGGGTCCCTGGTGGCTGTGTGGGGTCCCTGGTCCCTGTGTGGGGTCCCTGGTCCCTGTGTGGGGTCCCTGGTGGCTGTATGGGGTCCCTGGTGGCTGTGTAGGGTTTCTGGTTGCTATGTGGGTTCCCTGGTCCCTGTGCGGGGGCCCTGGTGGCTGTGTGGGGTCCCTGTGTGGGGTCCCTGTTGGCGGTATGGGGTCCCTGGTGGCTGTGCGGGGTTCTTGGTAGCTCTGTGGGGTCCTTGGTAGCTCTGCAGGGTCCCTGGTGGCTGTGCATGGTCCCTGGTAGCTGTGTGGGGTCCCTGGTGGCTGTTCAGGGTCCCTAGTGGTTGTGCAGGGTCCCTGTGTGGGGTCTCTTGTGGCTCTTTGAGGTCCCTGGTGTCTGTGTGTGGTCTCTGGTGGCTGTGCAGTGTTTCTGGTTGCTATGTGGGTTCCCTGGTCCCTGTGCGGGGTCCCTGGTGGCTGTGTGGGTTCCCTGGTGGCTGTGTGGGGTCCCTGGTGGCTGTGTGGGGTCCCTGGTGGCTGTGTGGGGTCCCTGGTGGCTGTGTGGCGTCCCTGGTGGCTGTGCAGGGTCCCTGTGCGCGGTCCCTGGTGGCTGTGTGGGGTCACTGGTGGTTGTGTAGAGTCGCTGTGTGGGGTCTCTGGTGGCTGTGTGGGGTCCCTGGTGGATGTGCAGAGTTCCTGGTGGCTGTGCAGGGTCCCTGGTGGCTGTGTGTGGTCCCTGGTGGCTTTGTGGGGTCCCTGGTGGTTGTGTAAAGTCCCTGTGTGGGGTCCCTGGTGGCTGTATGGGGTCCCTGGTGGCTGTGCGGGGTTCTTGGTAGCTCTGTGGGGTCCTTGGTAGCTCTGCAGGGTCCCTGGTGGCTGTGCATGGTCCCTGGTAGCTGTGTGGGGTCCCTGGTGGCTGTTCAGGGTCCCTAGTGGTTGTGCAGGGTCCCTGTGTGGGGTCTCTTGTGGCTCTTTGAGGTCCCTGGTGTCTGTGTGTGGTCTCTGGTGGCTGTGCAGTGTTTCTGGTTGCTATGTGGGTTCCCTGGTCCCTGTGCGGGGTCCCTGGTGGCTGTGTGGGTTCCCTGGTCCCTGTATCGGGTCCCTGGTGGCTGTGTGGGGTCCCTGTTGGCTTTGTGGGGTCACTGTGTGGAATCCCTGGTCCCTGTGCGGGGTCCCTGGTGGCTGTGTAGGGTTTCTGGTGGTTGTGCAGGGTCCCTGTGTGGGGTCTCCTGTGGCTCTGTGAGGTCCCTGGTGTCTGTGTGTGGTCTCTGGTGGCTGTACGGGGTCCCTGTTGGTTGTGCAAGGTCCTTGTGCAGGGTCCCTGGTGGCTGTGCAGGGTCCCTAGTGGTTGTCCAGGGCCCCTGTGTGGGGTCTCTGGTGGCTGTGCTGGGTCCCTGGTGGCTATGCAGGGTTCCTGTGCAGGTTCTTTGGTGGCAGTGTGGGGTCCTTGTGTGGGGTCCCTAGTGGCTGTGTGTGGTTCCTGGTGGCTGTGCAGAGTCCCTGGTATCTGTGTGGGGTCCTTGGTAGCTCTCTGGGGTCCCTGGTGGCTGTGCGGGGTCCCTGGTGTCTGTGCGGTGTCCCTGGTGTCTGTGTGGGCTCCAGGGTGACTGTGCGGGGTCTCTGGTTCCCTGGTCCCTGTGTAGGGTCCCTGGTGGCTGTGCAGGGTCCCTGTGCGGGGTCCCTGGTGGCTGTGTGGGGTCCCTGGTGGCTGTGCAGGGTCCCTAGTGGTTGTACAGGGTCCCTGTGTGGGGTCTCTTGTGGCTCTTTGAGGTCCCTGGTGTCTGTATGTGGTCTCTGGTGGCTGTACGGGGTCCCTGTTGGTTGTGCTGGGTCCCTGGTGGCTATGTGGGTTCCCTGGTCCCTGTTCGGGGTTCCTGGTGGCTGTGCAGGGTCCCTAGTGGTTTGTGTAGTTCCTGGTTTCTGTGTGGGGTCCCTGGTATCTATGTGGGGTCCCTGGTGGCAGTGTGGGGTCCCTGGTGGCTGTATGGGGTCCCTGTTGGCTGTGTGGGTTCCAGGGTGACTGGGTTCCCTGGTGGCTGTGCCGGGTCCCTGTGCGTGGGCCCTGGTGACTGTGCAGGGTCCCTGTGTGGGGTCCCTGGTGGCTGTGCGGGGTTCTTGGTAGCTTTGTGGGGTCCCTGGTAGCTCTGCGGGGTCCCTGTGTGGGTTCCCTGGTCCCTGTGTGGGGTCTCTTGTGGCTCTTTGAGGTCCCTGGTGTCTGTATGTGGTCTCTGGTGGCTGTACGGGGTCCCTGTTGGTTGTGCTGGGTCCCTGGTGGCTATGTGGGTTCCCTGGTCCCTGTTCGGGGTTCCTGGTGGCTGTGCAGAGTTCCTGGTGGCTGTGCAGGGTCCCTGGTGGCTGTGTGTGGTCCCTGGTGGCTTTGTGGGGTCCCTGGTGGTTGTGTAAAGTCCCTGTGTGGGGTCCCTGGTGGCTGTATGGGGTCCCTGGTGGCTGTGCGGGGTTCTTGGTAGCTCTGTGGGGTCCTTGGTAGCTCTGCAGGGTCCCTGGTGGCTGTGCATGGTCCCTGGTGGCTGTGCATGGTCCCTGGTAGCTGTGTGGGGTCCCTGGTGGCTGTTCAGGGTCCCTAGTGGTTGTGCAGGGTCCCTGTGTGGGGTCTCTTGTGGCTCTTTGAGGTCCCTGGTGTCTGTGTGTGGTCTCTGGTGGCTGTGCAGTGTTTCTGGTTGCTATGTGGGTTCCCTGGTCCCTGTGCGGGGTCCCTGGTGGCTGTGTGGGTTCCCTGGTCCCTGTATCGGGTCCCTGGTGGCTGTGTGGGGTCCCTGTTGGCTTTGTGGGGTCACTGTGTGGAATCCCTGGTCCCTGTGCGGGGTCCCTGGTGGCTGTGTAGGGTTTCTGGTGGTTGTGCAGGGTCCCTGTGTGGGGTCTCCTGTGGCTCTGTGAGGTCCCTGGTGTCTGTGTGTGGTCTCTGGTGGCTGTACGGGGTCCCTGTTGGTTGTGCAAGGTCCTTGTGCAGGGTCCCTGGTGGCTGTGCAGGGTCCCTAGTGGTTGTCCAGGGCCCCTGTGTGGGGTCTCTGGTGGCTGTGCTGGGTCCCTGGTGGCTATGCAGGGTTCCTGTGCAGGTTCTTTGGTGGCAGTGTGGGGTCCTTGTGTGGGGTCCCTAGTGGCTGTGTGTGGTTCCTGGTGGCTGTGCAGAGTCCCTGGTATCTGTGTGGGGTCCTTGGTAGCTCTCTGGGGTCCCTGGTGGCTGTGCGGGGTCCCTGGTGTCTGTGCGGTGTCCCTGGTGTCTGTGTGGGCTCCAGGGTGACTGTGCGGGGTCTCTGGTTCCCTGGTCCCTGTGTAGGGTCCCTGGTGGCTGTGCAGGGTCCCTGTGCGGGGTCCCTGGTGGCTGTGTGGGGTCCCTGGTGGCTGTGCAGGGTCCCTAGTGGTTGTACAGGGTCCCTGTGTGGGGTCTCTTGTGGCTCTTTGAGGTCCCTGGTGTCTGTATGTGGTCTCTGGTGGCTGTACGGGGTCCCTGTTGGTTGTGCTGGGTCCCTGGTGGCTATGTGGGTTCCCTGGTCCCTGTTCGGGGTTCCTGGTGGCTGTGCAGGGTCCCTAGTGGTTTGTGTAGTTCCTGGTTTCTGTGTGGGGTCCCTGGTATCTATGTGGGGTCCCTGGTGGCAGTGTGGGGTCCCTGGTGGCTGTATGGGGTCCCTGTTGGCTGTGTGGGTTCCAGGGTGACTGGGTTCCCTGGTGGCTGTGCCGGGTCCCTGTGCGTGGGCCCTGGTGACTGTGCAGGGTCCCTGTGTGGGGTCCCTGGTGGCTGTGCGGGGTTCTTGGTAGCTTTGTGGGGTCCCTGGTAGCTCTGCGGGGTCCCTGTGTGGGTTCCCTGGTCACTGTGTGGGGTCCCTAATAGTTGTGCAGGTTCCCTGGTGGCTGTGTGGGGTCCCTGGTGGCTGTGCAGGGTCCCTAGTGGTTGTGCAGGGTCACTATGTGGGGTCTTTTGTGGCTCTGTGAGGTCCCTGGTGGCTGTATGGGCTCCCGGTTTGTTGTGCAGGGGCCCCTGTGTGGGGTGTTTGGCTGTGCAGGGTCCTTGTGTAGGGTCCCTGGTGGCTGTGCAGGGTCCCTGTTGGTTGTGCAGGGGCCCCTGTGTGGGGTCTCTGGTGGCTGTGCGGGGTGTCTGGGTGGGGTCCCTAGTGGATGTGTGTGGTTCCTGGTGGCTGTGCAGAGTTCCTGGTGGCTGTGCGGGGTCCATGGTGGCTGTGCGGGGTCCCTGGTGACTGTGTGGGGTCCCTGGTGACTGTGTGGGGTCCCTAGTGGCTGTGTGTGTTCCCTGGTCCCTGTGTGGGGTCCCTGGTGGCTGTGCAAGGTTCCTGTGCAGGTTCTTTGGTGGCAGTGTTGGATCCTTGTGCAGGATCCCTGGTGGCTGTGTGGGGTCCCTGGTGGCTGTGTGGGGTCCCTGGTGGCTATGTGGGGTCCCTTGTGGCTGTGCAGGGTTCCTGTGCAGGTTCTTTGGAGGCAGTGTTGGGTCCTTGTGCGGGATCCCTAGTGGCTGGGGGGGGGGGAAGTGCGGGGTCCCTTTGTGGGGTCCCTGGTAGCTCTGCAGGGTTCCTGGTGGTTGTGTGGGGGCCTTGGTAGTTTTATGGGGTCCCTGGCAGCTGTGTGGGGTTCCTGGTGGTTGTGCGGGGGTTTGGATTAAAGAAGTAAGCACATAGGTGAGTGGAGGGTGGTGGGGGCAGGTAGGTGAGTGGAGGGGGAGGGAGCAGGTAGGTGAGTGGAGGGGGAGGGGGTAGGTAGGTGAATGGAGGGGGGTGGGGCAGGTAGGTGACACACTCTGCATGGGGAGGCACAGATAACAAGTGGGGGAGGTGTAGAGGAGAGCCCAGTCTGAGGAGGAGGGTGACAATGATGTCGGGTGTCAGTGCACAGGGTGATGATCACTCACCTCTCCTAGGACACGTTGTCTCCACTGACACACATATGAGAGAGTGGAGGGAGGTCAGAGAGTGCGCTCTTCTCTGAGTGGGCGGTTCCCCGATTAGAGCCGCTCTCTCTTTGGCTGACAGGAGAAAGGGGAGGGGGGTGAGCGGGGGAAATACACAGACAGTCCGCAGCTCTCCTCTCCCCTATCACAGCGCCGCTGCCGAGTTCTCTGGCAAATGGAGCAGCGCTGTCACTGTGTGCGGGGGGAGGGTGCGGGTGCTTTTATTCCTAGTTGGCCTAGGCCAGAACACAGCACTGATTGGCCCCATATACAGTATAGGTGTCATGTGCTTGTCCCCCCTCTGGGGAGCTCAATGGGCCCGGGGGACTTCCCACAAGATCAGCTGTCACAAGTGATCTGGTCCCTCCTGATTGGCTGGATATAGAACTCCAAAAAAACAAAAATGCCGCCAATAGTGAAGTACGTCCTTCAAAACAATTGTCTCTTTATTTACAATAAATGCACTGACAACCAATAATATGTCAGCATATCCAGCAACCAATTGGGCAGCAGATAATCTCACTCACCAGCACCACTTCCTGTTTGAGTTTCAGGCAGGAAATTACATCACCCGGCTCCGCCCAAGGGTCGCCTGTCCAATGATTGGTTGATCTGCTGACATATTATCATTGCTTGTCGGTGTGTTTAGCGATCCTCATGGATTTTGCTGCATGGAGACGCATGTGAAGTAGAAATCCCATTATTTCCTATGTGGGCGGTTCCCATCGATGTGCCGCAGTTTAGTGTGAAAGGGAATCTATATGGAGCCATTCACCCCTCCAATGTGTGCGTCACCACGTACCCTGCAATGTACCCGCAACAGTGTAACTCCACACTAAGACACTCAGGTGGGTGACAACTTACCTCCATTTCACAGGGGAGGTCCCACCAATATTCCATGACATCATCCCTCCAAATATCCCAACATTTCATTCTCTTAGACTCCGCCCACTGATTATTCATTGGATGTGTCTACTTCTGCCCCTCCCTGGAAGAACATTTCATTCTCTTAGACTCCGCCCACTGATTATTCATTGGATGTGTCTACTTCTGCCCCTCCCTGGAAGAACATTTCATTCTCTTAGACTCCGCCCACTGATTATTCATTGGATGTGTCTACTTCTGCCCCCCCTGGAAGAACATTTCACCTCTTTCCTGCTTCTCCCTCCAGGATTGATGGCTGTAAAGTGACATTGCGGTGCTGTGATGATCTTTGCTCTGTAATCTCCACAAACCGAACTCTGACCTATCTGGAGATTTTATTGTATATTGATGATAAGATGTCGGAGTCAGAAGTGGGACGTTGTTGGGAGGTCCTCCGGAATGTCGGCTTCTCTGTGGAGAGAGAATGGTAAGATCTGTTCTATTGGAGGAAACACACAGACTAAGTCTTATAGCTGGATTCACGTAGGCGGGCGCAACGCTAGGCAGGCGTAGCGTATGGCATATACGCTATGCCACCGTAAGTTAGAGAGGCAAGTGCTGTATTCACAAAGCACTTGCCTCCTAAGTTACGGCGGTGTCGCGTAAATGGGCTGGCCTAAGTGTGCCTAATTCAAATGTGGAACAGGGGGGCGTGTTTTATGTAAATGTTTGGTGACCCGACGTGATTGACGTTTTTAACGAATGGTGCATGCGCCATCCGTGGACATATCCCAGTGTGCATTGCTCCAAAGTACGCTGTTTCGACGTGAACGTAAATTACTTCAAGCCCGATTCGCGTACGACTTACGCAAAAGACGTAAAAAAATAGGCCTGTTCCGACCTCCATACCTTGCTATGCCGGCGTATCTCTAACGTAAATGGCGTAACTAATTGTGACGGGCGCACGTACGTTCGTGAATCGGCGTATCTAGTCATTTACATATTCTAGGCCAAACTCAACGGAAGCGCCACCTAGCAGCCAGCGTAAATATGCACCCTAAGATACGACGGCGTAGGGGACTTGCGCCACTTGTATCTTAGCCTAATTTAAGCGTATCTGGTTTCCAGAATATACTTAAATTTGCGACGGTGCAGATTCAGAGTTAAGACGGCGTATCTTTCTGTGAATCTACCTATTAGAATGTGAATAGTGAAATGTAGAGAAGATTGGGTGGTGATGATGGAAGGGGGACGTTGTTGGGAGGTCTTCTGACACCCGGGCTGCACTGTAATGAAAATGGAAGGACGGGGTGACAATTTCTGTAGAACCCATTGGAGGTCTCTGTAGTTATACAGATAATGAGAGAGATGATTGAGATTTCCCAGATGATGGAGAATTTATTCCTCATCCCAAGTTTTATCATTACAGATGGGGGATGGGAAAATCAGATCCACCAATAATAATCTTAGTCAGTCCTACAATCTTCCACAAGGTTTTACCCCCCATCCCCCGCTGTCTATGTGTCAGTATAACTGAGCCAATCAGATGTGAGCTCTCATCCTGTACACATGACAGCCCAGCACACCCGGCATACAGTCTGCTATCCCAATGGTTGGATGGCCATGAGTGTGTGGACCCTGCCATGGTGAGGGCCCCTCACTTTTCCATCATTTCTTACAGAGCACAGTATGAGCCCCTCCCCCTTTTCCATCATCACAGCAACATTTCCTCCTCTAACACTCTTGTTTTATTCTTCTGCGAAGGGATATATTCTGGATTGTATCTATAGATAGAAGAAGATAAGAAGATGGTGTGTGGGAGCTCCTCCCCCTCTCAGGTAATACATGGCTACTCCCCTCTCAGGTAATACATGGCTCCTCTCCCTCTCAGGTAATACATGGCTCCTCTCCCTCTCAGGTAATACATGGCTCCTCCCCTCTCAGGTAATACATGACTCCTCCCCCTCTCAGGTAATATACGGCCCCTCCCCCTCTCAGGTAATACACACTCCTCCTCTCTCAGGTAATACATGTCTCCTCCCCCTCTCAAGTAATACATAGCTCCTCCCCCTCTCAGGTAATACACGGCTCCTCCCCCTCTCAGGTAATACACGGCTCCTCCCCCTCTCATGTAATACATAGCTCCTCCCCCTCTTAGGTAATACACAGCTCCTCCCCCTCTCATGTAATACACAGCTCCTCCCCCTCTCAGGTAATACACAGCTCCTTCCCCTTTTAGGTAATACATGGCTCCTCCCCTTTTAGGTAATACATGGCTCCTCCCCCTCTCAGGTAATACAGGGCTCCTCCCCCTCTCAGGTAATACAGGGCTCCTCCCCCTCTCAGGTAAAACAGGGCTCCTCCCCCCTCTCAGGTAATACACGGCTCCTCCCCCCTCTCAGGTAATACACGGCTCCTCCCCCTCTCAAGTAATACATGGCTCCTCCCCCCTCTCAGGTAATACATGGCTCCTCCCCCTCTCAGATAATACACAGCTCCTCCCCCTCTCAGGTAATACATGGCTCCTCCCCCTCTCAGGTAATACACGGCTCCTCCCCCTCTCAGGTAATACATGGCTCCTCCCCCTCTCAGGTAATACATAGCTCCTCCCCCTCTTAGGTAATACACAGCTCCTCCCCCTCTCATGTAATACACAGCTCCTCCCCCTCTCAGGTAATACACAGCTCCTTCCCCTCTTAGGTAATACAAGGCTCCTCCCCCTTTTAGGTAATACATGGCTCCTCCCCCTCTCAGGTAATACAGGGCTCCTCCCCCTCTCAGGTAATACAGGACTCCTCCCCCTCTCAGGTAATACACGGCTCCTCCCCCCTCTCAGGTAATACATGGCTCCTCCCCCCTCTCAGGTAATACATGGCTCCTCCCCCCTCTCAGATAATACACAGCTCCTCCCCCTCTCATGTAATACACAGCTCCTCCCCCTCTCAGGTAATACACGGCTCCTCCCCCTCTCATGTAATACATAGCTCCTCCCCCTCTTAGGTAATACACAGCTCCTCCCCCTATCAAGTAAGACACGGCTCCTCCCCTCTCAGGTAATACACGGCTCCTCCCCCTCTCAGGTAATACACGGCTCCTCCCCCTCTCAGGTAATACACGGCTCCTCCCCCTCTCAGGTAATACACGGCTCCTCCCCCTCTCAGGTAATACATGGCTCCTCCCCCTCTCAGGTAAGACACGGCTCCTCCCCTCTCAGGTAATACACAGCTCCTCCCCCTCTTAGGTAATACACGGCTCCTCCCCCTCTCAGGTAATACACAGCTCCTCCCCTCTCAGGTAATACATGGCTCCTCCCCTCTCAGGTAATACACGGCTCCTCCCCCTCTCAGGTAATACACAGCTCCTCCCCCTCTCAGGTAATACACGGATCCTGATATGAAGAGAATGTCCAGAATGGAATGATATCGGAGTAAAGTGATATGAAGTCTCACATTTTATTTTCTCTTTCTGATCCTTAAATATAGAATTCCAGTAATAATAATCTTTGTGTTCTTTTCCTCTTCTAAATGGCGTCATTTCTTCTCAGCATTGTCCACTTCCTGTGTTGTTGTGTGACCAGTGCCCCCTTCACAGCGCTCATCTGATAGGGACACCCGCGCTTGCGCGCTCCCAACTATTGTACTACAAGCCTGCAGTGACACACCAGACATTAGAGCTCCACCTCCATTGTCATCTGATAGGGACACCCGCGCATGCGCGCTCCCATCTATTGTACTACAAGCCTGCGGTGACACACTGGCTGCACCACATGTACAGGGGCCCAGACATCAGATCACCGCTACAGCTCCGCCTCCATTGTCATCTGATTGGAAATCCGGGGCTCTAAGTTTCATCCCCGCCTCTGCCCTGCCTCCTCTCTATGAGTGACAGCGGCTCCCGCACTTTCAGAGCTGCATGTGGATTGGCTCCTGGATGATGTTCTGTGACAACGGCACAAGGACCAAGTTTACTGACAATACATTTTACTGACTCAATTTTCATTGGAAATTTTATTTTATTTTAACCATCACAACCCAGAATTCTGTGTGTCCCCCCAGGCAGATTATGTGTCGCCCCTCCCTCCAGGCAGATTCTGTGTCGCCCCTCCCTCCAGGCAGATTCTGTGTCACCCCCCCTCCAGGCAGATTCTGTGTCGCCCCCCTCCAGGCAGATTCTGTGTCGCCCCCCCTCCAGGCAGATTCTGTGTCGCCCCCCACTCCAGGCAGATTCTGTGTCGCCCCCTCTCCAGGCAGATTCTGTGTCGCCCCCCTCCAGGCAGATTCTGTGTCGCCCCCCCTCCAGGCAGATTCTGTGTCGCCCCCCACTCCAGGCAGATTCTGTGTCGCCCCCCCTCCAGGCAGATTCTGTGTCGCCCCTCCCTCCAGGCAGATTCTGTGTCGCCCCTCCCTCCAGGCAGATTCTGTGTCGCCCCCCCTCCAGGCAGATTCTGTGTCGCCCCTCCCTCCAGGCAGATTCTGTGTCGCCCCCCACTCCAGGCAGATTCTGTGTCGCCCCCCACTCCAGGCAGATTCTGTGTCGCCGCCCTCTCCAGGCTGATTCTGTGTCGCCCCCCCTCCAGGCAGATTCTGTGTCGCCCCCCCTCCAGGCAGATTCTGTGTCGCCCCCCCTCCAGGCAGATTCTGTGTCGCCCCCCCCTCCAGGCAGATTCTGTGTCGCCCCCCCCTCCAGGCAGATTCTGTGTCGCCCCCCCCCCCCTCCAGGCAGATTCTGTGTCGCCCCCCCCCTCCAGGCAGATTCTGTGTCGCCCCCCCCTCCAGGCAGATTCTGTGTCACCCTCTCCCCCAGGACATTGTGTGTCACCCCCTCCCCCAGGACATTGTGTGTCCCCCCCTCCCCCAGGACATTGTGTGTCACCCCCCCCCTCCCAGGGCATTGTGTGTCACCCCCTCCCAGGGCATTGTGTTTCACTCCTCAAAGCATTGTGTGTCACCCATCCCACTGCAGTGCATTACGCATTATCACCCCCTTGTTCGGCACACGTCAAAACTTTCAAACATCACAAAAGTTTGGACCCAAACGGCAAACCCCAATGAAGTCTATGGGACACGAACTGCAAAAATCAAGTCCCCATTTTTAAAGCTTATATGCAAGTAATTGGCCACAAAAAGGGTATGGGGGCCAGGGTACTGCCCTGGGAGACATCAATGTTTTTTTTTTTTTTTTAAAACAATCTTTTTTGATGGATCCGTGATTTTAATGATTCATAAAGTTAAACAATAGAACAAATTCCTTTAAATATTGGAGAACAGAAAATAATAAAACCCATCCTGGCTGTTCCAGGGATGGGAATGGTGCCGATCTTCAATATTCTGAATACAATTGTCTCCTCAGTCGGATCTGCTGCTGATATTGGGATCTGCAGATCTTCCTCAGGTCACATGATCCCAATTCTTCTGTGGATGGAAAGTAGCCAAATTTCTGATATGACGAGTCCCTGTGTAACATGGAATGATATACACATCACATTCACATATATATGTATAGATGAAACATTTCATGGAATGTATACAATGTAATATCTCGGTGTAATTGTACAATTATCTCTTGTAGACGGCCAGAGATTTGTCTGGTGATTGTGTCCCGGTGTTGGGTCTGCTGGACCTCTTCCATGTATAGAGGATGTACTCACCGACACCTCGGATTTCTCTGCAACCCTCTAAAGGAAAGTCTTCTACTCTTCATGGATATAATGGTCGCCTCCCATTGTGAATTCCCTCTCCTCCCCTCTGTAGAATTCCACACTTTCCAATATTATCAATACTTACTATGATGATGATGAGGATCCGACTCATTATTAGGAACCATTCATGGCGGGAAAAATACATTTTCTAGTTTCTCAATAAAAAAAGCTGTGAAATTGTATTTTTAACTCTATAAAGTAAATAGTGTATAAAAATAAGTAGCGCTTAAACAAATATATATAAGGAATGTCTGTTTTCACAGGCCTTCAATGTGAACAAAGTGTTAACCTATCACATCAATCACCCTGTGACATTTGTGAATACAATATATATATATATATAAACAATTAACCATATAAGTCACTTAACCACTTGGGGGCTGCCGCACGACGATATACGTCGGCAGAATGGCACAGCTGGGCACAAGGGCGTACAGGTATGTCCCCTATAAGAACCCAGCCATGGGCTGCGAGCATGCCGCCGAAGCCCAGTGACCATGCCCGCCTACCTAATCGCTGCTGGGGTTCAGCGATCGGATCACAGGAGCTGAAGAACGGGGAGAGGTGAGTTCTTCTCTGTGCCTTGTCACCGATTGTCTGTTCCCTGTCATAGGGAACAACGATCAGTGACATCACACGTCCAGCCATGCCCCCCCTACAGTAAGAAACACACATGAGGTCACACTTAACCCCTTAGCGCCCCATACAGGTTAACCCCTTCACTGCTATTGTCATTTTCACAGTAATAAGTGCATTTTTATAGCACTTTTTACTATGAAAATGACAATGGTCCCAAAAATGTGTCAAAAGTGTCCGATGTGTCCGCCATAATGTCGCAGTCATGATAAAAATCGTTGATCGCTGCCATTACTAGTTAAAAAAATGAGTAATAAAAATGGCATAAAACTCTCCCCTATTTTGTAGACGCTTAGAGCCAGATTAAGAGAGCCATTACGCCGGCGTTTCAGGAGATGCGCGGCGTAATTGTAAATATGCGCTTGCGTATCGATGCGCCGTATCCCCAAAACGATATACGCATGAAATCTAGACTTTTTTGAACGGCGTAATTTCGATAGACCAGCGCATCCGTGCGCGCAAAAATGCACTAGACACACCATTGATTTCCTGTGCAAATATGCAAATGAGGGAGTTACGGCGATCCACAAAAGTTTGTGCGGTGCAGGCTACTCTCTGTGTGCAACAGCTGCACGTCCAGTCTAAAATTAGTTCATATAAAAGCAGGTTTAAAATTAGACAATCCGTCTACATGTCAGCTAAAGCAACACCATTAGGGACAAGCTGAGCAGCAAAACTTGCAGGACAACAATCTGTATGCCAACATGCCAGGGGCATCCATGCTCATAGCTTTACTACTGACTTTAGATGAGCGCAGAAGGAGGATGGCACGGGAGAGGGTATACCGCACACGCATAGACCTCTTTGGCATGAGTGATTCTGAGGTGTATCGTATCTTCAGATTCACCCCTCATGCCATCATGGAATTAACCACAACCCTGCAGGAGGACATCACCAGCCCAACACATGACACCACCCATGACACCCATGACAGCTACATATACAATCAGAGCCCCATCCCCACAGATTTCGAACAGAACATGTATGGGGACAGCTGGCTGGTTGGTGAGTGACATGGGTGGCAGGCATGACTGTCCCCCCCATGATGTTGAAATCACAAAGGGCACATGCACTACTAACATCCTCCTGTCTTTTCCCTTCAAGGTGACTCTGCATATGCACTGGGACCCCATCTCATGACTCCTATCCGGAACCCCCCATGTACCCTGTTGTATTTCCCAAACTTTGTATGCCAGATCATCGGTGCATGTTGCATGCTGCACAACTTCGCAGTGAGAAAGGGCCTGGAGATTGACATACGTGATGACCTGACCCCCGAACCAGACAATCCCCCCCTAACCGAGGCTACCCCGTCTTCTGAGGGAATAGCAGCCAGGAGACAGCTAACATTATACATCTTTGCACGTTAAACACACACATTAATCATGGCACAATGAGAATGCATGCATGCACACCACTGTGGTCCCTAGCACACACACCACATCCTCATCAAATTGGATTAGCACAAGCCCACCATGCAGCAACGCCATGCCACGGCTCCAATTATGTCACTGAACATTCATACACCATTCACACGGACCTGGGGATCACTTCTCCCTGGTCCTGGGGAACCCTTCTCTACCACAAATGAGGGTGACACCCCTTTTCCGGCAGGAATGTCACCCCCACATTCCAAAATCATTCACAAACACATAAAAAAAATGCCCAGCAAAAAAAAAAAAAAAACACAGCAAAGAGAACACAGAAAACAAAAAATCACTCTCCAAAACAATATCCAAAACAGTCAACAAATATCACAAAAGACATGTCACAAACCAACAAACGCTAACACACAACAGAACAAAAGCACCTTGCTGTATAGGAAGGGATACAAAGGGATGTACTTTTGCAAAGGAAGTGTGTTTGTCTCGGTCTATTTAAGCTCTCTGCGTAGCTCACTAAGTTGACTGGGTCCACTTCCAATTTCACTGATTGCGCCGTGCCGAGTTGTAAGCATACGCAGAGAGGTGCTGACCATGGTCTGCTTCATGCGCACATGCGCAATCCGGCCAGCCCTTTATTTGCATGGGGTCACGTCTCATTTAAATGGAACACGCCCACGTCCTTCCCAATTTGAATTACACCGCCTTACGCTTTGGGAATTACGTTGCACCGGCGCAAATTTGTGCGCAAATACTATGAGAATACGGTACTTGTGCCTCCAAATTGAGATGGTGTAACGCAAAGGAGATGCACTATATATGCGCCAATGTACGTGAATCTGGCCCTATAACTTTTGCGCAAACCAATCAATAAATGCTTGTTGCAATTTTTTTTACCAAAAATATGTAGGAGAATAAGTATCGGCCTAAAATGAGGAAAAAATAAATGTTTTTTATATATTTTTTTGTGGATATTTATTATAGGAAAAAGTAAAAAATATTGATTTTTTTAAATTGTCGCTCTATTTTTGCTTATAGCGCAAAAAATAAAAACCGCAGACGTGATCAAATACCACCTAAAGAAATCTCTATTTGTGGGAAAAAAAAGACGCCAATTTTTTTTGGGAGCCACGTCGCACGACCGCGCAATTGTCAGTTAAAGTGAAGCAGTGCAGAATCGCAAAAAGGGGCAGGGTCCTTCACCTGCATAATGGTCCAGGGCTTAAGCCGTTAATATGAATTCAATTGTTAATTGCGCGTAATAATCTTCTAATCATCCACCACACCCGAGTGTCAGTGAATCCTCTCCTGTCAGATTAAACACTCACCAACTCAATATTCCTTACACTCTCTTGCTTGGCATGTAAGCGTGAAAGAAAGGTTTACCAGATGTTCCAAATTCCACCGTGTAAATACCGGATTTGGTACGGACAGACAGACCTTAAGGGTCCTGATGTGTTAAATAAAGGAGATGTGTGGAGATACCCTGTTCAGATGAATCCACACAGCTTGTCACAGTGGTGTGCTTTATATACACTTTAAGGGCCAGATTCCCGTACATTCTGCGGCGGCGTCGCGTAAGCTATTTACACTAGTGTTGCTCACGAATATTCGCATTGCGAATATTCGCTACGAATATTGCATATTCGAGTATTCGCGAATAACTCGAATATCGCGGCGAATATTCGCTATTTCGAATATTCGTAATTTTTCAAATTTCGCAATCAATTTCGCAATCAATTTCGCAATCGCACTAGTGAAATTTCGCATTAGCGAAATTTCGCAATAGCGAAATTCCGCAATTTTTTTTTTTTTATAAAATATAGCGAATATATCGAATATCGAATATTCGTGATATTTTATCCCAAAAAAATAGCGAAATTTCGCAATCATTTTCGCTTTCGCATATGCAAAATTTCGGCATTTTTTTTTTATAAAATATAGCGAATATTCGTAAATATCGAATATTCGTGATATTTTATCCAAAAAAAAAAAAACCTTTCTTTCACGCTTGCATTGGCGAAATTTCGCATTTTTTTTTTTTTTATAAAATATCACGAATATTCGATATTAACGAATATTCGCGAATATTCTTTGAAATATTTGCGAAATATTGCAAAATCGAATATGGCGTATTCCGCTCATCACTAATTTACACTACGCTGCCGCAACTTACAGGAGCAAGTGCCGTATTCTGCAAGCACTTGTTCCGTAATTTGCGGCGGCGTAGTGTAAATGGCCCGGCGTATCCCTGCGTCAATCAAAGGGGGCGGCTTGTATTTAAATTAAACGCGCCCCCGCGCCGAACGAACTGCGCATAGTAAGTCACAAATACATTGTTTGCGACGTGAACATAATTAACGCACAGCCCTATTCGCGACAAGTTACTTAAACGACGTAAAAACCAGACGCAGTCCCAAAGGCCATACTTAACATGGCGTGCGTAAAGTTAAACCACCATATAGCAGGGGTAACCTTACGCTTACGGAAACAACGCAAACTACGGTGACGCGGCACAAATACGTTCAGGAATCGGCGTACCATGCTCATTTGCATATTCGCCACCTAGCGGCCAGCGTAGTATTGCAGTTAAGATCCGACGGTGTAAGTGACTTACACCAGTCGGATCTACGCCGTATCTATGTGTAAATGATTCTAAGAATCAGTCGCATAGATACCCAGGGATAGAAACAGATATGACGGTGTATCTGGAGATACACCGTCGTATCTCTTAGAGAATCTGGCCCTAAGTATTCTTGCATAGCAAGATCACTTATTGTTATCTCACATATATATTATTATTCTTATAGCCAAAATTACCACCCTAACTCCTCCAGTTTTTACACTACAAAGACAAGTATTATACCAAAATGTGCAGATTGTTCCCGATTGGTGTGCTATTACTTAGTGGAACGTTTCACCGAATATCATCATTTTTCTGCAAAATTTGTCCCTTAGGAATGAATGGCGAAACTAGAGTGTGAGCTGACAAAAGCTGAAATATCATTACATGATTTCTAAACTGCCACCACTCCCTCATTTTCAAGCCGACCTACATAAATCTTATATCAAAACGTTCAGCTATCCCTGCTGCCACTACACATGTCCACGGCTAAGCCATTGTCCTGATCGTTTAACAATATGACCATTTGTTTGCAACTCACACCATTCATTGACATCCATTGAAATTACAGTCTAGACACCTAAAATTTGAAGGGCAATATCTAAACTGCAACTGTGCCTTCTGAGGAGAATTCTAGCTCCTCCCACACAGCTCTGAGGGGAATTCTAGCTCCTCTCACACAACGCTGAGGGGAATTGGCTACGTTTTTTGGCTCTGCGTAACTTCTGCATACTTTCAGCGATTAAAAAACATTCAACTTTTAAAGCTATTTCAGTTAATGATGGGACTTCTTTAACTTTTTTTCTACAATTTATAACTTTTAAAACATTAACTTTTTTTAACATTGAAGTCAATGAAAGCATGCTTCAAATCCTTAAACTTTTCTTCTGCTCCCAAAAGTGTCAGCTCCTTCAAACTTTTACCTATTTGAAAAAAAAAAACATTTAAAAAAAAATATTTTGAAAAAATAATTTAAAAAAAGCATTCTTTAAAAAAAATCATCCTTTATTTTATTTTGTATTTATTTTTTGAGAAAAAAAAAACATTTTTGAAGAAAATGAACCATTCCTACTTTTCCAACTATTCTTACTTCAACATTTTTACAGATTTACAGTTTCCACAGTTATTCTAGCCACTCCACACAGTTACTCCGCCCACTCCAGTTGTGGACTACTGGTGGAGGCAAGAACACATCACACAATTTCCCCAGAAATTGTAGCTTTTCTAGTTTATATATATATATATATATATATATATATATATATATATATATATATATATATATATATAAAATTCAAAAATGTCACAGGGTGATTGATGTGATAGGTTAACACTTTGCTCACATTGAAGGCCTGTGAAAACAGACATTCCTTATGGATATTTGTTTAAGCGATACTTATTTTTATACACTATTTACTTTATAGAGTTAAAAATACTATTTCACATATTCTTTTTTTTAAAGTGGCTGCTTCACTGGTACACTTTATTGTTCTATAAGTGCAGTGGTAGAAACTCAAGAGGGGCGGATTGTACTTGGTTACCATTGGTTTAAATACAAAAAGCTGACTGGAACAATCACTAATACTGCCACACAGACCACATCTTCCTTCTACTGCTATCATACTACTCTCCATCCTCCATACTACTCTCCATCCTCCATACTACTCTCCATCCTCTTCATTAGGGATGAGCTTTATGTTTAGGTCAAACATGAGTTTGACTCAAACATTGGCTGTTCGCCCATTCACCATATAACAAACTATTTGGGGTGTTTGTAGCAAATTTAAAAGCCAGAGAACATCCACTAAAAGTCTTTGGGAGAAATGCTAATTTTAAAGGTAAACATGCAAGTTATTGTCATAAAAAGTGTTTGGGGACCAGGGTCTTGCCCCAGGGACATTTATCAATGCAATTTTTATGGCTGCAGTGATTTTAATAATGCTTAAAGCGAAACAATAAAAGTGAAATATTCCTTTAAATTTCGTACCTGCTGGGTGTTTATAGTATGCCTGTAAAGTGGCGCATGATGAATACCTTGAAAATAGTGACCAAGCTGCAGATATTCAAGCCACGCATGTGAAGGATTATGACAATATGTCAGCAGACTAGAGAAAGGGGGTAATGAACTCTGTAACAGAGTGTCCCTTAAGAACACTCTAGATGTCTTAGTCCAGGATAAAAAAGGAGATGTGTGCAAAGTCGGTGGAAATGCAGAATCCCCAAACATTGGTGACAAGGGACTTGGTCTAGTAGACAATTGACCCTTATGTAAATAATGGCCCCAAGCTTTTAATGTTTATGTAACCAAGGCTGGTAAAGAATCTACTAGCAGTCTCTGAGCTGACGAGGTCCATAACAAAGAAGTAAGGTCAGAACAATAAGGTATTTTTCTAATAAAACCCATAGTTTGGTTGATTCATTATGAGACAAATCCATGATAGGAAGTAAAGATGATACATGAAGGTATAACAGCACATTGGGAAATGTCACACCTCCCCTACACTTGGGTAATGATAAAGTAGGTAACTTAATCCGTGATTTTTTGTTACCCCATATATATTTACTGATGATATTTTTACTACGTATAAATCCAGCGGGAGGGGAGACAGGAATTGTTTGAAATACATATAGAAGTTTGGGTTGTATATCCATTTTAATAATATTTATGTGTCCAAACCAAGATGAACGTTCGGATTGTATACAGAAGGGGACTATAATTCAAATCTGCAATTGCTGATAAACAAGTAGAATATAAATACCTAAATGTTTAATTGCTTGCTTCTGCTATTTAAAATAAAACATTTGTTTGTATACACAATATTTCCTGAGATGATAATGAGATATGTAACACCTCTGTATTGTTATAGTAAACATTAAAAATTTTCACTTGCCCAAAAGTCTCAAATTTATGTATTATGGAGGGAGGCGACATATGGAGTTATTGTATATAGAGGTAGGTCATCCACATAAAGGGCCAGATTCACGTATTCCAGAGCATCTTTGCTCTGGAGTAACGCTTCTGATTTGCGTTGCGCTGCCGAAATTTTAGGAGCAAGTGCTGTCATTCACGAAGCACTTGCTCCTAAAGTTGCGGCAGCGCATCACAAATGAGCCGGCGGAATTCAAATGTCGCGGGTACGGGGCGTGTAGTATGCTAACTACGCGCGATCCCGCCGCCAACGTACTGCGCATGCGTCGAGTGTCAAAACATCCCCGTGCGCATGCTCCAAAATCTGTGAATGAACGTCAATGACGTCACATTCCCATTCATGACCGTTTTACGCAAGCGACGTTTTTTTTTTTTTTTTCGACGCGATGACGACGCCTATACCTAACATAGGATACTCCAGCCCCATGTAGGTATATGTATGCGCCGCGTATCCCTTCCGGAAACGTCGTATCGTCATTGCGTCGCGCCGGATTTCGATCGTGAATTGCCGATTTCCGCTCATTAACATATTTTTTGAGCGTAAATCGGCGCCATTTTTAAGTTGAAGTAACGATGCGATGGCGAAACTCAGTTACGCTGCTCGCATCGGAACTTCAACCCGGCGTTTCTTGTTTTCTGGTTACAGAAAACAGAAACGCCAGCTCAAAGCCACAGTTAGGCTGGCGGATCACTCGATCCGCCAGCGTAACCTTTGCTGAATCTGGCCCAAAGTGATCATTTGTATTGATGGGAGCCTACCTCAATCCCTTTAATTGCATTATTTTCTTAAATTCCAACTGCAAGGTGTTCCATTGTGAGAATATATAGCAAAGGAGATTGAGGGGAACCCTGTCTAGTACCGTTGTGAATTTTTAGAGGATGGGACAGAAACCCATTGGACATAATTTGAGCAGAGGGGTTATGGTAGAGAGCTTAGATTTTATAGAGTATATTAGGTCCTAATCCTATTTGCTGGTGACATCCCATAAGGAACTCCCAGTTCACTCGGTCATATGCTTTTTCTGAGACTAAACCTGCAGGTATTTTATGTTTCTGATCATATTTCATTAGAGAAATGGTCTTAAGAGCTGACTGATAATTATGGAGCCACGCCCATTAGACTTACTCAGGACAGAGACACAGACAGAAACACAGGGATGACTTCAGAGTCACAAAGGGGAGGAGTCTACAAGAAAGGTTCCAATGTACAGAGATCCCCCTGAGGGGAATGTTTATTATCAACACAAGTGGAGTTTTTCTTCACATGAAAATACATTTGAGGAATGTCTGCAATTAATTTTTTATACATTTCCCAAGAGGGGTGATTCCATACTTTTTACCAATCACCTCCCAACATGTCTGTGTAATGTGGGAGGAAACCGGATCCCCGGAGGAAACCCAACACAGGAGGACAAACTCCATGCAGGGAGTGTCAGGGGTGGGGTCCCAACATATCGGAATAAATGGATGAAGAAATTACATTTTTTTTATATTTTTTTTTTTGGATGTGTTATAGGAATACAAATATTTTTGTTTTCAGAATTTCGCTCTATTTTTCTTTATAGCGCAAAAAATAAAAACCGCAGAGGAGATGAAATGCCACCAAAAGAAATCTCTATTTGAGGGGAAATAAGGACGTACATTTTATTTGTGTAGAACGTCGCACGACCGCGCAATTGTCAGTTAAAGTAACGCAGTGCCGAATCCCAAACAATGGCCTGGTCATGAAGGGGGGTAAAACCTCCCGGGGCTGAAGTGGTAAAAGTAAACAGAGCATTTTTGGGTCAATAGATATCAGTGGAGAAGCTTCAGAAAATCATGTTGTGTGTTTTTTCCGTGATTTGTGTTTTTTATAACCACTTCAGCCCCAGAAGGTTTTACCCCCCCTGCCTGCCTAGGCCATTGTTTGCGATTCGGCACTGCATTACTTTAACTGACAATTGTGCGGTCATGCGACTTTACACAAATAAGATTGACGTTCTTTTTTTTCCCACAAATAGAGATTTATTTTGATGGTATTTGATCTCCTCTGCAGTTTTTATTTTTCAGCTATAAACGAAAATAGAGACAACTTAAAAAAAATATATATTTTCTTCTATAATATAATTATACATATCCTAAAAATGTAAAAAAATCCAATTTCTTCATCAATTGAATAAATTGATGAAGAAATTGGATTTTTTTTTTCATTTTTAGGATATGTATAATTATATTATAGAAGAAAATATATATTTTTTTTAAGTTGTCTCTATTTTTGCTTATTTATTATTCTCCATGTTATTGGTAAACAATCCCAATAAGTGAATATTGATTGATTGGTGCAAAATTATCACATTTACAAACTATGGGAGATTTTTTTTTCTAGAAATGGCGACTTATAGCGGGACTGCGACATTGCGGCGAACAAATCGGACACCTAAGTGACACTTTTTTTGGAACCAGTGACACCAATACAGTGATTAGTGCTAACAATATGCACTGTCACTGTACTAATGACACTGGTAGGGAAGGGGATAACACCAGGGGGATGAAAGGGTTAAGTGTCCCCTTAGGGGGTGTTGTCTATCTGTGTGGGGGAGGGGCTGACGGGGAGAACACAGAGATCCGTGTTCTTGCTTAGCTCTGTGTACTTCCCTGTCAGAACGGCGATCTGTCTCTCTGGGGAACGATCGGCTGGTCACGGCTGCTGGACCCGCTGATTGGCTCCCCCTCTGTCCAATCAGTGTGCACCCCCAGTATCTATGGCAGGAAATGATGTACAGGGACGTTGTATCGCACAATAGCTCCACCCAGTATATGTGTGGTGGGCGGTCTTTAAGGGGTTAATCCAACCAACAAGAAATGGGGGGAAAAAACAAAAAAAGCACAAGAAATGCGACACACAAAAAAAGAACAAAAAGGTGTGAAAACCGCACATTAAAAAATACAAAAATCTCTGTAGAAAGTGATGAGAGGCTCCGCCCAGTATATCTGCGGTGGGCGGTCTTTAAGGGGTTAATCCAACCAACAAGAAATGGGGGAAAAACATAAGAAATTAATAAAAACGGGAACAAAAAAATGTTTGAAAACCAAACATGCAGAAATGTAAAACGCACCACAAGAAGCACGGTAGAAAGTCCTGAGAAGCTCCGCCTCCATGGGGGGACGGACCTTCCTGGTGGGGGAGGGGCAGAGCGCTCCGCCCGGGATGTGATCAGACGAAGATCTCATTGGAGTCTCAGACGTGACTCAGATCTCTACATGTCAGGAATAAATCTGCCGCTCCCCGGCCTCTCGCTCACCACACACATTACAATCATCTTTCTATGTAATGGGAGGAGCCGCCCAATCCAATCCCTCCATTATTATCCCGCCCAGGCAGGACCCCCCAATACACGCATGTCGGGGGATGGAAATGATCGGATCAGATGTGGGAAAATCTCTGCACTTCATGGAATCAATAAAACTGATGATAATAATAATGTGGTCATAACTCCGCCCCTTCTGGGGAGTGGCCTGTGTGATCACATGTGTGTGGGAGGGGCACCAAAGTGGTGGTAAAGAGGCGGCAGGAGATCAGCATTGCTCCATGTTCTTCCAGACATCTTATTTATTACACAGAGACAATCCTAGCGCTCAGAGGCACAGCGTGACCCCAGAGGGATTCTTAGGACACACCAGGTGAGTATTTATAAAGTATTGATTATTAGAGATATTTGATAATCTATACAGTAATAATAATCAATTGCAGAACAAGAATCCAATGATATAAATGTCCTCTGGTGTGAAGGGGTATTACACGTATCTGGAGGAGGTGACCCCCGACATGTTTCAGCCCCCGAGGTCCTTCCTCATAGGCTGAATGTCATGTAAATCATACATACCTCTATAAAGGGAAGATATATAAACATTAGTATAATAGTACAATTGTAACATTCATCAACCTAATGCATGGAATGCAACATCCAGGTAAGTACAAAGAATAGGCCTGGAGACTGATACTCACCTGCATCAGCCGACCACCAATGTACCACGAGGGGGGCCTGGGGGGATGGGATTGGCCTGGAGACTGATACTCACCTGCATGAGCCGACCACCAATGAGCCATGAGGGGGGCCTGGGGGGATGGGATTGGCCTGGAGACTGATACTCACCTGCATGAGCCGATCACCAATGTACCACGAGGGGGGCCTGGGGGGTTGGGATTGGCCTGGAGACTGATACTCACCTGCATGAGCCGACCACCAATGTGCCACGAGGGGGGCCTGGGGGGATGGGATTGGCCTGGAGACTGATACTCACCTGCATGAGCCGACCACCAATGTACCACGAGGGGGGCCTGGGGGGATGGGATTGGCCTGGAGACTGATACTCACCTGCATGAGCCGATCACCAATGTACCACGAGGGGGGCCTGGGGGGATGGGATTGGCCTGGAGACTGATACTCACCTGCATGAGCCGACCACCAATGAGCCACGAGGGGGGCCTGGGGGGATGGGATTGGCCTGAAGACTGATACTCACCTGCATGAGCCGACCACCAATGTGCCACGAGGGGGGCCTGGGGGGATGGGATTGGCCTGGAGACTGATACTCACCTGCCATAGTTGCCAACATTTGAAGTAAAATTTCCAGGGACACTTTGCAGTAACACCGCAATTACATGCCAACCCCCCCCCAGGAATCGGAATAATTCATGTACCCCTCAGGGCTTTAAGCATCATGTAAGGGGTTAAATGAGGAATCCTGCGGGGTATTTGGCATGTGGAATGCCCTGAGGGATGAATTATATAGCATAGCGGGATTGGTCATTTAACCCCTCACATGCTGAAATTTAATGCATTCCTCAGGGCTTTCAGCATGTAAGGGGTTAAATGATTATTCCTGCTAATCCAGAAGATGGTCAGAGACTGCAGACATGGCACAGAAGATGGTCAGAGACTGCAGACTTGGTACAGGAGATGGTCAGAGACTGCAGACTTGGTACAGGAGATGGTCAGAGACTGCAGACTTGGTACAGAAGATGGTCAGAGACTGCAGACTTGGTACAGAAGATGGTCAGAGACTGCAGACTTGGTACAGGAGATGGTCAGAGACTGCAGACTTGGTACAGGAGATGGTCAGAGACTGCAGACTTGGTACAGAAGATGGTCAGAGATTGCAGACTTGATACAGGAGATGGTCAGAGACTGCAGACTTGATACAGGAGATGGTCAGAGACTGCAGACTTGATACAGGAGATGGTCAGAGACTGCAGACTTGATACAGGAGATGGTCGGAGACTGCAGACTTGATACAGGAGATGGTCAGAGACTGCAGACTTGATACAGGAGATGGTCAGAGACTGCAGACTTGATACAGGAGATGGTCAGAGACTGCAGACTTGATACAGGAGATGGTCAGAGACTGCAGACTTGGTACAGGAGATGGTCAGAGACTGCAGACTTGGTACAGGAGATGGTCAGAGACTGCAGACTTGGTACAGGAGATGGTCAGAGACTGCAGACTTGGTACAGGAGATGGTCAGAGACTGCAGACTTGGTACAGGGGATGGTCAGAGACTGCAGACTTGGTACAGGGTATGGTCAGAGACTGCAGACTTGGTACAGGGGATGGTCAGAGACTGCAGACTTGGTACAGGGGATGGTCAGAGACTGCAGACTTGGTACAGGGGATGGTCAGAGACTGCAGACTTGGTACAGGGGATGGTCAGAGACTGCAGACTTGGTACAGGGGATGGTCAGAGACTGCAGACATAGTACAGGAGATGGTCAGAGACTCCAGACTTGGTACAGGAGATGGTCAGAGACTGCAGACTTGGTACAGAAGATGGTCAGAGACTGCAGATATAGTACAGGAGATGGTCAGAGACTGCAGACTTGGTACAGGACAGTGTTGCCAACCGAATGTAGAACTACGGACATTTCGTTAAAACAAGGCACTTTTTCCCTGTACACAAGTTCGTAGTAAGAGAAAGGTGCCAGTAAAAATGGCGGTGATTGGCTCGGGGTCAGAACTGTGAATGCGCAATTCCAGAAATACGGCAGTCTGACACCTGCACAGCCTCTGCCCAGCCCACCCCCCGCCAATGAAGTCAGCGCATTTTCCCGCCAGCCTATGAGCAGGCAGGACGGAGGAGCGTCGTAGAGAGAGCTCAGCATGATGAGAGTACACTCACTGTCCCTCTAACAAAGGGTGCTGCCTCATAGAGGTGAATGAAGGGTCCTCATATCAGGACCACCTGAAAAACTGACAGGTGGTCCTGATCAGAAACCCTGTGTGAAAGGGGCCTTAAGCAGACATAGGAAGGCTTAGAACTTCTGTCAGTGTTTTATTGCTTGTATCGGGGTCACAGTGAGAGGAAGCAAGGGAAACAAATAACTCTTATCCCCCCAAAAACACCAAAACAAGGGGAGCCCAGATCAACTCATTGTGAGATGACGCATGCTATGAACATTGCCAGCTTTGTCCCCCTCCCCCCTCACATTACCAGAAGCTCTTCACATTAGAGCTGCACGATTAATCGCGGAGAGAATCATGATCTCGATTCTCTCTGCCCACGATCTCCCTGCGGGGTGACCCGCGATTTTTATGTGTTGCCGCAATTCCACGTAACCAGCGTGGAACGCAAAAGCAGTACCGCCGACAACCACTGGGTGGCGCATTGATACAAACAGTTGTATTCATCTTTCTCACAGTTCTGTACAACAGTGTATTTACGCTCCACCCAGTGGTTGCCGGCGGTACTGCTTCTGATGTACAGAACTGTGAGAATGATTATTACATCAGAAGCAGTACCGCCGGCAACCACTGGGTGGAGCGTAAATACACACAGTTGTACAGAACTGTGAGAAAGATGAATAGAACTGTTTGTATCAATGCGCCACCCAGTGGTTGCCGGCGGTACTGCTTCTGATGTGTAAAAAAACAGACCAGTGAAATATCTATATTGTTAAAGACCATATAACTCCTATGAAAAAAAGCAGTATTAAAGTTTTATTCTGCTTTTTTCAATGCAGTTTTATGGTCTTTAACATTATAGACATATCATGGGTCTGTTTTTTATATATTCCTATTTTAAAATAAATCACAGGCTTCTTCATTTGGGGGGGGGGGGGGGGTTTCTATCAATTTTTGAGAATCGTGAGAGAATCGTGATCTTTAGTCTAAGCAAAAGAATCATGATTCTCATTTTGACCAGAATCGTGCAGCCCTACTTCACATCAATTCAGAAATGTGAGCAGGTAGTTAAAGGGTCACTAAAGGAGAAAAAACTTTTTTGCTGAAATGACTGTTTACAGGTTATAGAGACATAAAAGTAACTGATTCCTTTTCAAAATGATTAAAAATAGATAGAAAACCAATCATATAATGTGCCTGCAGGTTAGTTTCACTTTTGAACTGGCTTCATGTTTCTGTGAAGTAGAAAGAGACACACAGAACAAAAACAAACAAATCCAGGGCAGTGTTTTGTTTTTAAAATGAATCTGATTGGTTCTGGGAAGTTTTAGACACACAGTAATGACAGTTTAGACCACCGTGAGAAAGCTCCCAGTACTGTGGTTATAAGGAAACAGACAAGCAGGAAGTGTGGAGATCAGAGCAGAAGTACAGCAACTTCAAAGCAAAAACGAACAACGAGGACGTGAAACCAGGACTGCAGTAAGGTAAAGGAAGCTATTTAGCAAAAAAAAAAAATCCTTTAGTGATCCTTTAACCACTTAAGGACCGCCTACTGCACATTTACGTCGGCAGAATGGCACGGCTGGGCACATCAACGTATATATACGTTGATTTTAGTACCCAGCCGTGGGTCGCGGGCGCGCGCCCGCGACCCGGTCCGAAGCTCCAGGACCGGGACCGTGGGATTCGCGGATCCGATCGCCGCTGCAGTGCGGCGATCCGTCCCTGGAGCGGAAGAACGGGGAGAGCCGTGTGTACACACGGCTTCCCCGTGCTTCTCTGTGGCCGCAGCATCGATCGCGTCATCCCTGTAATAGGGGGACACGATCGATGATGTCACACCTACAGCCACACCCCCCTACAGTTGTAAACACACACATTAGGTCACACATTCCCTACAGCGCCCCCTTGTGGTAACTCCCAAACTGCAGCTGTCATTTCCACAGTAAACAATGCAATTTAAATGCATTTTTTGCTGTGAAAATGACAATTGTCCCAAAAATGTGTCAAAATTGTCCGAAGTGTCCGCCATATTGTCGCAGTCACGAAAAAAATCGCTGATCGCCGCCATTAGTAGTAAAAAAAAATAATTAATAAAAATGCAATAAAACTATTCCTTATTTTGTAAACGCTATAAATTTTGCAAAAACCAACCGATAAACGCTTATTGCGATTTTTTTTACCAAAAATACGTAGAAGAATACGTATCGCCCTAAACTGAGGGAAAAATTTTTTTTTTTTATATATTTTTGGGGATATTTATTATAGCAAAAAGTAAAAAATATTGAATTTTTTTTTAAATTGTCGCTCTATTTTTGTTTATAGCGCAAAAAATAAAAACCGCAGAGGTGATCAAATACCACCAAAAGAAAGCTCTATTTGTGGGACGTCAATTTTGTTTGGGAGCCACGTCGCACAACCGCGCAATTGTCAGTTAAAGCGACGCAGTGCCGAATCACAAAAAGGGGCAAGGTCCTTTACCTGCATTTTGGTCCGGGGCTTAAGTGGTTAATTAAGACTGGAGCAGAACATGGCAAGCAATCAGCTTCTAGATATTATTGTCAAAGCCCAACTAAACAAGCTTAAGTTAGAAGCTGATTGGTTGCCATGCACAGCTGCTCTAGTCTTAGTAAATTCAATGCATCTGGCTGGGAACTGCAAGCCCCATCATTACTCACCAAGACCTGAAAATGTTGGCTGCCTGGCTCTTTCTCGGGCTTCAATTCTGTGAGGCACTGTGCAAGTCAAACCAAAGTAAATGTCAGACTACACCAGGGAACTAGCCATCTACACCAGGGAACTAGCCATCTACACCAGGGAACTAGCCATCTACACCAGGGAACTAGCCATCTACACCAGGGAACTAGCCATCTACACCAGGGAACTAGCCATCTACACCAGGCAACTAGCCATCTCAGATCAGCCATGGCACTGTGCCCGGGTCTCTGGCTACAGGTTTCCTAGAATCTCCCAGTGCCTCTTCCTAGCATGACGGCTAGTAATGTGTCAGTCAGCCCTAGCCCTTGTTTTGGCACGCAATTTTATAGAAGCAGCCAGCACTGCTGCAACATGCATGTGAGCAGTCACCATAAGGGCTCATTTCCACTGGCGTTTTTACAGCCACTTTTCTGAGCGTTTTTTGTAGCTTAACCCCTTCCATACAGGGCCTTTTCACCCCCTTCCTGCCCAGACCAATTTTTAGTTTTCAGCGCTGTTGCACTTTGAATGACAATTGCGCGGTCAGGCAACACTGTACCCAAATTAAATCGTTATGTTTTTTTCCCCACACAAATAGAGATTTCTTTTAGTGGTATTTGATCACCTCGGCGGTTTTTATTTTTTGCGCTACAAACAAAAGAAGAGCGACAATTTAAAAAAAAAAAAAACTATATTTTTTCCTTTTTATTTAATACATATCACAATATTTTTTTTTAAAAAACTTTTTTTTTCCCTCAGTTTAGACCGATACGTATTCTACGTATTTTTGGTAAAAAAAAACCGCAATAATCGTATATTGATTGGTTTGCGCAAAAGTTATAGCGTCTACAAAATAGGTGATAGATTTATGGCATTTTTATTTTATTTTTTTTACTAGTAATGGCGGCGATCTGCTGAGACGTTTTTAAGCTGCAAAAAAAAAAAAATGCGGGACCAGTGCGTTCTGAAGCTCCAGCAATAGAGCTGTAAAAACGGCAGACATGAAAAAACACTCAAAAACGTGCAAAACATGGACAGGCGTTTTTAAGCTGTAAAAAAAAACGCTCAGAAAAGTGGCTATAAAAACGCCAGTGGAAATGAAGCCTAAGACAGAGATGGTGGAAGAAGAAGAAGAAAAGAGGTGGACAGGGAGTAAGGGGAGATCAGAGGGGAGAAAGGGGAGATTAGAGGGGAGTAAGGGGAGATCAGAGGGGAGAAAGGGGAGATTAGAGGGGAGAAAGGGGAGATCAGAGGGGAGAAAGGGGAGAACAGAGGGGAGAAAGGGGAGATTAGAGGGGAGTAAGGGGAGATCAGAGGGGAGAAAGGGGAGAACAGAGGGGAGAAAGGGGAGATTAGAGGGGAGTAAGGGGAGATCAGAGGGGAGAAAGGGGAGATTAGAGGGGAGTAAGGGGAGATCAGAGGGGAGAAAGGGGAGAACAGAGGGGAGAAAGGGGAGATTAGAGGGGAGTAAGGGGAGATCAGAGGGGAGAAAGGGGAGATTAGAGGGGAGTAAGGGGAGATCAGAGGGGAGAAAGGGGAGAACAGAGGGGAGAAAGGGGAGATTAGAGGGGAGTAAGGGGAGATCAGAGGGGAGAAAGGGGAGATTAGAGGGGAGTAAGGGGAGATCAGAGGGGAGAAAGGGGAGATTAGAGGGGAGTAAGGGGAGATCAGAGGGGAGAAAGGGGAGATTAGAGGGGAGTAAGGGGAGATCAGAGGGGAGAAAGGGGAGATTAGAGGGGAGTAAGGGGAGATCAGAGGGGAGAAAGGGGAGAACAGAGGGGAGAAAGGGGAGATTAGAGGGGAGTAAGGGGAGATCAGAGGGGAGAAAGGGGAGATTAGAGGGGAGTAAGGGGAGATCAGAGGGGAGAAAGGGGAGATTAAAGGGGAGTAAGGGGAGATCAGAGGGGAGAAAGGGGAGATCAGAGGGGAGCCAGAAGCATGGCAGCAGAAAGGGGTGATGATGATGATGCCCAGAGGGCAGAGAACTCACACTGCAGGCTCAGCCATTGCATACAACACATGCTACATAGCAAGCAGGGGAGGGCAAGGGGGTGTGGTGATGATGTCACTCACAGTACCTGCCTAGCTGTCACAGCTGTCCTTGCACGGATTTCTGATCTCCAGGGAGCAGTGCCTCACAGTCACACGCCACACTGTGCTGTCACATGTCACTGACTGTCTGTCACTCCGACTACTAGACTAGTCTGCTGAACTCACCAGGGTCACGTGACCAAAGGGACAGTTCGGGCAGCAGCAGTCAGGGCCGCCATCAGGAATTTTGGGGCCCCTTACATAGCTTCAGGCAATGGCCCCCTGGAGCAGAGAACCGGGGGGGGGGTGCTGCCGCATTAAATTGAGGAGCGGGGGAGGGGCTGCTGCCGCAAATTGAGAAGCAGGGGGGCCCTTTACAAAAAGAAGAAATAAAGAAAAATATATATAAAAAAGGGGGGTAGCCATCCGGGGCCCTGGGGACCTCTGTGCCCTTTAAAAAAAAGAAAAAAAAGAGAGAATATATATATTTTTTTTAAAGTGTGGTTGCCAACTGGGGCCCCGGGGACCTTATTTTTTTTTTTTATGAAAGGAAATTACAAAAAAAGGGGGCTTTCCATTCGGGACCTCTGGGCCCTTTAATGAAAAAAAACCTTTGGGCCCTTTAAAAAAAAAGAAAGAAATAAAAATATATATATATAAAAAATAAATAAACATTTATATTAAAAAAAAAAACAAGGGGGTTGCCTTCCAGGGCCCTGGGGACCTCTGGGCCCTTTAATAAAAAATAAAAATATAAAAAAAATATATAAACAATAAAAAATACAATTATAAAAGAAGGGGGTTTGACATATGGGGCCCTGGGGACCTCTGAGCCCTTTAATAAAAATACATCTATGTATTAAAAAAAAAATAATATAAAAAAGTAAAAAAAAAATATAAAAAAACGAGGATTGTCATCCGGGGGCCCTGGGGACCTCTGGGCCCTTTAATTTTATATATATATATATATATATATATATATATATATATATATATATATATATATATATATAAATAATATATTTTTTTTTATAAAAAAAGGGGGGTTGTCATCTGGGGCCCTGGGGATCTCCAGGTCCCTGTGGACCTTCGGACCTCTAAAAAAAAATAAAAGAAAAAAAATTGGCCCTTTAATAAAAAATAAAAGAAAAATATATTAAAAAAATATATATTTCCTGACAGACTCCATGGCAGCCTACGTGTGGGTTAATCCCGCCTCTCATACCTCATAGGACCCCTCTCCCATAAAGCTTTGCTTCTCACCATAGACTGTGTTCCTTTTTTGTCCTCCTCCTAGGACCTTGGTTGTTTTTACCTTAAGAAGTTTTTTTCCCTGATCCAGAAGTCCTGGTGATTTTTTCCCTCTATAGTCCACAAGTCTCTGCTATTAGCAGGATGGACGTATGCAAGTCTGTAGTGTTTACCCTCAAAAAGTTTTCTTTAACCTGCCATTGGTAGGTAAAGCAGTAACTGGCCATTTATCCTGGCTATTAGCAGGAGGCCTTATGTCACAGACCACACAGCGTGAGCAGCGGTGGCTCCAGCTCCAGGCAGGATCATGCGCGCGAGGTCTATGGGGGTGACGCCGCACACAGCGCAGGCGCGTGTTGAGCACGGCGGAAGCGCGATGACGTCATCGCAAGGCGGCAGGTTCAAATAGCTGTCAGATGCAGCTATTCATTGACACAGTCCTGAAACACAGCACTCTAGGTAGCGTTCTTCTGTCCTAAGGTAAGAATCAGTGCTGGGTCACTGTCATGTCCTTCCTCCTTAGGTATGTCTCGTTATTGTCAAGACTCATTTGTCTCTTTTTTCTCTTTTTGTCATTGGTCTTTGCAGTACTGTGTGTTTCATTGCCATGGATGTGTCATCGCCCCCCTGTGGCCAAACCTTACGCTGCAGGTAGGATGGAATTATTTCCCTCTACCTGCTTTTCCAATAAGGTTTCTTTTTTTTTTAGGGTCACTTTTTAAAAATAGCTTTTTTTTTTGTGTGTATCTATTCCCAGCCCCTCTAGGTCTGTTTCTTTGTCGCTAGCACGTGAAGATAATGTTGAAGTTCGTTCTCAGCGTCATCATTCAAACTCTAGAAGTTCTAGATCATCGTCTAAACATCACAGAGACGGTTCTGGATCTAAGTCCAGTCGCCATTCTCACCACCATTCCAGTCACTCCGGAAGAAATTCCTGTTGGGGATGTAGAGCTCAGGTCCCAGAAGGAAAATCCCTCTGTGAGCCATGTTATTCCCGTGCTGTAAGGGAAAGAGGAGGTGAAGACCAGCAGGTAGAAGCCCTGGTCAGAAGAGTAGTCCAAGAATCTTTGAACGGCTCTGATTCTGTCCAGGCGGTTGTCCCTCCAGTTGAACCTTCACCAGTCCCTATTCAGGATACTCCTGAGGTTTCGGGGCCCTCTCAACTTTACCGCTCCCCGAGTGTGTCCTCAGAGAGTGAAGAGGAAAATATTAATTATGCAGCGGGCTTTGATTTTTCTCTGGTCCCATCCTTGGTGAAAGCAGTTAAAGACGCTTTAAAATGGGAAGATACAGTAGAAGCACCTTCCAAGCAAAGGAAGTTCTTTAAACAGCTCAGAAAAGACCGTCCAAATTTTCCCCTTCTTGGTGAACTTGGAGATGTTATTACAGAAGAATGTTCTGGCACAGATAAGAAAAATTCCTTAATTTCTAAAGTAGCAAAATTGTACCCATTCAAAAGTGATGAAGTGAGACATTTGGAGTCAGCCCCTTTAATTGACGCAGCCCTAATGAGACTGGTAAAACATGTCACTCTCCCTTTGGAAAACACTGTTTCCTTCAAAGATGGCTTGGAGAGGAAGATAGACACTGATCTAAAACGCATCTACATCACAGCAGGCATGGCTTGTAAGCCAGCCTTAGCCCTTGCAGCCTTGTCAAAGGCAATGGAGGCCTTGACAGATGAGATGGACTCTGTGTTGTCCTGCGCCTCTGAAGACTTGGCCAGAAGCATTCCAGCCCAAGAATTAAAAATGGCCTCTGTGTTTTTGGGGGAGGCCTCCCTTGACCTTATTCGCCTAGTGTCTCGGGTTATGCTCTCCTCTGTTACTGCCAAACGTGCCTTGTGGCTACGGCCTTGGGTGGCTGACCTGCCTCTAAACAGGCCTGGTGCAAAATACCCTTTTTAGGGTCCTCCCTTTTTGGGAATAAGTTGGACAGTGCCATTTCCCGGGCCACTGGGGGTAAGTCAAGCTTCCTTCCCCAGGATCGACGTCCCTATGGACAGAGAAAATTTTTTCCCAGGCAGGATCAAGATCGGGCAAGGGAGGCCCGTCGGTACAGACCTGGGCGTTAATTCAGGAAGAACTGGCGAAAAAACCATCCCTCCAGTCAAAGGTCCGCAAAAAGCTCTTCCTCTGGTGGACGTGAGGCCCCTAAGTCCTTTTAAAATATGGAATCGGCCCAGACGGAAAAAGTCGGGGCTCGCCTCCTTCAATTCCAGCACATCTGGGCAGCCTCGATAAAGGATTTTTGGTCCGTCAAGACCGTATCTATAGGTCATTCTTGGACATTTACCGCCCCTCCTATTCTGCAGTTCATTCCCACAATCATGCCTTGCTCAGAAGAGAAAAGACAAGTCCTCTTGTCATACACAAGGTCACTTGTGGCTCAAGGTGCTGCTATACATGTCCCAACACCCGAGAGATTCCAAGGGATGTATTCACCTCTTTTTCTGGTCCTAAAAAAGTCAGGTTCCTGGAGACCAGTGATAGATGTGACACATCTAAACACCCTTATCAAGAAAGAGAAATTCAAGATGGAGTCGCTCCTCACGATCCGTCAAGCAGTTCAGCCAGGCGACTGGTTGGTGTCCATAGATCTGAAAAATGCCTACTTTCACGTCCCTATAGCAGTGGAATTCCAAAGGTATCTTCGGTTTACAGTAGGCAATGTCCATCTCCAGTTTACTTGTCTCCCTTTCGGGCTCACAACATCGCCAAGAGTATTCTCGAAACTCCTGCTGGCAGTAGTGGCTCTGATCAGAATCAGAGGCATTCGTCTGCATCACTACTTAGACGACCTGCTACTACTTTCACAAAGCAAGGAGCAGCTGTTATCCCACAAAGACCTGGTCATATCCATTCTGACCGAGTTTGGTTGGCTACTAAACAAAGAGAAGAGTCATCTAGAACCGACACAATCTCTAATCTTTCTCGGTGCCCAATTCGACACAGCTCTGAGTACCATCTCGCTGCCCCTAGTGAAAATCCCTGTAGTCCGGGACAGGATTCGTTGTGCTCTAGAAACACCTTTTCTCAAAGCCTCGCAATGCCTCAACATAATAGGTACCATGGTCTCCACAGTCCCTATGGTGAGATGGGCACAATGGAAGATGCGACCCTTCCAAAAGGGTTTTCTCCAGCAGTGGGACACGAGGTCACAAGTCCAAATGATTCGGATAACATCACACATGAGAGAGAGTCTTCCCTGGTGGCTACTTCGGAAAAACCTCCTCAATTGCCATTCTCTAGCCCCTGTTTCTTGGATCACAATCACATCGGATGCCAGCAACACAGGTTGGGGGGCTCTCTGCCTGAAGGAGGTAGCCCAAGGGAAGTGGGACTTCCCGTCCCAGAAAGTCGTCTCCAATGTCCTGGAGCTTCGGGCAGCCCTTTGCGCTCTACATGCCTTCCTTCACCTAATAAAAGGGTCCTCAGTCCTCCTAAGGATGGACAACACATCGGCAGTGTCATACATCAAGAGACAGGGTGGCACTCGCAGTCTGTCTCTACTGAAGGAGGTAAATCCAATCATGTCTTGGGCACAGACACACCTGTCGAATTTGTCAGCTGTATATCTCCCTGGAGCTCAGAATCTACAGGCGGATTTCCTCTCGAGAACATCTCTCGACAACAACGAGTGGTCTCTCCACAACGATGTTTTCAGTTGGATCCTGTCACTGGATTTTTCACCGGAAGTGGATCTGTTTGCGTCCCCACGCAACTTCAAACTGGAGAAGTTTTACACCAGATACCGCTGTCCTCAGGCTTTCGGGGAAGACGCCCTAACGGATCAGTGGAGGTTCAGCAGAGCTTATGCCTTCCCTCCAGTCCCAGTCATCCTTCGATTCCTAGCGAGACTCAGGTGGGAAGAAGCCGAGGTAGTGGCAATAATTCCATTTTGGCCCAACAGGCCGTGGTTTCCGTTACTGTCCCAATTGAGCTTCCGGGATGCAGTTCAGCTCCCATCCAGACCGGATCTCCTGTTGCAAGGGTCGATCCCGCATCCATGTCCAACCCACCTGCACTTGATGGCCTGGTTCTTGAAAGGAGAAGGTTGGAAACATTAGGATGTCCAAGCAGAGCCATCGCTACCTTGTTAAACGCTAGAAGGCCAAGCACCAATAAAATCTACCAAAGAATTTGGTCAAAGTTCTCAGACCACACCTCTTCCATGGGTGGTTCTCCTGCTAACCCTAGTATCAAGGACATTCTAGGCTTTCTCCAGACAGGTCTTGATCTTCCTTTATCCGTCAGCTCATTAAGAGTCCAAGTTTCAGCTATCTCCGCATTCACAGGTGTATCCTGGGCTACTCACTCTCTGGTCAGACAATTTTTTAGAGGAGCCATAAGGCTAAGGCCTCTAAGAAAGCCAAGATTTTCCAAATGGGACCTACCATTAGTCCTGGACTCTTTCTCAGACCTTCAAAACTCAAATCAATTATCAATCAAGAATCTTTCCCTCAAAGTGGTCTTTCTTGTTGCTATAACATCAGCGAAGAGGGTGTCCGAAATTGGGTCATTAGGATGTAAAGAACCCTTCCTTACGTTTTTCCCAGATCGTGTCGTTTTGATTCCTATGCTAGGTTCAAAACCGAAAGTGTCATCGGTCTTTCATGAGAACCAGGAGATAGTCCTTCCAACCTTTCGGGGTCCGGAGGACTCGGATGCTCATCCTTTGGACGTCGGAAAAGTGTTGAAGCAGTATCTGGAAGCCACAGCTTCTTTTCGCCAATCCGATCATCTATTTGTTTCCTTCCATGGGAAAACAAGGGAATGCGTGCTTCCTCTAGAACCATCGCAGCATGGATAGTCCAAGCCATCCAGGGGGCTTACAAGGCGAAAGGTTTGGCTCCTCCGGAAGCGGTAACCGCACATTCTACTCGGGGCGTAGCCACGTCATGGGCGGCGGCCCGGCACGTGTCCCCAGAAGTGATCTGCAGAGCGGCCTCTTGGTCGTCGTTATATACGTTTATGACGCACGATTGCGTAGAACCGGCTTCTTTATCGTCGGTTAATTTTGGTTTACATGTTTTATCTGTTGACAATGTCAATTCAATTTGTTTTCTTTAACCAGCAATTGCCCACCCGGGTGTGTATGGCTAGTTATTTCCCACACGTAGGTTGCCATGGAGTCTGTCAGGAAAAAGGAAAATTTATATGAAATACTTACCGTAATTTTCCTTTCCTGATGGACTCCATGGCAGCAGGAGTTCCCTCCCTTTGCTGGAGTAGGCTATATTACGGAACACAGTCTATGGTGAGAAGCAAAGCTATATGGGAGAGGGGTCCTATGAGGTATGAGAGGCGGGATTAACCCACACGTAGGCTGCCATGGAGTCCATCAGGAAAGGAAAATTACGGTAAGTATTTCATATAAATTTTCCTTTTTTTTATAAAAAAAAGGGCTTGCTATCTGGGGCCCTTGGTGGCCTCCAGGCCCCTGGGGATCTTCGGACCCCTAAAAATTTTTTTTTTTTTTTTTTTTTTTTTTAGGGTGGTTCCCATCCGGGACCCTGGGGACCCCCGGGCCCCTTACAGGTGTAATGCCTGTACCCCCCTGATGGCGGCCCCGGCAGCAGTAGCCAGAAGGCTCCACAGTCCACACACACTGTCGGGCAGGCACTGGCGGCAGGGGTCCATCCATCCATTGCTCCAGTCTGGTGGGGGTATGTGTACTGTACTGTGTAGTCCCTTTGCTCCCGAGTCCCGCCACTCAACTCTCACACGTCTGCGCACGTCTGCTCTTAACTCCAAGAGACTCTGCTCCTGCCTGACTGTTTTTTAAAGCTGGTGGCAAAAATGCACTGAGATCATTGGCTGCACGGCGGGTGGGCTGGGTAGAGGCTATGCAGGAGTCCGACTCGGCGGCTCAGATTCGGATCTTCTCGGGGGACTTCCGGAATTGCACATGCGCAGTCCTAACCCAAGCCGATCGCCGCCATATTTACTGGCCCTTTTCCCTTACTACGGAATTCTACGTACGGTTGGCAACACAGCCTGACCAGGACAAGTCTCGACAGGCTAAATTAGCCGGGACTAGGTCCTATTTGATGGCACTGTCCTGGTAAAAACTGGACAGTTGGCAAGTATGACCTGCATGAGCCGACCACCAATGTACCACGAGGGGACCTGGGGGGATGGGATTGGCCTGGAGACTGATACTCACCTGCATGAGCCGATCACCAATGAACCACGAGAGGGGCCTGGCAGGGATGGGATTGGCTGCACTGTGGTTGTTACACGGTGGGACAGATGGTAACAAAACACCAAACAACAAAGGGGAGGAGCTGGATATGCTCAGGGACAGTGGCGGTGAGTCCATAGAGGGCGCCGGAGCGCCGCCCCCTCTCTCTCCTGCACCACCACTGAATACAATACATAGACTCGTGCATTGCATGTATTGTCACTGCCGCCCACTATTCAGATGTCCGGCCCCCTGGAGAGCACCAGCCATCTGAATAACAGCAGCTGGTTGGCTTTGGAAGTGCCTATCAGAGCCAGCGGCTGTAATCGGCTTCCAAATACTTATCCAGGGGACACACAGGAGGTGCATTCCCTGGATAACACCGACAGGCGTCTCAGCCAATCAGGTTCACTGGTTACCGGTAACCTGATTGGCTGAAGCGTCATCGAGGGCGGGAGAAGACATCGAGGGGCGGTGGAAGTAGGACGGGCGACCCCAGAAAGGGGTTTATTTTTTGTGCTATAAACAAAAAGAGAGACAATTTTGAAAAAAAAAAAAAAACAATATTTTTACTTTTTTTGCTACAATAAATGTCCCCAAATAAAACAATCCTCAGTGTAGGACGAGACGTATTCTACATATTATGGGGGAAAAAACTTGGCAATACGTGTGTATGTGATTAGATGTGATTTACTTCAATCCAATGTGATGTAATGTGATCGGGTGTGATGCGATCCAAACCGATGCAATGCTATCCAATGTAATGCGATCCGGTGCAATCCGATCCAATGTGCTGTGATCTGATGCGATGTGATACGATGCAATCCAAACTAATGTGATGCGATGCGATCCAATGTAATGTAATGTGATGCGATGCGATCCAATGTAATGTGAATGTGATCCGATGCAATGATCCGATCTGAAGTGATGTGATCCGATGCAATGATCTGATGCGATCCAATGTGATCTGATGTAATCCGATGTGATGCGATCTGATGCAGTGATAATGCGATCTGATCCATCTGATGTGATCTGAATGCGATCCAATGTAATGCGATCCAATGTGATCTGATGTAATCCGATGTGCAATGCGATCCAATGTGATGCAATCCAATGTGATGTGATCCGAATGCGATCTGATCCGATCCAATGTAATGTGATGCGATCCAATGTGTGATCTGATGTGATCTGATGCGATCCAATGTAATGCGATCTGGTGCAATGCAATCCAATGTGATCCAATCCAATGTGATGTGATCCGATGTGATGTGATCCGATGCAATGTGATGCGATCTGAAGTGATGTGATCTGATGTGATCTGATGCGATCCAATGTGATCTGATGTAATCCGATGTGATGCGATCTGATGCAATGTGATATAATGCGATCTGATCCAATCTGATCCAATGTAATGCGATCCAATGTAATGCGATCCAATGTAATGCGATCTGGTGCAATGCAATCCAATGTGATCCAATCCAATGTGATGTGATCTGATGCGATGTGATACGATGCAATCCGATCCAATGCGATGCGATGTGATCCAATGTAATGTAATCTGATGCGATGTGATCCAATGCGATGTGATCTGATGTGATCTGATGCGATGTGATACGATGTGATCTGATCCAATCCGATATGATGCAATGCGATCCGGTGCAATGCAATCCAATGTAATGCGATCCGATGTGATGTGATCTGATGCGATCCAATGCGATCCGATGTGATCTGATGCGATGTGATACGATGCAATGCAATGTGATGTGATCCAATGTAATGTAATCTGATCCGATGTGATCTGATGCGATCTGATGTGATGTGATACGATGGGATCTGATCTAATCCATTGCGATCCAATGTAATGCCATCTGATGTGATCCGATGCGATCCAATGTGATCCGATGTGATCTGATGCGATCCGATGCGATGTGATCTGATGCGATTTGATGTGATGCAATGCGATCCAATGTGATGCGATGTGATCCGATGCGATCCGAACCGATTTGATGCAGATCCCATGGGTACATTGATCCACGCTCTCTTATTCTGGCAATACATGGCTGTGTAGAGAATCACACAGGGGACGGTCACCATGGATACAACTCCTCCCCATTTCTTCCCTTCAGTGAATTTGGTTTGTTGTATTTATTGTACCTGACAATTATTCTGTGTGTTTCCAGATTCATTCAGAAATTGATCGGCGATGCGATTTCCTGGATGGTTCTCATGCCTGAACTGATCACCTTTGACCACTGGGTGGCACCATCTCTCCCCTCAGTTTTGACACACCTGATTGATACATACATATATTTTTTCACCACAGGGGGCGGGGCTGGCTGCTGTGTGTTACTGCTTGGCGCGGGTCAGACCTCCGATTCCACGCCTCACCAGCGGGGGGCACCGCGTCTCATCGCCCAATAGGAGTTTTGCCTTTTGGCTTTGCTCCTTCCTATTTGCGTCCCAGCTTGGGGCACAGTGGGATGGGCTACATGCGCGCTGATGGCGGGATGACGTGGGACGCAGCCCCGCCCCTTTTCAAGGTTGGGGCTGGCACTGTGCGCCATCCCATCAGGAAACCTTGAGGCAGATGGTTGCAGCAAACATGGCGCAATGCTCCGCCCCATCCGCCACAGCTGGGTTCCTTCCAAGCTCCTCCCCTTTGTTGTTTAGTGTTTTGTTACCATCTGTCCCACCGTGACCACCAATCCCATCCCCCCAGGCCCCCCTCGTGGTACATTGGTGGTCGGCTCATGCAGGTGAGTATCATCTGTCCCACCGTGATCCACCAATCCCCTCCCCCCAGGCACTGGTGGTCGGCTCATGCAGTGAGTATCAGTAGGCCAATCCCATCCCTGCCAGGCCCCCCTCGTGGCTCACTGGTGGTCGGCTCATGCAGTGAGTATCAGTCTCCAGGCCAATCCCATCCCCCCAGGCCCCCCTCGTGGTACATTGGTGATCGGCTCATGCAGGTGAGTATCAGTCTTCAGGCCAATCCCATCCCTGCCAGGCCCCCCTCGTGGTACATTGGTGGTCGGCTCATGCAGGTGAGTATCAGTCTCCAGGCCAATCCCATCCCTGCCAGGCCCCCCTCGTGGTACATTGGTGATTGGCTCATGCAGGTGAGTATCAGTCTCCAGGCCAATCCCATCCCCCCAGGCCCCCCTCGTGGTACATTGGTGGTCGGCTCATGCAGGTGAGCATCAGTCTCCAGACCAATCCCATCCCCCCAGGCCCCCTCGTGGTACATTGGTGATCGGCTCATGCAGGTGAGTATCAGTCTCCAGGCCAATCCCATCCCCCCAGGCCCCCCTCGTGGCTCACTGGTGGTCGGCTCATGCAGTGAGTATCAGTCTCCAGGCCAATCCCATCCCTGCCAGGCCCCCCTCGTGGTACATTGGTGGTCGGCTCATGCAGGTGAGTATCAGTCTCCAGGCCAATCCCATCCCCCCAGGCCCCCCTCGTGGCTCATTGGTGGTCAGCTCATGCAGGTGAGTATCAGTCTTCAGGCCAATCCCATCCCTCCAGGCCCCCCTCGTGGTACATTGGTGATCGGCTCATGCAGGTGAGTATCAGTCTCCAGGCCAATCCCATCCCCCCAGGCCCCCCTCGTGGTACATTGGTGGTCGGCTCATGCAGGTGAGTATCAGTCTCCAGGCCAATCCCATCCCCCCAGGCCCCCCTCGTGGTACATTGGTGGTCGGCTCATGCAGGTGAGTATCAGTCTCCAGGCCTATTCTTTGTACTTACCTGGATGTTCCATTCCATGCATTAGGTTGATGAATGTTACAATTGTACTATTATACTAATGTTTATATATCTTCCCTTTATAGAGGTATGTATGATTTACATGACATTCAGCCTATGAGGAAGGACCTCGGGGGCTGAAACATGTCAGGGGTCACCTCCTCCAGATACGTGTAATACCCCTTCACACCAGAGGACATTTATATCATTGGATTCTTGTTCTGCAATTGATTTTATTTTTTTTATACTGTATTTCCAATAAATACTTTTTATATACTCCCCTGGTCTTTTCTCCCATTAGTAATGGTGGTGTGTGGTGCCCCCTGCAGGTCCTGATGAAGACGGTCTTCCTGCTGTGTGATTGGTGCCCGGGCTCGGCGGTGATGCTGTTCAGCAGGCAGAGCTCCGGGAAGGTGCTGTGTGCATGTCGGGTGCCCAAGGTAAGGGGGGTGGGGGAGCTTTTATGTCACGTCCGGTCCATGCGTATTCAGGAACTCCGCTCATGTGATCTCTTCTCTCCTCCCCCTCAGGGCCCCTCCCCTGGATTGGGCGGTGTCAGTCTGCTCTGCAAGGCTGGTGGTTCGGAGGGTTCCGCGAATGGAAATGGAAGCTGTGAGAAGCTGGACGGCGTTCTGGAGGCGGCACTGAAATTTGCACAGACAAAAATCAGCAACACCGGACATGACAGGCGGTGGGCGGGAGAGAACTGACCCCCCCTGGTGTCCAATTGGTGGAACTACATGGAACATGAGAGGCTGATGAGGGACATAGAGGTCATGTGACAGATGTGCACATCACACAGAAGAACATACGTGTATATCAGGATGATGCAGACGGGGTTATAGGGAGGAGTCATGTCCCTGAACATGTCAGATGGGTGTGGTGCCGCCATATTGGGGGCCCAATTCATATCCAGCCAATCAGAACACGAGGAGCCACACATGGTATTATCACATCTCACAGTGCATTGTGGGTGGACAAAGATGGAGGTTGGCCTTCCACCCTGGGCCCTCCAATGGAATCCAACTTCAGATTTAGTTTAGGGCTTCATTTCCACGGACGTTTTTACAGCCACTTTTCTGAGCGTTTTTTGCAGCTTAAAAACGCCTGTCCATGTTAGTCTCTGGCCTCATGCCCACCATGAAGTTTTTGAGCTGTAGATGGCCGAGACATTTTTAAGCTGCAAAAAAACAGGACCAGTGCGTTCTGAAGCTCCAGAGTTAGAGCTGTAAAAACGGCAGACATTAAAAAATTTCTAAAATAAACATGGACAGGCGTTTTTAAGCTGTAAAAAATGCTAAAAAAAGTGGCTGTAAAAACGTCCATGGAAATGAAGCCTAATGCTGTTAGTTTTGACTTACACATTATTAATGTGTTTTGCTGTTCCATATTTCCATGGCTGTATTTCCTATGCCAATACATATTTTCTTTATGTATAACAAGAACAGCCAGTGGCACTGCCGAAGAATAGTGAAGATAAAAGGGACCTGTCCATGGATGGAGTGCAAGAAGAGGGCCCAGATCTGCACTAGGGGCCCCTCTCCTGTCTCAGGATGACACTGGATGCAAAGCGCCTTTAGATTGCATTTGTAGTGCTATAGAAGTTACTCACTCACCAATGACTAGATCCCAGTGATCTGATAGGAACCCATCTGGGTAATATTGATCCAGCTGACACCATAGATGTCCCTTTGGGACAGGTCCTCTTTCAGTGTCCCATTAGCAGCAGGTGGAATCATTGGCTCTAGATGGGCTCCTGGCTGCTGTGCTGTATCTCTCTGGGGGGCCCCAGCTGTTGATGACCCTGTATTTATTTATTTTTCTTCTTTGAGGGGCCCAGGAATTCAGAGACTGTTGGGTTATACTGCCGCCTACAGGAAGAATTGGACACTGGCAAACAAACCTGCGGGCCCATTATAGCCCCTCCTACTCCCAGTATGCCTTAGTTTTGTGGGAGTGTCCAGTAGAAGGGTTGCCTTTTCTCTGTATTTTTATAATAATAAAAAATGAGTTTTGGGATAAAGTTTGGCCGTGTTCTGACATTGTGTACAGGTGGAAATCTCAGGAGAAACGTTGATTGGAGGCGCACAACTGTCTACAATGTCTTTGTATGATGGAGGATTAGCACTGGGAACACCTGAGCTCACTTGGGGGGCAGCACATGCTTGTGCCTCCACCTGAGAAGATCACACCTCACCCGTGAAGACCCAACACCACCTCACCTCACCGAATACCCTCCCCTCCATCTGTGAAGACCCCACCTCATCTAAAGTCATTCCCACAACCTGAGTAGACCCCCACCTTATCTAATGCTATCCCCTTCTGCCTGAGATCCCCACCTCACCTGATACTGACCAAGGAGACCCCACTTCACCCGTTACCATCCTCCTTGCCTGATACCATCCCCTCCACTCGAGTATCTGCCTCACCGAATACCATCCTCTCCACATGAGGAGACCCCACCTCACCCGATACCATCCTCCCTGCATGAGGAGACCCCACCTCACCCAACACCATCCCCTCCATTTGTGAAGAGCCCACCTCATCCAATATCATTCCCTTGACCTGAGGAGACCCCCAACCTCATCTAAAGCCATTCCCACAACCTGAGTAGACCCTACCTCATCTAATGCTATCCCCTTCTGCCTGAGACCCCCACCTCACCTGATACTGACTGAGGAGACCACACCTAACCCGTTATCATCCTCCTCACCTGATACTGTCCCCTCCCTTTGAGAAGATCCCACCTCACCTAATACCATCCCCTCCACCTGAGGAGACCCCACCTCACCTAATACCATCCCCTCCACCTGAGGAGACCCCACCTCACCCAATACCTTCCTCCCTGCACTAGGAAACCCCACCTCACCCAACACCGCCCCCTTCACCTGAGGAGACCACACCTCACCCAACACCATCCCCTCCATCTGAGGAGACCCCACCTCACCCAACACCATCCCCTCCACCCAAGGAAACCCCACCTTACCCAACACCATCCCCTCCATCTGAGGAAACCTCACCCAACACCATCGCCTTCACCTTGTGTATGATATTTGGCAGTCTCTTATTCACACTGTCCATAGCACAGACATCTCTTCCATATTTCCTACCTATAGCATTGGATGCAGCTCTGACAGACTCATATTTCCATAGAAGGGAAAGGCGCTTCACCAGAGATGTCAGGAGATTCCTGCTACTCCTGCCTGCATCTACCTTCTTACTACCCATAGCAAGGTGTGTTTGAACTGGGCTGTAATTTCTTCACCCACCACTAGGTTTCCTCAATGGTCCACCTGCATTCTGTGAATCTAACTTGGGGCTAATATATAGGAAACATGCATGTATTTTATGGTACAAATTGTATGTCTTATATACAGTATCTGATAAAAGTGATTAAATACGTCACATTGTTGTAAATATTTTATTCTATCTTTATTCATGTGATAACACTGTAGAAATGACACTTTGCTACAATGTTGTGTAGTGAGTGTACAGCTTGTATAACACTCAATTATAATGTCCCCTCAAAATAACTCAACACACAGCCATTAATGTCTAAACTGCTGGCAACAAAAGTCAGTACACCCCTAAGTGAAAATGTCCAAACTGGTTGTTGACCTTGTTTTAATGGTTACTTGTCTTTCTTTTTCCTATACCATGATGTTTTTGTAATGTCTGATAATCATTTGACACGTTATATTGTCCCCTTTATACAAAATTTGGTATGAATATTCCCCATTTGGATTATATCACCTCTGTTGACTCTTTCAGGTGAAAATGTATGCTGTTCCTTCCTTTGGAAATATTTAATAAACAATAAAAAAATGCCCAAATTGGGCCCAAAGTGTCAATATTCCCTCCCTGGTGTCACATGACGTGTTAGTGTTACAAGGTCTCAGGTGTGAATGGGGAGCAGGTGTGTTAAATTTGGTGTTATCGCTCTCACTCTCTCATACTGGTCACTGGAATGACAACATGGCACCTCATGGCAAAGAACTCTCTGAGGATTTGAAAAAAAAGAATTGTTTCTCTACATAAAGATGGCCTAGGCTATAAGAAGATTGCAAGACCCTGAAACTTAGCTGCAGCATGGTGGCCAAGACCATACAGCAGTATAACAGGACGGGTTCCCCTCCCCCCGCCTCATCATGGTCCACCAAAGAAGTTGAGGTTACATGCTAAGCATCATATCCAGAGGTTGTCTTTGGGAAATAGATGTATAAGTGCTGCCAGCATTGCTGCAGAGGTTAAAGGGGTGGGGGAGGGGTCAGCCTGTCAGTGCTCAGACCATACACCACACACTGCATCAAACTGCATGGCTGTCATCACAGAAGGAAGCCTCTTATAAAGATGATGCACAAGAAAGCCTGCAAACAGTTTGCTGAAGACAAGCAGACTAAGGACATAGATTACTGGAACCATGTCCTGTGGTCTGATGAGACCAAGATAAACTTATTTGGTGTCAGATGGTGTCAAGCGTGTGTGGTGGCAACCAGGTGAGGAGGACAAAGACAAGTGTGTTTTGGCTTCAGTCAACTATGGTGGTGGGAGTGTCATGGTCTGGGGCTGCATGAGTGCGGCCAGCACTGGGGAGCTACAGTTCATTCAGGGTACTATGAAGGCCAACATGTACTGTGACATACTGAAGCAAAGCATGATCCCCTCCCTTCAGAGACTGGGCCGCAGGGTAGTATTTCAACATGATAATGACCCAAACACACCACCAAGATGACCACTGCCTTGCTAAAGAAGCTGAGAGTCAAGGTGATGGACTGGCCAAGCATGTCTCCAGACCTAAACCCTATTGATCATCTGTGGGGCATCCTTAAAACGGAAGGTGGAGGAGTGCAAGGTCTCTAACATCCACCAGCTCTGTGATGTCATCATGGAGAAGTGGAAGAGCACTCCAGTGGCAACCTGTGAAGCTCTGGTGAACTCCATGCCCAAGAGGGTTAAGGCAGTGCTGGGAAATAATGGTGGTCACGCAAAATATTGACACATTGGGACAAATTTGGACATTTTCACTCAAGGGTGTACTCACTTTTGTCAGATACTGTATATAAATTATATGGTAGGATCATATTATGTGGTAAATATAGAGAGATGGCAGAGAGAGTACAAGGAAAGTAACAAATGCAGAGAGAGGAGTAAGGAAGAGGTGAGAGAGGGGAAGGAAGTGGTGAGAGAGGGGGAAGGGAGAGGAGAGAGAGGAGTAAGGAAGAGGTGAGAGAGGGGAATAAAGTGGTGAGGGGGGACGGGAGAGGTGAGAGGGGGAAGGGAGAGGTGAGAGGGGAGGGCGAGGTTAGAGGGGGAAAGGGAGAGGGGGAGGTCTGAAGGAGAGAGGAGAGAGGGGGGAAGGGAGAGGGGGAAGGGGGGGTGAGAGCAGGAAAGGGATAGGAGAGAGAGAGAGGAGGGGGAGGTGCAAGGGGGAAAGGAAGAGGAGAGAGGGGGAAAGGGAAAAGAGAAGGGGAAGGGAGAGGTGAGAGGGGGAAGGGAGAGGTGAGAGGGGGAAGGGAGTGGTGAGAGGGGGAAGGGAGAGGTAAAAGGGGGAAGGGAGGGGTGAGAGAGGGAAGGGAGAGGTGATAGTGGGAAGGGAGAGGTGAGAGAGGGTGAAGGGAGAGGTGAGAGGGGGAAGTGAGGTGTGAGAGTGGGAAGGGAGAGGTGAGAGGGTGAAGAGAGTGGTAAGAGAGTATCAGTTGTGGGGAACAAGCTGAGAAGTTAGTAATAATCACAGAATCGCAGAATAAGGTTCATAAAATATACAAAACTTTATTGATGAGTAAAAACCCTCAATGGGCCAGATTCAGGTAGTCCAGAGCATCTTTGCTCTGGAGTAACGCTTCTCATTTGCGTTGCGCTGCAGAAATTTTAGGAGCAAGTGCTGTCATTCACGAAGCACTTGCTCCTAAAGTTGCGGCAGCGCATCGCAAATGAGCCGGCGGAATTCAAATTGGGCGGGTACGGGGCGTGTAGTATGCTAACTAAGCGCGATCCCGCCGCCAACGTACTGCGCATGCGTCGAGTGTCAAAACATCCCCGTGCGCATGCTCCAAAATCTGTGAATGAACGTCAATGACGTCACATTCCCATTCATGACCGTTTTACGCAAGCGACGTTTTTTTTTTTTTTCCCGACGCGATGACGACGCCTATACCTAACATAGGATACTCCAACCCCATGTAGGTATATCTATGCGCCGCGTATCCCGTCCGGAAACGTCGTATCGTCATTGCGTCGCGCCGGAATTCGATCGTGAATTGCCGATTTCCGCTCATTAACATATTTTTTGAGCGTAAATCGGCGGGAACGCCCCCGGCGCCATTTTTTTAAGTTGAAGTAACAATGCGATGGCGAAACTCAGTTACGCTGCTCGCATCGGAACTTCAACCCTGCGTTTCTTGTTTTCTGGTTACAGAAAACAGAAACGCCGGCTCAAAGTCACAGTTAGGCTGGCGGATCACTCGATCCGCCAGCCTAACTGTTCGTGAATCTGGCCCAATGAGGTAAATCTATAGAGAATAACACCTTCCAATAACTAGGTAATAATATTGGTAGCCCAATAATCAATCAGGATAATCAAGTCCCTTTGGGTAATGATCCATGACATGAAATTAATTTATCCATGTATCGTTCTGATTACACTTCAATGATATAATAAATCATGTTAATAAAAATTGCGGTGAAAGGCAAAGTGGCTGAACGGACTTGGCACAATGAAATATTAGTAGCCGTGTTGGCAGAAAGTCATGTAGAGCAGAGATGGGGGAGTTGGCAGAAGTAAAGATGAACTTCTATAAATGGGATCACTTGGCTAAGCTTGTCATTCAGGGGAAAAAAGTGCTGGTTGTGAAACAAAAATTCTCATATAAGGCAGCAGAGAGGCGGCTATGAGATGTCAGACTCTCCTTGGGATTGCTGATGGATCGGGTTCTGTTCTTATACAAGATAATGTCAGCAACATGGAGAAAGAAATTGCAGAAAGATGGAGCAAGCAGAATGAGACACTGGAAGCTTGTAATGTCCTATTTGTTAGATAGAGCCACATCATTGTATTATATTCAAGGAGAGGAGAGAGAGTGCATGGAGAGGTGAGAGAGGATGGAGAGGAGTATGGGGAGGGAGAGTAGTATGAAAGATGGAGAGTAGTATAGAGGGTGGAGAGTAGTATGAAAAAGTGTATGGAGGATGGAGAGTAGTATGGAGGATGGAAAGTAGTATATAGGATGGAGAGGAGTATGGAGGATGGAAAGTAGTATATAGGATGGAGAGGAGTATGGAGGACAGAGAGGAGTAGGACAGCACTTAGAGGAAGAGGTAGTCTCTATGTCTGTATTAGTGATTGTTCCAGCTTTTATTGATGATAAACTTCAGAAAATGTATTTTTCCCACCATGAATGGTTCCTAATAATGAGTCGGATCCTCATCATAGTAAGTATTAATAATATTGGAAAGTGTGGAATCCTACAGAGGGGAGGAGAGGGAATTCACAATGGGAGGCGACCATTATATCCATGAAGAGTAGAAGACTTTCCTTTAGAGGATTGCAGAGAAATCCGAGGTGTCGGTGAGTACATCCTCTATACATGGAAGAGGTCCAGCAGACCCAACACCGGGACACAATCACCAGACAAATCTCTGGCAGTCTACAAGAGATAATTTTACAATTACACAGAGATATTACATTGTATACATTCCATGAAATGTTTCATCAATACATATATATGTAATTGTGATGTGTGTTTGCCAAGTTGTCTCCAGTGGTAATGAGGATGGAGAAGATTCTGGTGATGATGAAGTCACTGATGTAACTTGTGTGCTGCAGAGGAGGAAAGTGAAGGTGAGGCACAACCCCAATGAGGCAGGCATCATGGAAGAGTGGAGAGCAGCCCCCCTATTCCATCACATTGTGGAATTGTTATCTGTTGGCCCACTTCCCAAAGCTCAGCTGTCTGGGCCCGTTTTTAGTATATGTGCAGCAGATCGCAATGTTGCAATTTGAAACTTTGTCTCAGGCACATCAAGCATGTCCAAAACACCAACCATTTGGGTACCACATGCTTGACAAGGCATTTAACCTCCCACCACTCAGCCTGTTGGCAAGAACACCTAAAAGTCACACAAAAGGAGCACAAATCTGTCCCTCCTCCTCCTTACCTCAGTCTGTCCCCACAATACCTTGTGACCTCTCAGCAGCCTCCACTTACAAGGATGATGGTATAGTGCAGGGTGTCCCAGGTCCTTGTAGCACATCTGCCAGTAGCACACCACCAGATGCAGAGTAGTAAGACTTGCTCAATGTGGTGCAAAAAATATGTTATTTCCTTCCAGTGTCTGCCAAAGAGACACCAGAATTTATCCCAAAATCTCTAATCTTGTTCTTAGTGCACTACATTGTGACCTCATCATACAGACCAGCCCCCGAGGCATTATTTATAAAAGAAAGCTTGCAGAAAAAAACTAATTTAAATGTATTTTTGTTTTCTTTATAAATGTCAGTTTTGCTGCAGCAGGTTCTATACATATTAGAGATGTGCCACTTTACAGGCAGACTAAGGTGACTTGCCCGGAACTATATTTAACCACGTGCTGACCACACATTTACATCGGCAGAATGGCATCCCTTTGAATTTGCCGCTTAGCAGGCACATGCCCACCCTGGGAGTGTGCCTGTGATATTCGCTAGCAGGCCCGCAAATGCGGCGAGGAGAGGCAGAATGGGGTGTAAACACAGCATTTCCCTGTTCTGCCTAGCGATATGACAGGGATCTATTGCTCCTTGTCATCGGGGAGTAGTGATCTCTGTCATGTTGTTGTGGGCCCATCCCCTACAGTTAGAACACATCAGGGAGCACACTTAACCCCTTGGTCGCCCCCTAGTGTTTTACCCCTTCCCTGCCAGTGTCATTTATACAGTAATCAGTAGCTCTGATAAAATGTCAATGGTCCCAAAATAATGTCAAAAGTGTCTGATGTGTCCGCCATAATATCGCAGTCCCGATAAAAATCACAGATCGCCGCCATTACTAGTAAATAATAATAATAATAATAATAATAATGCGATTAACCATTACCTTATTTTTGTAGACGCTATAACTTTTGTACACCCATACCTTAGCGCGGAATTTAATATATTTGTGCAAACCAATCTATAAACGCTTATTGCAATTTTTTTTACCAAAAATTTGTAGAATACGTATGGGCCTAAACTGAGAAAGAAATTAGTTTTTTATAATATTGCTTTTTTACAATATTTTGTTTTATAGCGCAAAAAATAAAAACTGCAGAGGTGATCAAATACCACCAAAAGAAATCTCTATTTTTGGAAAGAAAAGGATGTAAATTTTGTTTGGGTACAACGTCGCACGACAACGCAATTGTCTGTTAAAATAAAGCAGTGCCGAATCGCAAAAAATGCTCTGGTCAGGAAGGGGGTAAATCCTTCCAGGGCTGAAGTGGTTAAAGGAATTTTTATTTTTATTGTTTCACTTTAAGCATCATTAAAATCACTGCTCCTTTAAAAAAGATAGGTTTAAAAAAAAAAAAAAAACATTGATGTCCCCAGGGCAGTACCCGGGCCCCATACCCTTTTTATGGCCATTTAATTTAATATAAGCCTTCAAAATGGAGACCATTCTGAAGTGGGATTGGTGACACGTTGCTCTGCAGTGGGATGGGTGACAAGTAATGCTCTGCAGTGGGATGGGTGACAAGTTTCTGCCATTAATGCTCTAGGGTTCAGTGACATGTCTCTCCAGTAGGATAGAGTGGGATGGATGACACCTAATGCATTAGTGGGGTGGGATTGCCTATTCTGCAGTGGGATCCTAATGCTAGTGGGATGGGTGAAACCTAATGCTCTGCAGTGGGATGGGTTAATGCTCTGCAGTGGGATGGGTGAAACCTAATGTTCTGCACACCTATTTCTCTGCAGTGGGGTGGGTGACACCTAATGAACTCTGCAGTGGGGTGGTTGACACATAATGCTCTGCATTGGGATGGGTGACATGTAATGCTCTGCAGTGGGTTGGGTGACACATAATTCTCTGCAGTGGGATGGGTGACATGTAATGCTCTGCAGTGGGATAGGTGACACCTAATGCTCTGCAGTGGGATGGATGACATGTAATACTCTGCAGTGGGATGGGTGACATGTAATACTCTGCAGTGGGATGGGTGACATGTAATGCTCTGCAGTGGGATGGGTGATAAATAATCTGCAGTGCGTAATACTCTAATGTGGGACACGTGGGGGATGGGTGATTCCTAATGCTCTGCAGTGGGATAGGTGACACCTAATGCTCTGCAGTGGGATGGGTGGGAATGGTGACATGTAATACGTGACACATAATAATCTGCAGTGGATGAAATGGGTGACACGTAATGCTCTGCAGTGGAATGAGTGACAACTAATCTTCTGCAGTGGGAGCATATAAAGCTCTGCAGTGGGATGGGTAACATGTAATACTCTGCAGTGGGATGGGTGACACGTAATACTCTGCAGTGGGATGGGTGACACGTAATACTCTGCAGTGGGATGGGTGACACGTAATACTCTGCAGTGGGATGGGTGACACGTAATACTCTGCAGTGGGATGGGTGACACGTAATACTCTGCAGTGGGATGTGTGACACCTAATACTCTGCAGTGGGATGGGTGACACCTAATACTCTGCATTGGGATGGGTGACACCTAATACTCTGCAGTGGGATGGGTGACACGTAATGGGCGAAATGTAATACTCTGCAGTGGGTTGAGTGGCAGTAAGATGGGTGATATGTAATGCTCTGCAGTAAGATGGGTGATATGTAATGCTCTGCAGTGGGATAGGCGACATTTAATGCTCTGCAGTGGGATGGATGACACACAATGAACTGAGAGGGGGTGACTAACAATGCCCTGGGGTGTGACACAGAATCTGCCCCCGGTGGGGGGGTGTCACAGAATCTGCCAGCCTGGGGGTAGAACACACAATCTGATCTGCCTGGGGGGTGACACAGAATCTGCCTGGGGGGTGACACAGAATCTGCCACACACAATCTGGGGGGGTGACACACAATCTGCCCTAGTGGGGTGACATAGAATCTGCCCCCACAGGGTGACACCAAATCTGCCTTGGGTTGACACAGAATCTGCCTGGGGTGACTGGTGGGGGTGACACAGAATCTGCCTGGGGGTGACACAGAATCTGCCTGGGGGGTGACACAGAATCTGCCTGGGGGGTGACACAGAATCTGCCTGGGGGTGACAAAGAATCTGCCTGGGGTAATGACACATAATCTGCCTGGGGGTGACACAGAATCTGCCTGGGGGTGTCACAGAATCTGCCTGGGGGTGACACAGAATCTGCCTGGGGGGTGACACAGAATCTGCCTGGGGGTGACACAGAATCTGCCTGGGGGGTGACACAGAATCTGCCTGGGGGTGACACAGAATCTGCCTGGGGGAGGTGGCACAGAATCTGCCTGGGGGGAGGCTACAGAATCTTCCTGGGGGGTGACACAGAATCTGCTTGGAGGGTAACACAGAACCTGCCTGGGGGAGGTGACACAGAATCTGCCCTGGGGGAGGTGACACAGAATCTGCCCTGGGGGAGGTGACACAGAATCTGCCCTGGGGAGGTGACACAGAATCTGCCCTGGGGGAGGTGACACAGAATCTGCCCTGGGGGAGGTGACACAGAATCTGCCCTGGGGGAGGTGACACAGAATCTGCCTGTGGGGGTGCCACAGAATCTGCCTGTGGGGGGTGCCACAGAATCTGCCTGTGGGGGGGGGGCACAGAATCTGTCTGGAGGGGTGACACAGAATCTGCCTGGGGGAGGTGTCACAGAATCTGCCTGGGGGTGACACAGAATCTGCCTGGGGGATTTTGTTGTGGAAATTTGAAGATGTATTTAATATGTATTGTCATAATGGCACCCAGTCTTAGCACTTCCGTAACCCGCTCTAAACAGAGCTGATTGGGACAGTCTGAGACTGGTTGAATCTTGTCTGGTAGTAGAAAATGTCTTGAGGTTGGAGTGTGATGTTTGCAGCATGGGCATATGTCTACCAGCGAGGGGCCCTCTGTGCATTTAGCACCGACGATCATTGGGGTGGGGGGTGCGTTCACTTTGCAAACACACTAGTGGTTATGGACAGAATCTGCCTGGGGGGTGACACAGAATCTGCCTGGGGGGTGACACAGAACCTGCCTTGGGGGAAGTGACACAGAATCTGCCCTGGGGGAGGTGACACAGAATCTGCCCTGGGGGAGGTGACACAGAATCTGCCCTGGGGGAGGTGAACAGAATCTGCCTGGGGGAGGTGACACAGAATCTGACTGGGGGAGGTGACACAGAACCTGCCACAGAACTGCCTGGGGGAGGGTGTCACACAGAATCTGCCTGGGGGGGTGACACAGAATCTGCCTGGGGGGTGACACAGGGGGGGTGACAGCTGCCTGGGGGATTTTGTTGTGGAAATTTGAAGATGTATTTAATATGTATTGTCATAATGGCACCCAGTCTTAGCACTTCCATAACCCGCTCTAAACAGAGCTGATTGGGACAGTCTGAGACTGGTTGAATCTTGTCTGGTAGTAGAAAATGTCTTGAGGTTGGAGTGTGATGTTTGCAGCATGGGCATATGTCTACCAGTGAGGGGCCCTCTGTGCATTTAGCACCGACGATCATTGGGGGGGGGGGGTGCATTCACTTTGCAAACACACTAGTGGTTATGGACAGATGTACGCTCTTATCTGGGTCATGTCTGATCAGCAGGATTCGGGATTTGTAGCGTGCGCCTGTAGATAGCCTCCATTCCAGCTTAATAAGGGTATAATCTGGATATGCTTTATTCTATGGAATGGCGCATATTAAGGATTCTATCAGCGTTTAATATGAGAGCTTGTGATCGGTTTTGGGTATGAGGAAGCTCATGCATCCCCTTCCCAGACATGCCCATAAGACTTTAGCCAGCATTGTATGTATCCTATTCATTGTATTGTATTCATTGTATGTATTTCTATTCATGTATTCTATGGGACTTCCTGTCAGAAGGAATGTCTTTATGGTGTTTGCTGTGTGGAGGGGACATCCTGTGATGACCACTCCCATGGAGGAGGTGATTAACTGGTAGAGTGATCACTTCCTGTTGGTGTGGATAAAATGAGCTGTGCTAAGCCATGAAGCTTGCAATGATGGCGATGATGGCGACTTGATAACAAGCTGGTGTGATAGTCTGTTACTGAATGAATGGCAGGGAATACATGGTGAGTGAACTTATTTAGCTTTAAAGATGGCTTGCTTCACTAAGATGAAATGTGTTACTATTAGAGACAAGAAATCTGTCTGTATGCTCTGCAAACAGCCAGAAAGTCTACTACAAGGTGACACAGAATCTGCCTAGGGGGTGACACAGAATCTGCCTAGGGGGGTGACACAGAATCTGCCTAGGGGGTGACACAGAATCTGCCTAGGGGGGTGACACAGAATCTGCCTAGGGGGGTGACACAGAATCTGCCTAGGGGGGTGACACAGAATCTGCCTAGGGGGTGACACAGAATCGGCCTAGGGGGTGCCACAGAATCGGCCTAGGGGATGACACAAAATCGGTCTAGGGGGTGACACAGAATCGGCCTGTGGGGGGTGCCACAGAATCTGCCTGTGGGGGGTGCCACAGAATCTGCCTGTGGGGGGTGCCACAGAATCTGCCTGTGGGGGGTGCCACAGAATCGGCCTGTGGGGGGGGGGGCACAGAATCTGCCTGGAGGGGTGACACAGAATCTGCCTGGAGGGGTGACACAGAATCTGCCTGTGGGGATGACACAGAATCTGCCTGTGGGGATGACACAGAATCTGCCTGTGGGGGTGACATAGGAGCCATGTAATACCTGAGAGGGGAGGAGCCGTGTATTGCCTGAGATGGAGAGGGGCCATGTATTACCTGAGAGGAGGAGGAGCTCCCACACACCATCTTCTTATCTTCTTCTGTCTATAGATACAATCCAGCCTCCTTCATCCCTTCATAAAAGAATTGCCGATTTCCGCTAATTTACATATTTTTTGAGAGTGGCGCCATTAGAGGAGGAAATGTTGCTGTGATGATGGAAAATCAATTACGCCGGGGAGGGGCTCATCGGACTGTCAACCCGCTCTGTTTTTTGGTTAAGAAAACATAAACGATGGACAAGTGAGGGGCCCTCACCATGGCAGGGGCCACACACTCATGGCCATCCAACCATTGGGACTCCAGCAGACTGTATGCCAGGTGTGCTTGGCTGTCATGTGTACTCCAGGATGAGAGCTCACATCTGATTGGCTCAGTAACTATACTGACACATTGGATAGACTCCAGTGGGGGATGGGGGTGGGGTAAAACCTTGTGGAATATTGTACTCCAGGACCTGACTCTACCTGAATCACTGATTCCAGCCTAACTATTGGTGGATCTGATTTTTCCCATCCTAACCCATTGTCATCCTGTCCCAGCCTAACTCTATTTGAATCATTACAGTGCAGCCCGGGTGTCAGAAGACCTCCCAACAACGTCACCTGAATCTTCCATCATCTCATCACCACCCAATCTTCTCTACATTTTACTATTCACATTCTAAGACTTAGTCTGTGTGTTTCCTCCAATAGAACAGATCTTACCGTCTATCCACAGAGAAGCCGACATTCCGGAGGACCTCACAACAACGATCCACTTCTGACTCTGATATCTTCTTATCATCACCCAATGTTATTACCAGAGAGGCCAGAGTTCGGTTTATGGAGATAACAGAGCAAAGATCATTACAGCACCGCAATGTCCCATTACAGTCACCAATCCTGGAGGGAGAAGCAGGAAAGAGGTGAAATGTTCTTCCAGGGAGGGGCAGAAGTGCACACATCCAATGAATAATCAGTGGGCGGGGGTCTTAGAAAATGAAATGTTGGGACATTTGGAGGGATGATGTCATCTTCTCATTTGCACACTGAAATCTTGGTGGAGGTTCTTCGTCTCTACACTTTGAGGATTATACTAATTTTGGACACTATGGCCCAGATTCACAAAGCACTTACGCCGATGTATATCACGTTACGCCGACGTAAGTGCAAATGTGCGCCGGCGTATGTGTGCGGAAGACCCACAAACCAATATGCACCTAAAAACAGGCTACACCCCGCCAACGTAGCTTGCACATGCCGGCGTAGGGTGGGCGCACATATGGGCTGGGCGCAAGTGTGCAGCAATGCAGCCTGATCTGTGTCTAGCAATGAAGCCTGGCATGTGTCTGAATCTGGGATTTGAATATCCGAGCGTGACCCTGTCCTCCCCTCCCTCAGTCCGCCTCCTCCTCCTCCAGTGGCTGCAGTAACAAAGTCCCGGCTCCTATAATTTACATCACACTGATTACATTTGCCATTGGATCAGTGTTCCCCCTATCACTAGAGCTGGGACTTTGTTACAGCGGCCGCTGGAGGAGGAATGGGCGGACCGAGGTAGGGGAGGACGGGTGCACCTTGATGACAATGAGAATGGCGTTCCTGCTGTGGAAAAAGTACAGGAACGTTGTTCCCATGCATAAGTGCAGGACTCGGGCCCTAGGTGTTCACACCCATGCGATCCAATTCCTGTCCGAATTTGCAGATCGCACTGCGATATGCAAATTGATTTGGGGGTGCCATTAAGTTTTAATTGGCACTCCCAGCAGTTCACATGGGGCAGTGTGATCTGCCGGCAGGAAACATGCGATGAGGGAACCCTCAGTGGATTTGCAGGGTTGCGGCATTGCAGCAGTATGAACCAGCCCTTAAAGCGGAGCTCCACCCTCCACCTCCACTCCCACCCCTTGGAACCCTCCCCCCCTCTGGTGTCACATTTGACACCTTTCAGGGGGAGGGGGGGTGCAGATACCTGTCTAAAGACAGGTATTTGCACCCACTTCTGGCCACACAGTCTGCGGGTAGACTGCAGGCAGGACGTCAGATGCCACCCCCCCTGTTGTGTTCTGGAAAACACTCGGCTCCCAGAACACAGCGGGAGCCAGTCAGCACGGAGCATCGCGACTTGCGCATGCGCTGTAGGGAACCGGGCAGTGAAGCCGGAGCGCTTCACTTCCTGGTTCCCTCAACGAGGATGGCACGGGGGAAGCAGAGTGATGAGCGATCGCTTGTCCTCTGCTGCGGACGGCGCTGGACTCCAGGACAGGTAAGTGTCCCAATATTAAAAGTCAGCAGCTGCAGTATTTGTATCTGATGGCTTTTAAAAAATGTTGTTTCAGCGGCCATCTGCTTTAACCCGAATGGCATGCTGCACTAGGAATCACACCCACACTGGAAACTGCATTTGCGATTCCTGTGCGGGCTGCGACTCCAGAAATGATGGAGGGTCCTTTTGACCTTTTCTTTGTATTTAAGGAGGCACAGCAACCCATACAGTATAAATGGGCTGTCATGCCCACACAAAACGCACCTTGCAGAGCCACATCAGTTTGAATTAAAGGAAAAAATCACCCCCCCTCTACCACTTAAGAACCCCCCACCCCCACTGCAAAACACCACCCTCCCTTATATATCCCCACAATATTAACCCCCCTGTCTCCGATCACACCTCAAGGCGAAAATATCTCCCTCATTTCTAATGCTAAATAATATCTCCCTTCATTCAACAAACTTCCCACTCAGAACCAAATCCCTACCAATATAAACCCCCTGTAAACTTCTCTACAATAAACTTACAGGGGGGAGGGGGGTCCTTCTCCAAAAGTAAACCCACCCCCTTTCCTTAACCTCCCAACCAAAATAAACTCCTCCAGGCAGGAATTCTCACCCTTCCTTCCTCCACATAGAAAGTCATGCCTACCTGCCCTTATCTTCAGAAATCATCATGGCACAGAGGCAGGAAATCTTCTGCATCCCCGGTCTTCCTTCAGCTGTGTCAGAGCTGAGGAGGAGTCTAAGAGTTCCCTCGGCAGTGTGCCCTCATTGACAGACCTCTCACGATCCAGGAGGAGGAGGGAGGGGAAATCGCAGCAAGCCCAGGCAGGGTTACATGCAGCCAGGCAGGGCTGGCCTTTGGGGTGTGCAAGCTGTGTGGCTGCACAAGGCGCCATGGGCAACAGGGGGCGCCGTGCGGCCATCACAGCTTGCAGAATGTTAGTCACCTTTTCCTCCTCATTGTCGCTCCCCAGGCTCCCAGTAGAGGATAGAGGAGGCCCGGACAGCAAGGCGCTCAGTGCGGGTGTTATTGATTGCAGATTGGTGTGCAGCTTCCCCCCTCTCCCTCCCACGGCTTTCACATGCTGGAGGGAGAGGGAGAGACCAGTGTGTCAGGCAGCCAATAGCGCTGCTCTTCTGAGTGGGAGGGCATGTCTTCTAAATTGCTCCGCCTATCACCACCCCCTTAGCCAATCAGAAAATGCCCAGCCCGCCACATTTGAGAAAGGAGAAGATGATAGTGACCAGAGCAATGAGAGCATGGTGGGATGCAGAAGATCTGACATACCTGAGAAAGAAGAAGGTATAATCATCATGTCACTGGTAATGCAGAAGTCTAATCATTCCTGTAATATTTCCTGTACCATGTCTGCAGTCTCTGACCATCTCCTGTACAATGTCTGCAGTCTCTGACCATCTCCTGTACAATGTCTGCAGTCTCTGACCATCTCCTGTACCAGACCCTCTCCTGTTCTGCAATCTCTGACCATTTCCTGTACCATGTCTGCAATCTCTGACCCTTTCCTGTACCATGTCTGCAGTCGCTGACCATCTCCTGTACAATGTCTGCAATCTCTGACCATCTCCTGTACCAGGTTCTGCAATCTCTGACCCTTTCCTGTACCATGTCTACAATCTCTGACCATCTCCTGTACAATGTCTGCAATCTCTGACCATCTCCTGTACCAGGTTCTGCAATCTCTGACCATCTCCTGTACCATGTCTGCAATCTCTGACCCTTTCCTGTACCATGTCTGCAGTCGCTGACCATCTCCTGTACAATGTCTACAATCTCTGACCATCTCCTGTACCAGGTTCTGCAATCTCTGACCCTTTCCTGTACCATGTCTACAATCTCTGACCATCTCCTGTACCATGTCTGTAGTCTCTGACCATCTTCTATAGTATTTCTGAAATAAAGGGGGCTACAGGCACAGTAGGTCATGAGGGAGGGTGTACCTAGGCATGTTGGGTTTTTTCCTCTTTGTGTATGTCTAGGTGACCAGGGGGCAAGGGGTGAAGATGGGGGGGGGGGGCGCCACAGGATTAGCTTGCACAGGGCGCCTGAACACCTAAGGCCGGCCCTGCAGCTGGGGCTCCCAGTTCCATCTCACCCTCCCCAGCAGACTCCATGTTAATGCAGCACTTCCGGGCTGCTCCTTGTCCCGACTCTCTCCCCTGCTCTAATTACTGATGCTGCTAGGGCGGCACTCACAACCAGGGGCAGCTGCTGCGGCCGGATTCTGAAGGGAAAAAACACGATGCCGACCAACTGTGCTCCTGACACTGGCGCCCCCTCCCCTCTGGCGCCTGGGTGCAGTGCACCCTGTGCACCCCGTCTCGAATCGGCCATGCTGTGCATCTTCTGGTCCATTTTAGGTCTGAATTCAGCCCAAAATTCGATCTAAAATCAGACCTGAAATGGTGACTGAAGACGCACCGGACCCATACCTCCCAACATTTAAAAAAAAATCCACTGCGGGACAGCAGTTGTTGAGGGGGGTAAATGAAGTTGTTGAGCGGGGGGGGGTAAATGAAGTTGTTGAGCGGGGGGGGGGTCCTCTCACCTGTGCACAAAATGTGTGTCGGCTCTCTTCCCTTCAGCACTGCATTCCACGCGCCGCTACGCTTCCTCCTACTATTGCCGCTCTGCCCATTCAGCTGGGGGGGGGGCGCATTTCTGTTGTTGCCCGGGGGGGGGGGGGGGTTTGAGTTGTTGCAGGGGGGAGTGCCTCTCATCGGTGCCGTCAGCCAGTCACAGACTGTCATTAGCTAGGCTGTCGGCTCTCCACAGTCCTCCACGCATCCGCTTGGGTTCCTTCTGCCTTCTCTTGCAGTGCAGGAAAATTAACCCTTTTGCGGGACTGCGGGAAAGATCCTGTCTTTGCGGGACGTTCCCGCAGAATCCGTGCTTGTTGGGAGGTATGCCGGATCCCCTGCTGTGAGACCCTGTGACCTCCAGTGTGACCCCAGCCAAAGTCTGATCTCTGATAGTCAGTGGAGAGGGATTAAAGCCAATAACAGCGAGTGACCTGAAGGACTATAATGTGAACTCCCAGTGTAACCGACCAATCAGAAGTCTGTGTTTGTATAACTTTCATCTAGGTGACATGTCTGAATCCCTCACATAGAAGATTTATACCGGAATCCTGCAGAATATTATATCATTTATAGGATAATTCTCACCTCATCTCCTGCAGAGTACAGCCGGGATCTCTGAGCCCCTCACATAGAAGTTTTATTCCAGAGTCTTCCAGATTATTCCCTGATAAATCCAGTCTGGTAAGGGATCGATTATTGATAAGAATGGATCGGAGATCATCACAGCCAGAGGAAGTCACACCACATCCCTCCAACCTGCAGAGACAAATCCAGACACATGATATTATATTATAAGATGAATATGAGGAATTATTCCCATTTAGTGAAAAGTAACATAACATCACTAGAGCGGAATATCAGGATATACAGAATGTTATACAGAGGAAAGATCTTCTTATTAGGTGAAGCTGTTGTAGTACTTATGTCTACACAGTATAAAGAGGGGGCGCTGTGACAGCTCAGTCACTTCCTTATGTACCCGGTTATTAAGCAGGACCTCACACAGTGTCTCATACAGGGGCTTCTGAAATTGATAGATAAAGGAAAGGATCTGGGGGGTTTATGAAATAAAACAGCAGAATTTCTGATGCTGGAGACCCCAGCCACCCCAATATTCCATCACCTTCCTAACGTCCACAAATCAGGAGTTCCCATTGAAGATCACCGAATTGTGGCAGGAATAGGATCCCTTATAGCAGGGGTCGTCAAACCCCGGTCCGTGGCCCAAAGCCGCGCCGTACCGCCTCTCCAGCACAGGACACATTGGCAGGCCGTACCGCCGTTATATCCGGGGAGATCCATTAGAAATTCAGCTGCCGAAGCAGATGACGCCATCTCTCTGCACTGTCCCGCCCTAACATACAGGGCTGAAAGGCTATGCTACACAGAGGCGCAGCTGTCCGATGAGAGCAGAGACAGAATTACGTCATCTCCCTGCCCACCCTCTCTTTGCATTCCCGCAATCTAACGGCTCCCCCTCACATTCCCGCGCTCCCGTGTAAGTACAGTGGGCACTGCTGAGGGACTTTTATATTGTTTTATAATGGCACATTTTTTTTTTTTTTTTGTTTCATTTGTTTTTATTGAGAAAAAGGTAGATTTACAATAGCACTTAGTATCGCAAAAGAACACTACATTGTACAATATATAGTGGACAACATCGCAACGGAATGCTAGAACAGTAATCAGTAAAGAGTAGTGACATAAGTGCGGCAGATGCTACAGGTGACAAAGTCAACATTAACACCAAGATTACATTCAAATTTTTAGAAATACAAAACAAAGAAGAACAAAAAAAGTAGAAACAAAACGGTTAAACAAAGAGCGAACATTAGGTCTGGTTCAAAGAATCGTTAAGGGTATAAATTGTAGGCCGCAAACCGAGAGATAAGAGGGGTGGTCAGACAAAAAGGGCACTCCTAGAAATGTTATCGATCCTCGGCCCATAGAACCCACAAGTGCCAGTGGTGGTCAAATAGACATTTAGAGCCATGTTTATACGCCAGTAGATTTTCAAATGCGAAATTTTGTTTAACCATGTCAATCAACTCCGATGCATTAGGGGACAGGTCAGATTTCCATTTCCTAGCAATTAAAAGCCTAGCAGCTAGTAGGATGTGGGTAACAATTTTCGGACAGTCCGGAGGAAACAGGTCTATACCTAGATTGAGAATCGCTAGAGCCGGAGAGGGTGGGGTGAGCATCCCAGTTTTTTCAGAGATCATAGAAAATACCCTGTTCCAGAAACTGGTAAGGTTTCTACACAACCAAAAAATGTGCATAATCTGGCCCACCCCCCCACAACCTCTCCAACACAGCGGGGAGTATGAATTTAAAAATTTAGAGAGTCTATATGGAGTGAGGTACCACCTCAGGGCAATTTTATGGGCTAATTCCCAATGGTTTGCGCATTTGGAGGCCTGGTAAATAGATTTAAAGGCCGACTGCCACTGAGATTCTGTAAAAGACTTACCAAGGTCCAGTTCCCATCTTTGGTAGGGAGTAGACTTTTGAAAGGTATGTTTTCCCTGCAGCAAGTTGCAAAATAAAGAAGTACCTTTAATGGAGGGAGATGCCTCAACAAAGAAGCGCCAGCCTTGTTTGTTTACAATTATTTTGGGGGAGGGGAGAGATTTCAAAAGGTGGGAGAGTTGGAGATATAAATAGTGGTCTGCGACAGGCACATAAAATTAGTCTTGAATCTGAGCGAAGGGCTTGATTTTGTCAACTTTTAATAGCTGCTGAAGGGTCAAAATACCAGTCCCCTCCCATCTTTGCAAGGATAGACCAGGAACCAGTGGTTCCAACACTTTCAGCGGCATGGGCACAGAAATCCCCTGTTCTGGAGAGGATTCTAAAGAGCAGAATACTCTCCATGCTACTAAGGAGGCCTGGGTGGAAGTAGGGAGGTGCCTTAACGTCCTCGGCTCCCAAACATCAACCAATAATACGTTTCGAAGTGAGGAGGTAGGGCTACAATGTTGTTCGACATCTATCCATAGTTTATTTGGGGTGGTCGAGAACCAACTCCTAAGCTGGGCCAAATGAGTGGCCACCCAGTAGTCGTATAGGTCAACCAATCCCATGCCTCCAGCATACCTATGTTTTATAAGCTTGGCATGTGAGCATCTAGGTTTTATTTTTTGGCAAACAAAATGTTTCAAACTCCTGTTAAGCGCTAAAAGATGTGCTTTTTTTAGAGGCAAAGGGAGCGTTCTAAACATGTATAAGATCTGAGGTAGCATAAACATTTTGAAGGTGGCTAGACGTCCCGTCCAGGAGAGTTCAGATTTAGACATTTTCTCTGCGTCGGATGTGAGCTTATCGATAAGAGAGGAGTAGTTAATATCTGCCATACAATTGACATCTGATACTAATCGAATACCCAGGTAAGGAATCCCATCCGTGCTCCACGTATATGAATATAAAGACTGAAGTCGTTTTTGGAGAACAGGGTCCACACCTAAATCCAGCACTAGGGATTTTGTATAATTAACTTTATAGTAGGACAGGGTGCTGAAGGTCGTGAGAATATCGTGGGCTGCTGCTAAAGAGGTACTAGGGTTGGTCAAAAAGATAATTATGTCATCTGCAAATAAATTGATAACATGGGAACTATTTTGAAATTTAAAACCAGTAATTTGTGGTGAGCTCCTAATTGCTTCCGCCAGGGGTTCAATTAACAAATTAAAAATGGAAGAGGATAGAGGGCATCCTTGCCTGGTCCCATTGGAGATTGTAAAGGAGCAGGACAGAATATTGGAGGTGTACACTTTTGCAGAGGGCGATGTATACAGTGCCAATATAGCTGATAAGATGGGCCCAGTGAATCTGAATTTCTGAAGAGTGTGGGTCATATACTGCCAGTGGATACGGCCGAATGCCTTCTTCGCATCCAAGGACAGCAGCAGAGAAGGCACCCGACCCGCCCCGGCATGATGAATTATGCCCATCACTCTCCTAGTCGCATCAGACGCCTGGCGCTGGCAACAAAACCTGTCTGATCAGGTTTGATAAGGATTGGGAGAATAGGAGTAAGTCTATGTGCAATAATTTTCGCATATATTCAAAGATCCGTATTTAACAACGAAATTGGTCTATAGTTGGCCACTTGAGTAGGATCTTTACCTGGTTTCGGGATAGTCACAATATAAGCCTGTAACATCTCCTCCGGGAAAGAGGCCGAGGACATTGCAGCCGCGAACACCGGGGCAAGATTTGGGGCAATAATGTCAGGGAATTGCTTGTAATAGTCATTTGACAAACCGTAGGGACCCGGGGATTTCCCTAGTGGTAGCGAAGAAATAGCTTTACTGATTTCCTGGGGAGTTATGGGTGCACTGAGCGTTTGTAGTTGCTCAGCCGTGAGAGTGGGGAGATGCAAAGAGGCCAAAAAGGATTGGATATCTGGTATTCTAGGTTGTGGGGTGCTAGAGTCATCTTTTAAATTATAAAGGGAACCATAGTAGGACACAAAAGCGTCAGCAATAGCCTTAGGATTGATATTTTTTTGTTTCAAGCAAGGGTCTATCAAATGTCCAATCTTAGCTTGAAGCTTTCTCGATTTAAAGCGATTAGCAAGAAACTTGCCTGCTTTATTGCCAGAGGAGTAGTGTGTAAGCTTGAGGGCTCTAAGATATTTATCATGTCGCTCTATTAGGAGCAGGCGTAAATCAGAACGTAACTTGGAAAGCTCTGCACAAGAGGAATGTGTAGGTTTAGATTTATTAGAAGATTCCAGGGTTTGAATCTCCCTCACGAGTTTGTCCAGCTGCAATGCCCTCTGCCTCTTCAGACGTGAACACATTTGAATGAGAATGCCTCGTATAAAAACTTTATGAGCACACCAAACAACAAAAGGGTTAGAAACCGACTGAGAATTTAACTGAAAGTATTCCTGAAGATGCTTATTAACCTCCAATACATTCTGTGCAAAATTAAAGAGTTGTGAATTGACCCTCCAAACAAACGCAGGGCTCGGCGTGTGATCCTCCAGTATTGATATAGAAATCGGAGCGTTGTCCGGCCACGTAATGTCGTGAATACTGGAGGATGACATAGCCTGCAATAACACCTTGTCCACCAGGATCATGTCGATCCGAGAATACGAGTTGTGACGTGCAGAGTGGAAGGTGAAGTCACGTTCCTCAGCGTGCTGACATCTCCAAACATCATAAACATCTTTTTTGTGAAGAAGCGGTTGGAGCGCTGGCGGAAGACGCTTAGGCTTAGAGGAAAGGTCCAGATGTGGGTCAGAAGCTACATTGAAGTCCCCGCAAATCACCAGCTGGCCTCGCCTGGGTTTCGAAATTTTGCGGAACAGTTTGTTGGCAAAGCGGAGCGGATGAGTGTTGGGAGCGTAAGCGTTAACTATTGTGAAAGGCTTGTTATTGATATCGCACAAAAATTATTGTCATGGACCGTGAAATCATACTTCACGTATTACATAAGATGAGACATTATGGATAGGACATATTGCAGGATGCCTTTGGACATTATGAGGTGTCTGTCTAGATGGGGATTGAACTGTATCAGACTATTGAGGACTATTGAAAGGCTAAGTGGCTTGTGAAAGACATTCATTGTCCAGTTTCAGAGGCTCAGGGTGGGAAGGTGGCGATCACGCCCCAGCTGCAGATGACAGAATGTATGGACTGTTCAGAGGATGTTACGAATTGTGCACCCCCACCAGAAGTGCTGGCAACAGGGCAGAGTGCCAGCCATCTCTGCCCAGCATCGGGACCAACTGTGGAGTTCCAGGGAGCCGGGGCGGTTGGCCCCCCTCCCCAGCAACCAGGTGAAGCTCTTACTTCCAGCTGAATCACTGGCAGCAGGACAGGATGCTACTGGCGGCTGCACCCCACTACAGCTTGAGTGGATACCAGTGGATGGGACTGTGGTCTCCACTCACAGCAACCCAGTGGAAGAGCTGGCAACAGAGCAGAGTGCCCCGGGCCTCTGCTTTCACCTAACAGAAGAGGGGGTTCCTGTGGTAGTGGATGGGACTTCGATCTTCACTGACTCAACCCCAGAAAATGATACGGCCCTGAGACAGGAGGATGTCGGCTTTGCTTTACAAGCATCGGGGGATTTTCACCTAGCACCAGTGGTTGAGACTTCAGTCTCCACTGGTATACCCCAGGGATGGTGGCCAGTTGGCCCAGATCCCCAACAGCATGATGAACTGAGCCTGGCCACCCTGTCTTCTCTCCAGCGGCTGAAAGGACTCCAGGGAGAAGGGCCAGTCCAGGCCTCGCCCCCAGTGGCAGGCGTATTCCCTGAGAAAGGCAGAGGATGGCGGGGTGAGTAATGCTCTGTTTGGAACAAGTTATTTGGGGTACTGTATGGATACTGGCATTGGGGGACTGGAACTACTGACGAAGTTCAGAGTCAACCCATCTGGTGTCTCCTACTGTGTTAGTCTCCTGCCAAAAGGGGAGCTGTGTGCCAGACCTACCCAGGACAGGGGCTTTTGGAGAGGACTGAAGGCGAGCCTCTTGCCATCCGATTATGGGCCAGGGCCTCAAAGCAGGAAGGCGGATGGGGTATCCTGGCAGACGGTCCATGAACCTTAAGACAACTTGTCCAACATCCTAGAGTTGACCCGTGTGGGTCCCACTGCGGCGGTTGGACTATTTCCCAGGGGGAGTAATGTCATGGACCGTGAAATCATACTTCATGTATTACATAAGATTAGACATTATGGATAGGACATATTGCAGGATGCCTTTGGACATTATGAGGTGTCTGTCTAGATGGGGATTGAACTGAATCAGACTATTGAGGACTATTGAAAGGCTAAGTGGCTTGTGAAAGACATTCATTGTCCAGTGTGTAGAGGTGTTAAGTCAGTCGGCTCTTTGACCTTTCTATTGTGTGATAACACTGTTTTGAACCTTTTGATTATCAGGAGTATTGGATTAGCATGTCATTATCTAAAAAAGTGTGATCTCTCAGATGTAGTAATGACCTCCTCTCTATGCGGAGACAAGCTGGCTAGATAACGTATTCTGTTAACTTCACTGATGTCATTGTCTACAGGAATGTCATTCTCTCTGAGGTAGTAAAGTCATGCTAAATACATCGGTGCCGAAATGCCTCTGTATAGAAACCCCCAGTGTGTGAAAAGGGGGTGGAGATTTCATTGTTCTTTGATTGAGGAAAGCTGTAACCTGTATATAACCAGCTGAGTGTTTCAATAAAGTTGAGTTCTGGTTGAACATTTATACAACTCGTTTGGTGTGTGTTCTTCATGGATCCAATCGGCACATAGCTGTAGGTTGGATCCTGGAATCTTGGATGACTGGACCATCAGATGTTGCAAGCTGCAATCTGATCCGATAGAAGCAGAGGAGTGTCGGGAGAGCAGGACCTGGGCGAGAAAGGGTCTCGTCACAAGTATCAAAAATCTGCCAGCAGTATCACAGATGCAATCATGCAAGGAGAAAGCCACAGAGGGCCAGATTCAGGTAGATGAGAGTATCTTTCCTCTGGAGTAACGCTTCTCATTTACGTTACTCTGAAGACCCTTTCAGCGCAAGTCCTGTAATTCACATAGCAGTTGCGCGTAAACTTGCGCCAGAGTAACGATAATGCGCTGGCGTAACCCGACGCAAGTGGAACTGGGTGTGATCATATGTAAATGATGGGCGGAGCCCAGCGCAGAGGCTTACGTTCAGCGCATCATCCACGGAGCATGCGCAGTGAGTGCGGCTCCACTCGCCCCCTTGTGCGCATGCTCACAACTTCCGTCGGCACCACTTCCTGGGAAACGTCAGCGCAATGCGTTCCGCTGGTCGCTTAAAAGCGCTGGCGGAAACGCCATTCCGGCGCAAAAGTAGTTCCATTTCCCCCCACCCCAGGGAAGATACTTTTGCCCTGTAATGGCTGCTCCCGCTGCCCCCAGAGAGAGGAGGAACCTAAATTATAATGCCCAGGAGGTCACAGTGATAATATCGGCTATGGAGGCATTTAATGATTTTCTCCATGGTAAAAAAAGCAGGAAGACCAGCCGGGAGAGAAAGCAGGCCATCCTGGACACCATAGCTGCCAGGGTCAATGTGCTGGGGTACTCCACCCGGAGTGCTTCAGACATTGGTAAAAAAATCAATGACCTGCGGCGCAAGGTGAGGGGCAAGGTGTCCACCATTAGGAGCCATGAGAGGGGCACAGGTGGTGGTCCCCCATGTCCTGTCACCCTGACCGCGGAGGAGGAGGTGGTCGCCCGCTGCCTGGACAGGGAGCAGTTGGAGGGGGTCCCAGGCTATGATTCCGTAGAGGAAGGCTCCAGGACAGGTAAGTGATTTTTACCCCCTTTTTGGTGTGCTGCATGTGGGGCGGGGGTGGGTACATGTGCCAAGTGTGTGGGACCACCAACATGTGTCTGCTTTGTGTCATCCACAGATGACGGTGCTGGGCCATCTCGTGCCGGCCAGTCCACCCCAACCCCCCAACGGGATGCTGAAGACGAGGCCCTGGGTGCTGGAGACACCGAGGTGGAGGAGGAGAGTGCCCACACCACTTCAGCAGAGGTGGTTGTGGAGGAGCCTGTCCCTGAACAGGAGTTCATTTTAATGTTGGAGGAGTCCTCCTCCTCTGCAGGGCCCTCTGTGATCCCCTCCCCCATCCTAGGTAGCCCCTCAAGGGCGACTCCATCCCCACGGGGACAACCTTCCTCTGCCCCCAGGAAGGCCACCCGGAAGACCAGGGGGGTGTGTGATTTGGTCGAAGACCAGGTGCTTTTGGACCACGCGAAACAGACCCAGCAAATGGGGGAGATGGCTGGCCACCTAGACAGGGTCGCAGACAGCCTGGGCTCTATGTCACAGCTGCCCAGTCGCGTGCAGGGCGTTGTGACCAGCCTGGGGGAGGTGCAGGCTGATATCCGGCACTTGACAGCAGCTGTTCGAGACAACACTGCTGCCATTCGGGAAGAGGGGAGGCAGCGGCAACGTGACCAGCGGCATCAGATCACCCGCCAGCTGAGGATGCAGGCCCAAACAAATTTGTATCTGAGCCGTATCGCTGTGGCATTGGAGGGCATGCAGCCAACAGCTCCCAGGAGTGGCCCACCCGGGGATCAGCCTCCTCCTGATGCCCCCCACCACCACCACCACCCACTCCCTCCAGGCAGATGAGGAGCCCGAGAGTGCCCCCAAGGAGGAGCCCCCGTCATCCCAGATGAGGGTTTTTTGTTTTTTTGGTTGTTATATATTTTTGTTTATACTCAGGACATGAGTTTATTTATTTTATTTATTATTATTGTTTATACTCAGGACATGAGTTTTTGTTAATTTTTTTGGTTCTCAGGTTATGAGATTTTATTTTTATTTTTTGATACTGCACACGTTGCAGTGTGAATGGTGTGTGAATGTGAGAGGGTGGCACTCCTGAAAGTAAGGGGTGTCACCCTCGGCCGTGGTGGTGAAGTTAACCCCACGGCTGAATGAATGACGTGTGAAAGGTGTGTGAATGGACAGTGACATCATTGGGGCCTTGACGCGGCGTTACTGCTCCCAACTCCTACATGCTGGACTTGGGCTAATCCAATGCGATGTGCATGTGATGTGTGTGATCTAGGGACATCAGTGGTGTACACGCGTGCATTGTATGTGTGATTAATGTTTTGGGTTAGTGTCCAAAGATGCCTACGGCGAGGACCCTCCTGACTGCTCTTCCATCAGCAGACTGGGTGTCCTCTGCCAGGTGGGGACTGTGTGGGTCGGGGGTCAGGTCATCACGTATGTCAATCTCTAGGCCTTTTTTCATAGCAAAGTTATGTAGTATGCAACATGCAGCGATGATCTGACACACAAAGGTAGGGGAATACAATAGGGTCCCCCCGGACTTATCCAGGCAGCGGAAACGGGACTTCAGGAGCCCAAATGTTTGCTCCACCACTGCACGGGTTTTGATGTGTGCTTCATTGTATTTTCTCTCTCCTCTGGTTTGGGGGTTCCGGAAAGGAGTCATTAGATGGGGTCCCAGTGCATATGCAGAGTCACCTGTAAGGTAAAAGACAGGAGAATGTTAGTCATGCATGTGCGATTTCTGTTGTGCATGACGGGAGGGGATAGTCATGCCTGACTCCCATGTCACTCACCAACCAGCCAGCTGTCCCCATACATGTTCTGTTCGAATTCTGCTGGGATGGGACTCTGACGGTATATGAAGCTGTCATGGCTGGACCCGGGGTGTTTGGCACGGACGTGCCATATGAGGCGTTGGGCATCGGCTATCACCTGTACGTTGATGGAATGCCAATGCTTCCGATTGCGGTATATGTGCTCTGTGGCACTGGGGGGCTGGAGGGCCACATGTGTGCAATCAATGGCCCCGATGGTGCGTGGGAATCTGGCAATTCTGTAGAAATCTGTCATTGCCTTCAGCCGCAGCTCCTCAGTGGTGGGTCTGATGAACTGGTTGGACATGCGTCTGAGGATTGCAGGGACAACCTGGTGCACACATCTGCTTATGGAGGACTGTGACATCCCAGCCACCACTCCACTTGTACGCTGGAATGATCCACTGGCAAGGAAATGAAGTGTTGCCAGGACCTTCACCAGTGGCTGCACTGCTTGTGATCGGTGTGTCTTGCTGGTGATGTCACCCTGCAGGGTTGTGGTTAGTTCAAGTATTGCATCTGGGCTGAATCTGAAGAGGCGATACACCTCCTCATCCCCCATGCCAAAGAGGTTCATACGAGTGCGGTATATCCTCTCACGTGCCCGCCTCCTCCGTAGCGAGGGACCCAGTACTAGTCTTAGGACCACGAGTGCCCCTGGCATGTTGGCACACAGAGGTGTTGTCCTTGCTAGTGTTGTTGTTCAGCTTGCTAGTTTCGTTGGTAACGCTGCTGTAGCTGCTCTCCTGCTGACCTGTGACCGTCTGGAGTAAAGATAAAGCAGCCTTTTGTAGAAATAACTTTGCGCCGGACGGACCAGATACGCGCGGCGCATGTAGCCAGCGTATGGTGCTAATCCGATCGTGAATTGGGAAAAATCCCTCATTTGCATATTTGCAGGGGAAATCAATAGGCGCGACTGATGCGCCCAGCGAAAATAAGCGCTGACGATACTCTGGCGTCGGAACGTTCCGCCGGTCGCAAATGACCCGTTATTGGGCGCATCTAGTTTGGTGGGTACGGGCACATAGAAAAGACGGCGCATCATCACAGTTACGCGGCGCATATCCAAATACTCCAGCGCAAGTGTTCGTGAATCTGGCCCAGAGTTTTTAACGGCAATAAGGACCCCCTTACGTTTTTGTGGTGCAGATGCGGTAAAAATGTGAGGGAATTTCCTGTGGGTCAAAATTGGCAAGGCTGAGTCTAGAAAATGTGTTTCTTGCACGCATATCAAGTCACTGCCCAGTTTGAGGGATTCTCTCCATAAGGATGCCCGCTTGGCAGGGTGGTTGAGTCCTCTCACATTAAATTAAGTCACTTTTAGTACCATAGATACAGTAGGATAATATGCTTACGTTACCTTCAGTCATCAAAGATAGTTCGCATCCAAGCACGCAGGGGCTGCTGCAAAGTCTACCATCAGCACCGAGCCTTGTCAACCAACCAGATGCTCGTTGTAGTAGCCAGACCAATGTTTCAGTACAAAAACTAGTATAAAAGAGAAAAAATAAAGAAAAAAAACATCTAAGGAGAGATAAAAACAAGGGCGATTCCAACAGGAATCTGAGTGCAAAAGTAAGGCACAACAGTTGTAGAGGGGACTTCGTGAGCATAGCGTCCCAGTGGATCAGGGAAAATGAACATCAATCAATGGAAACATCAGGGTGAGGCGGCTAAGTAGCCCGAGACTTTTGCTTACGTTTGTGGGACACGGTCTGCCATTCCTCCCGGGTGTCGAGTTTAAGCGGAGGCGAGCGGGAGGATATCCCAAGAGCGAAGCAAGGCCAGGCCCTCATTTAAGGAGGTGATGACAGAGGTGGTACCGTTATACATAATACTGAGCTTCGTAGGAAAACCCCAACGGTAGATTATTTCATGATTTCTGAGAGCCTTTGTGATCGGCAGGAGCGACTTCCGTTTTTGCAGCGTATATTGCGAAAGATCCGCATACACCTGAAGACGTGCGAACCGCTCAGTGATCTGGGATTTTTTACGGAAACTGGCCATAAGCTGGTCTTTGACATGGTAAAAATGCACTTGCATTATAACGTCTCTAGGTATGTCATCTGAAAGGTAGGAAGGCTTTGGCAAACGATGTATCCGGTCAATCACAACTTCAGAGGCAGGGATAGATGGCAGAATCGCATGGATCAAATCACAGGCATATTGATTCAGATGAGCATTCAGAACAGTTTCAGGGACCCCCGAATTTTCAAGTTGTTTCGTCTTGAGAGGTCCTCAAGGTCTGCGATTTTGGCTTTGAGGTCTTCTAGGTGGTCATCTTGCTCATTATGTGCCTCTATCAAGGTGTTATGAGAGGCAGCAAATTCGCCCATTTTATGCTCTATTCTATCCACTCTTCCCCCCAGTTCCTGCACTTCAGCATTAAAAGATGCTACACAGTTCAGCATGTCAGTCTGCAGTGATGCCCTAAGAGACCCCAGCATATCTTTTAGTATAGATGCAGAGACAGGCTGTGCAGTGGCTGGGAATGAATCAAATGTGTCAGACAGTTCCTTAGTAGCGTCAACAGAACCACAGTTGAGGCTTACCTCTATAGGGGAAGAGCCAGCTGACAGCCTGGGTTTTGATTTTGCAGGGCTCTGCGTTGATGGGGTGGAGGCCGCTGGCGATCTAGGCTGGGAGGACTTGGGAGCTCCGATCAATGCAGGGCTCCGTGGGGAGTGAGAGGAGTCTCTGGAGGATGCAGGCGAGCCGCCGCCGGCGCCATCTTGGCCAATGTACCTGCTCCACGGGGAGGAAGAAGTGCGGGAGCTTCTTGACACCTGCGGTGTCCTTCTTCTTTCTTGCCATCCCGGGTGTCAGTGCATCCTTCCCCGAGCTGCGGAGCCTTTTGCCGAGTCTCTCTACCCCCGATGGCCGCTGTTAGTAGCTAGGAACCCTGATCCACTGGAGGAGCCGCAATCTCAGGCGTCCATCCAGCCGCGCGGTAGCCACGCTCCACATTTTTTTTTTTGACTCAGACATTTAATAATTTTTTTATACTGGGACATTTAATAATTTTTTTATACTGGGACATTTAATCATTTTTTTTATACTGGGACATTTATTCATTTTTTTTAAACTGGGACATTTATTCATTTTTTTTATACTGGGACATTTAATCATTTGGTTATACTGGGACATGTAATCATTTTTTTTATACTGGGACATTTAATCATTTTTTTATAATGGGACATTTTAATAATATTTTTACACTGGGACATTTAGGGCTGGTCCAAACTGCAGCGACGTCAGAGTTTGGATGTGATTTGCACCGCACTGTAGTGCACATCACATGCGATCTCTGTGCGATTTGATTTCAGCCGTGCAAATTGTATGGCTGAATTCACATCAAACTCGCACAGGACCCTTTATTTTTGTTCGTAGCAGAAACAGATCGCATGGGTGTTCACAATGATAATAATGAAAATAAGTGCAATGGCCCAGATTCACAGAGAGCAAGGCGCACATTACGCCGCCGTAGAGCAAACACCGTACACCACGCCAACGCATCGCGGAGAGGCAAGCATTGCATTCGGCAAGCCAGTGCTCCCAACGCTGCTCAAGCATGGCATGGGTTTCTAAGGCGCACGCCAGCATAGGTTGAAGTGGGCGTGAAACCCTGCAAATGAGGCGTGACCCCATGCAAATGATGGGCCGAGCACCAGACAGGTACGTATCACAAACTGCACATGCGCCGTGACATGGATGCATGCACAGCACCCCCTGCACCTGCTCACAACCACACCGGCGCAACTGCCTAAGCTACGCCGGATCACCGCGTACGCCGTGAACATAATGTACACCCAGCCAGACACACGTCCAATGCACAATACACAGGCTTGTGTTCCCTGGTACAGATCTGTGCATGTCTGTTGCTGGGTTGCACCTCCTTTATGGGGAACAACTTTACGCCGGACGTACAACTTATGCGCATCTTGCGAAGCATGCGCCATGCACACGCACGTTCGAGAATCGGCGTATTTCCCTCATTTGCATGTTTGAATGGCTAATCAATGGGAATAGCACCATCCGCCCAGCCCATATGTGTGCCCACCCTACGCCGGCATGTGCAAGCTACGTTGGCGGGGTGTAGCCTGTTTTTAGGTGCATATTGGTTTGTGGGTCTGCCGCACACATACATCGGCGCACATTTGCACTTACGTCGGCGTAACGTGATATACGTCGGCGTAAGTGCTTTGTGAATCTGGGCCATAGTGTCCAAAATTAGTATAATCCTCAAAGTGTAGAGACGAAGAACCTCCACCAAGATTTCAGTGTGCAAATGAGAAGACACACCACATCCTGTGCAGTCAAACTGCTTACCAGATAGACATCATTATAGGCATGTAGGATTTAAATAATGCAGCGATCAATGGCAGTCACACCTTCACTCCGATGTATACATGGAAAACCAAAACCAACATCAGGGATAAGGAAGCATCCAAGACCCAAAGGGTCCACAAATATATATTGCGTTTCATCAGCAAAGGGGAGACCATGAAATGCAGAGAGGAGACGACAATAGTGAAGCCCGCAAGGTATAAGCAGGGCCGGACTGGCCTACCGGGATACCGGGAAAATTCCCGGTAGGCCGCCTGCATTCAGTGCCCTGGGGGCTGCTTTTGCCTCCTGTAAGCCTAATACAAAGCAGCCGCCGCGGCCGCAAATGGCCACAGCCGCAGCCATCATCGCACTTTATAAACTATGCAGGGATGCCCTGGGGCCGCTTTGGTTGCCAGTGCCACTGTCCATGTCATGTCAGTAAAGGAGCGGCGGGTCGGCGGGTTGCGGCCGCCATGATCGCCGCCACACTTTCCTTCTCATCGGATCCAGCGCCTGCGACTCAGTGTGATCACGTCAATCTTGAGGGGAGGAGCCGAGCAAGAGAACGTCAGAACGCCGTGGTTCTTCTGCTCTATTTCCCCCTTCCAAGTTCCATCTGCCCGTGCGGCGCCAGCACCACCCACAATGTCTGTCTGCAGGCAGATCACAAGTGAGGGCACAGGAGCAGTGATCGGCGTCGGCCGCCCTCGGAGTTGGAGCACAAAATCTCATCTCAGGTGAACGCATAAAATGGAATCGGATTGTAATGAATCTCTCTCTCACCATTGCACGGTGAACCGCCCGCCCCCCCCCCTCCTCTCTCTGTCAGTGTCACCTACCTTTGCTCCTCCTGCATATTGTAATTTGTATAAAAATCTCTCTCTCACCAAGCATTGCATGGTGCCCCCCTCTCTGTCGCCTTTGCTACCCCTGCAAATTGTAATCTGGGGGGGGGGGTGTGCACCATGCAATGGTGAGAGATAGAGAGATTATTATACAGATTACAATTTGCAGGGGCAGCAAAGGTGACAGAGAGGGAGGGGTTGCGCCATGCTATGGTGAGAGTCTGAGAATTTTGCTGCCCCTGCAAATTGTAATCTGTATAATAATCTCTCTCACCATAGCATGGTTCACCCCCCCCCCCCTCTCTGTCACCTTTGCAACCCCCTCTCTCACTGTTGCACCCTCTCTCTTTCACCGTTGCACCCTCCCCGTCACTGTTGCACCCTCCCCGTCACCGTTGCACACTCTCTTTCTCTGTCCGTTGCACACTCTCTCTCTCTGTCCGTTGCGCTCTCTCTTTCTCTGTCCGTTGCACACTCTCTCTCTCTGTCCGTTGCGCTCTCTCTCTCTCTGTCCGTTGCGCTCTCTCTCTCTCTGTCCGTTGCGCTCTCTCTCTCTCTGTCCGTTGCGCTCTCTCTCTCTGTCCGTTGCGCTCTCTCTCTCTGTCCGTTGCGCTCTCTCTCTCTGTCCGTTGCGCTCTCTCTCTCTGTCCGTTGCGCTCTCTCTCTCTGTCCGTTGCGCTCTCTCTCACCGCTGCACACTCTTGCACCCTCTCTCTCTCACCGTTGCACCCCCCTCTCTCACTGTTGCACCCTCTCTCTTTCACCGTTGCACCCTCCCCGTCTCTTTCTCTCTCTCTTTCTCTCTTTTTCTCTCTCTCTCTCTTTCTCTCTCTCTTTCCCTCTCTCCCATCGTTGCACCCTCTCTCTCTCACCGTTGCACACTCTTTCTCTCTCTCACTGTTTCACCCTCTCTCTCTCTCTCCCACCCTCTCTTGGTCCGTTGCACACTCTCTCTCTCCCTCTCTGTCTGTTGTACACTCTCTCTCTCTCTCTCTCTGTCCGTTGCACACTCTCTCTCTCTCTCTCTCTGTCTGTTGCACACTCTCTCTCTCGCACACTCTCTCTCGAACACTCTCTCTGTTGCACTCACGCTCTCTCTCTCTCTGTTGCACTCACTCTCTCTCTCTCTGTCTGTTGCATACTCTCTCTCTCGCACACTCTCTCTCTCGCACACTCTCTCTGTTGCACTCACGCTCTCTCTCTCTCTGTTGCACTCACGCTCTCTCTCTCTCTCTGTCTGTTGCACTCTCTCTCTGTCCGTTGCACTCTCTCTCTCTCTCTGTCCGTTGCACTCTCTCTCTCTCTGTCCGTTGCACTCTCTCTCTCTCTCTGTCCGTTGCACTTTCTCTCTCTCTCTGTCTGTTGCACTCTCTCTCTCTCTCTGTCTGTTGCACTCTCTCTCTCTCTCTCTCTCTCTCTGTCCGTTGCACTTTTTCTCTCTCTGTCCGTTGCACTCTCTCTCTCTCACTATTGCACCCCCCCCCCTCTCTCTCTCTCTCTCTCTCTCATCGTTGCACCCTCTCTCTCACCATGGCACCCCTCTCTCTCTCACCATGGCACCCCGGCCCCTCTCTGGCTCTCTCATGGATTTCTTTCTTTTTTTTTAAAGCAGGTTTAAAATAAATGTGCATTTATAATTGTTTTGCAGAGCATTGCACCCCCTTTCTCTCTCACCATTGCAGCTCCTCTCCAGCGGATTTTTTTTTTTAATCAAATTATTTTTTTCAGGTAAAAATATGTGTTTATAATTGTTTTGGCCTACAGAGCATCTCCCTCTCCTTCTCCCTCTCCCCTTCTCCCTCTCCCTCTCCTCTATCTCTCCCTCTCCCCTTCTCCATCTCCCCTTCTCCATCTCCCCTTCTCCATCTCCCCTTCTCCATCTCCCCTTCTCCCTCTCCCTCTCCCCTTCTCCGTCTCCCTCTCCCCTTCTCTATCTCCCCTTCTCCATCTCCCCGTCTCCATCTCCCACTCTCCCCTTCTCCCTCTCCCCTTTTCCGTCTCCCTCTCCCCTTCTCTATCTCCTTTTCTCCCTCTCCCCTTCTCTATCTCCCCCTCTCCCCTTCTCCCTCTCCTCTTCTCTATCTCTCCCTCTCCCCTTCTCCCTCTCCCCTTCTCCCTCCTCTTCTCTATCTCTCCCCTTCTCCCTCTCCCCTTCTCCCTCTCTCCTTCTCCCTCTCCCCTTCTCTATCTCCCTCTCCCTCTCCCCTTCTCTATCTCCCTCTCCCCTTCTTCCTCTCCCTCCCCCCTTCTCTATCTCCCCTTCTTCCTCTCCCCTTCTCTATCTCCCCTTCTTCCTCTCCCCTTCTCTATCTCCCCTTCTTCCTCTCCCCTTCTTGCTCTCTATCTCCCCTTCTTCCTCTATCTCCCCTTCTCCCTCTATCTCCCCTTCTTCCTCTCCCTCTCCCCTTCTCTATCTCCCCTTCTTGCTCTCCCTCTCCCCTTCTTCCTCTATCTCCCCTTCTTCCTCTATCTCCCCTTCTCCCTCTATCTCCCCTTCTTCCTCTCCCTCTCCCCTTCTCTATCTCCCCTTCTTCCTCTCCCTCTCCCCTTCTCTATCTCCCCTTCTTCCTCTCCCTCTCCCCTTCTCTATCTCCCCTTCTTCCTCTCCATCTCCCCTTCTCTATCTCCCCTTCTTCCTCTCCATCTCCCCTTCTCTATCTCCCCTTCTCTATCTCCCCTTCTCTATCTCCCCTTCTCTATCTCCCCTTCTCTATCTCCCCTTCTCTATCTCCCCTTCTCTATCTCCCCTTCTTCCTCTCCCCTTCTCTATCTCCCCTTCTTCCTCTCCATCTCCCCTTCTCTATCTCCCCTTCTCTATCTCCCCTTCTTCCTCTCCCCTTCTCTATCTCCCCTTCTTCCTCTCCCCTTCTCTATCTCCCCTTCTTCCTCTCCATCTCCCCTTCTCTATCTCCCCTTCTCTATCTCCCCTTCTCTATCTCCCCTTCTCTATCTCCCCTTCTTCCTCTCCCCTTCTCTATCTCCCCTTCTTCCTCTCTATCTCCCCTTCTCTATCTCCCCTTCTTCCTCTCCCTCTCCCCTTCTCTATCTCCCCTTCTTCCTCTCCCTCTCCCCTTCTCTATCTCCCCTTCTTCCTCTCCCTCTCCCCTTCTCTATCTCCCCTTCTTCCTCTCCCTCTCCCCTTCTCTATCTCCCCTTCTTCCTCTCCCTCTCCCCTTCTCTATCTCCCCTTCTTCCTCTCCCTCTCCCCTTCTCTATCTCCCCTTCTTCCTCTCCCTCTCCCCTTCTCTATCTCCCCTTCTTCCTCTCCCTCTCCCCTTCTCTATCTCACACTCACCATTGCAGCCCCTTTCTGTCTCTCTCTCTCTCGTGGATTTTTTTTATTTTATTTTTTTCAGATAAAAATAAATGTGAATTTATAGTTGTTTTGGCCTGCAGAGAATTGCATCTCTTTCATATTGTTGCACCCCCCTCTCTCTCTGGCGTTATGTGGGGCTGGTATAATAATGTTACGGGGCTGGTATGAAATTATTTCCAGGGCTGGTTTTCATTCCCAGTCCGGCCCTGGGTATAAGCAATATGCAATTCAGGGGAGCAAAGGTATGCACAGATGGAGCTGCTGCCATGACTGGATGGCTTTCTGGTTTTACTACTCGGGTCAAGGAGGTTGCTTCCGGATGTGAGTGTACGCATTGTGTCCTCTATAGAGAAATGCTGGCTATCCGAAAAATGGCACCTGAACTGAACAACGTTTTGCAGGCTGTGATAAAAATTATCAACCACATTAAAGTACATGCCCTTAACTCACGTCTGAACAGCTCTGTGAGGAGATGGGTGCAGAGCACACACGTCTTCTCTTATACACAGAAGTGAGATGGCTTTCTAAAGGTAGATCACTTAGCAGATTGACCATCTCCTGTACCAGGTTCTGCATTTTCTGACCCTTTCCTGTACCATGTCTACAATCTCTGATCATCTTCTGTAGTATTTCTGCAATAAAGGGGGCTACAGGCACAGTAGGTCATGAGGGAGGGTGTACCTAGGCATGTTGGGTTTTTTCCTCTTTGTGTATGTCTAGGTGACCAGGGGGCAAGGGGTGAAGATGGGGAGGGGGGCGCCACAGGATTAGCTCGCACAGGGCGCCTGAGCACCTAAGGCCGGCCCTGCAGCCGGGGCTCCCAGTTCCATCTCACCCTCCCCAGCAGACTCCATGTTAATGCAGCTCTTCTGGGCTGCTCCTTGTCCCGACTCTCTCCCCTGCTCTAATTACTGATGCTGCTAGGGCGGCACTCACAACCAGGGGCAGCTGCTGCGGCTGGATTCTGAAGGGAAAAAACACAATGCCGACCAACTGTGCTCCTGACACTGGCGCCCCCTCCCCTCTGGCACCTGGGTGCAGTGCACCCTGTGCACCCAGTCTCGGATCGGCCATGCTGTGCATCTTCTGGTCCATTTTAGGTCTGAATTCAGCCCAAAATTCGATCTGAAATGGTGACTGAAGACGCACCGGACCCATACCTCTCAACATTTAAAAAAAAAAATCCACTGCGGGACAGCAGTTGTTGAGGGGGGTAAATGAAGTTGTTGATTGGGGGTTGTTGGGATATAATTAAACAATACCTACTCCATTTTTATGATTGTACAGCATCCATTTTAGAAATTGTGGAAAGAAGTAAAATTGAGAATTATATGATAGAAGGGGGTTTTTGCAAACTGCTGACTTACTATGTCTATTTATCTTTGATAATGATTTAGGAGTTTCTAGGGTAACGTGACATTTTTAGGCTGAACATAACAAAAGTAAATAAACAGTATCTAGGTGAAAGTGACATATGAGTAATGGGTAGAATTTTGGGGAGTTTCTGATTAAACTGTATCTTGATTGTATTAAAGACAGGGCCTCATGAGACGCCTTATTCAATGTGATTGACTATATATTCTGTAATGACAATAATACAAATCAGAGTTTTAAGCATCAGCCTTGCCTCCGAGTGGTGTTTTGAAGCTCTCCCTGCGCATGTCAAGGGAAGATAACAGCGGTGACATTGCCTGACAAACTTGACAGCTGACAGATAGAAACCAGAAGTCCACCAGAAGACTACAGGTGACCAGCCAGGACCCCCGTAAAGGCTCGAGTGTACCTATCAAGTGGTGTCAGAAGTCTGGGGTATCCTACAGCGGCAGAGGCCTTCGATCTTTGGTAAGGTATAAATCATATTTTCCGTGGGTCGGTCTCTCGCTGCTGTGGGATATTGGCTTGGTTGCTTGTAAGTAGGGGTGGCAGGAGCCTTGCTTAGAGAGCAAGAGCGGCTGTGGTAGCAAGGATTAGCTGTGTGGTGCTGGGTGCACATTGATTCTAGAAGAGGCCTCAGGTTTTCTTTGAGAAAACCGGATAAGAATACATTTTTGTTCATTTTTTTCTTTTTTAATTTTAAAGAATTTTTATTTTTATATTTTTTTTCTATCTGTCATTCACCCTGTTATCTGCCTTTTAAATGTTTGTCTGGGTTGTCTGTTAAATGTTATATGTAATTCATGATTTAAAGTAATTAAGTTCTTGTATTGTGCTGGAAATCATTAGAAAATATAAGTAATATAGTGCACATTATGGTATTTTAACACATTTGTTTGCTTATCTGGTTAAAGAGAGATAAGGCACCTTAGTTTGGCTTACAGCCCAGAAGGTTCAAAAGTGTAAGTCAGCTTTTGATGTATCTCTCGGAAACAAGAGGGTTAAATACATAGGGCCAGATTCAGCAACACTTGCGCTGGAGTATTTCGATATGCGCCGCGTAACTGTGAAGATGCGCCGTCGTTTCTATGTGCCCGTACCCACCAAACTAGATGCGCCCAATAACGGGTCATTTGCGACCGGCGGAACGTTCCGACACCAGAGTATCGTCAGCGCTTAATTTCGCTTGGCGCATCAGTCGCGCCTATTGATTTCCCCTGCAAATATGCAAATGAGGGAGATTTCCCAATTCACGAACGGATTAGCACCATACGCTGGCTACATGCGCCGCGCGTATCTCGTCCGTCCGGCGCAAAGTTATTTCTACAAATAGCTGCTTTATCTTTACTCCAGACGGTCACAGGTCAGCAGGAGAGCAGCTACAGCAGCGTTACCGACGATAAGAGCTAGCTGAGCACCCCCACTTGCAGGACAACACCTCTGTCCATGCTTGTCTGTCAAATTTTACAGCCATGGAGGAAGACATCATAGGTCTCCATAGCCGAGATGACGGCTGACAGCTCCTGGCCATTAAAGTTCAGCTTTCTCCTGTGTGTTTGCGGGGAACGGGAGCAGCCATCTCAGAACAAAAGTAACATCACTGCGGGGAGGGGGAGCAGGATATACTTTAGTGCCGGAATGGCGCTTCTACGGGCGCATTTAAACGCCCAACGGAAGGCATTGCGCTGACGTTTCCCGTGCAGTGGTGCCGACGGAAGTTGTGAGCATGCGCATAAAGGGGGCGAGTGGAGCCTCACTCACTGCGCATGCTCCGTGGTTGATGCGCTGAACGTAAGCCTCTGCGCTGGGCTCCGCCCATCATTTACATATGATCACACCCACTTCCCCTTGCGTCGGGTTACGCCAGCGCATTATCGTTACTCTGGCGCAAGTTTACGCGCAACTGCTATGTGAATAACAGTACTTGCGCTGAAAGGGTCGTCAGAGTAACGTAAATGAGAAGCGTTACTCCAGAGCAAAGATGCTCCCATCTACCTGAATCTGGCCCATAAGGTCTGCTGGGTGCACTAGTGCTATAAGAAAAAGTTTTGACTTTGAAATACTTTTACTGGGTAAGTGCATTTATATTTTTACTTTAACTATTAAGGATATTTGTACTTTGAATTATAGAAGTTGGCTAAGTATCAAGTTGTATAATGGGCAATGTGGTTAACAAATGGGAAAAGAATGATACAGCTTTAAAACAAAAATTAAATATAGGACTCAAGCGAACATTCCAGGTAAAGCAGGAAGGAAACCAGGTGGAATTATTACACCAAAGGCTTTAGAAAATGAAACACCTGCAGGCTTTGTAGAGAGATATGCAGGATCCTTCTATATTGTACTTTTCTTGCACCATTTAGTAGAATACACTCAAGACAAGTTTGGTTTTGAGCCATTTCCTAAACAATGTTCCTTTTTGCCATGTCATAAAAACATGATAAAGGGACTGTGTTTGGGCGATAAAGATGCCTTCCTCTATTATACTGGGGATTCTTAATGGGACAGAAAATATATGTGCAAATGTGCGAAAGCCTGGGTTAAACTGGCTTCATATTATAGGCTTTCCATCACTAGTGATGATAACAAAGCTTCACTGGCTAAATCTTAAGGCTATGAGGAAATCCCCATTAGATGTCTCAAAGAAAACGCAGAGCAGAGAGGGCTATGGCACATTAAGGGTGCATGACTGCACCTCCTCCTTAGGTTTCATCAGTATATCCTAGCCTTCCTAGTGTGAGGCCTGGGAATAATGATGATGAAGAGGACGAGATCTGTCTGTATGTGGCTTCTTTGAGAATGACACAACAGCAGAAGGAAATGTAGTCGGTGAAGAAGAGGAAGAGGATGATGAGGAACCTGTTACTCATCGTCTGTCTTCTATTCATAGGCCCTCAAAGGTCTCAGCTGCACCTGTCTATGGAGGAGCTGCTACTGCTTTTGCAATAGAAAGGTAAGTCTACGTCTTCACAGATGGCAGACAAGAGTTTAAAGAAATCATCCCCTATGGATGATGGTCACCTGAAAACTAGAGCACAGGCAAGAGAGGAAGAAGTGGAAAAAAAGCACTAGCAGTGTTGCTGGCGCTGACAGAATAAGAAATATCAGTACCAGCAGAAGGTGAGTAGAGGTAACATGAACAGAAATCTGGGAAGATTTTTTCCAAGAGGTGGTATTAATGAGCAATGTCTCGTGTGGGCAGATTGGTCATTGAAAGAAAATGAATATCCTAAGAATAGACCGAAACACATGGCCAATCAACAGCAGGATACCAGGCAACCATTCTCAGAGTAGTCCGTTTTCCCATTGATTGGCAAAACGGAAGGAAACCCAATACATCTCTAATCTATGTGAAACAATAGTTTCACTTAGTAAAGAGAAGGAGGAGGGCATTTACACATGTCATAAGTAGGGATGAGCCGAAATCCCCCGGGTTCGGTTTGCACCAGAACGTTCGAACAGACCGCGGGTTCGCACGAATATTTCAAACCCCATTGAAGTCTATGGGACCCGAACGTTCAAATTCAAAAACGGTCATTTTAAAGACCAAAATTCAATTAAATGTTGGAAAACGTCGTTCAGAACCCGGGTCTTGCCCCAGGGAACATGTATCAATGGAATTGTTTTTTTTTAAACGGCCGTTTTTTCCAGAGCAGCCATTTTAATGATGCTTAAAGTGAAAAAAAAAAATCCTATAAATATCACACCTGCTGGGTGTCTATAGTAGTGGCACGTGTTTAGAAATGTCCCTGCACAACATGAGAGGACTATAAAAAAAAGTAATTAATGCTACTTGCGCAAGTTCTCTGTGGCAACATTATGTCGAATATTTTAGCGGTGGTGGGGGGCCATTATTGTTTTGTGAAAGAATTTTTTTAGAAAAAAGGGCACCCCTCAAACATACTGTAATTGGAGCGCAACAAGGAGCCACGTGCAAGTGACACTAACTGCGCTCAGGTGGTATATAACAGCACAGTCGCGGTGACACTAACTGCGCTCAGGTGGTATATAACAGCACAGGTGCGGTGACACTAAATGAGCTCAGGTGGTATATAACAGCACAGGTGCGGTGACACTAAATGAGCTCAGGTGGTATATAACAGCACAGGTGCGGTGACACTAACTGCGCTCAGGTGGTATATTACAGCACACGTACAGTGACACTAACTGCGCTCAGGTGGTATATTACAGCACACGTACAGTGACACTAACTGCGCTCAGGTGGTATATAACAGCACAGGTGCGGTGACACTAAATGAGCTCAGGTGGTATATAACAGCACAGGTGCGGTGACACTAAATGAGCTCAGGTGGTATATAACAGCACAGGTGCGGTGACACTAACTGCGCTCAGGTGGTATATTACAGCACACGTACAGTGACACTAACTGCGCTCAGGTGGTATATTACAGCACACGTACAGTGACACTAACTGCGCTCAGGTGGTATATAACAGCACAGGTGCGGTGACACTAACTGCGCTCAGGTGATATATAACAGCACACATACAGTGACACTAACTGCGCTCAGGTGGTATATAACAGCACAGGTGCGGTTACACCAAATGAGCTCAGGTGGTATATAACAGCACAGGTGCGGTGACACTAACTGCGCTCAGGTGGTATATTACAGCACACGTACAGTGACACTAACTGCGCTCAGGTGGTATATAACAGCACAGGTGCGGTGACACCAAATGAGCTCAGGTGGTATATAACAGCACAGGTGCGGTGACACTAACTGTGCTCAGGTGGTATATAACAGCACAGGTGCGGTGACACTAACTGCGCTCAGGTGGTATATTACAGCACACGTACAGTGACACTAACTGCGCTCAGGTGGTATATAACAGCACACGTACAGTGACACTAACTGCGCTCAGGTGGTATATAACAGCACACGTACAGTGACACTAACTGCGCTCAGGTGGTATGTAACAGCACACGCGCGGTGACACCAAATGCGCTCAGGTGGTATGTAACAGCACACGTGTGGTGACACCAAATGCGCTCAGGTGGTATGTAACAGCACACGTGTGGTTACACCAAATGCGCTCAGGTGATATGTAACAGCACACGCACAGTCAGAGCGACTGCGTTTCTGTGCAATTCAATAGCCCAGTTGCATTAACAGCAACTACTTTTCTGTGCAAATAAATAGCACACTTGCAGTTACAGGTAATGCGTCTATGTGCAATTAACTAGCACACGTTGACTAACACGGAGTACTATGTTTAAGGTAAACCCTAATGCAGGCAATACAACATGTTAGAGAACTGCATCAAGCACAATCTCCTGCCTGACAGATACTAATAGCAGAACTAGCCAAGCTATACAGTTTATAAATATATTGACAACTCCTATATTCTCTACAAACTGTACATATAACTATACTGACTACTAGCCTTCCTGATCTATCTATCTATCTATCTATCTGAAAAGACACTGTGTCTCTATCTATCTATCTCTCTCTCTAACTGTCTGTCTGACTTCTCTGTAAAGCAAGCCGGAACACACTACACGTGGCCGCCCGGGAGGCGGCCTTTTATAGTGTGGGGCGTGTGCTAAAGCCCTGAGCCCTAATTGGCCAAAGCACCCAGGCTTTGGCCAATTAGGTCTCTTCATTTTTTGGGGGCTGTGATTGGCCAAGCATGCGCGGTCATGGTGCATGCTTGGCCAATCATCAGCGCGCAACGCCGCAGTGAATTATGGGCCGTTGCGCGTCATTCGAATTTGGCGCAAATAACCCGTTTTGTTCGTTTTCGACGAACGATCGAACGGGCAATGTTAGATGCGAACATGTGTTCGATGTGAACATGTGTTCGCATCGAACCCAAAGCTCATCCCTAATCACCAAAGTATCAGCCAATAAGATGTCTACAGAGAGGTCAGGTGATAAAAAGGGGAAGACCCCAAAATGGAAGGCGTGTGTGGCAGGCGCAGCACTATGAAGTGCCTCATGCGCTGTGGCATTAAAAGAATTGTGATACCTCTGACTTTTCAGTCCAACAAGACTGTCTATTACTCTGAAATTCCTCTAGTGCCGTTCTATGGAAGCAGTAGGTTTAAAAAGCACAACAAATGCTTAAAATAACTTCTTTAATAACTTCACTTTTCTTCCTATAAAATACTGCTGCTTTGCAGCAGACAGTCCATGTACAAAAACACGTGATGAATAATTATAACAGGAAATGGTGGTTCAAATATTCAATCTTGTCATTTAACATAAGATGGTGGATATATTTATTTCTTCAGTATTTACTCTCTCTCTCTCTCTCTCTCTGTAAGTTATCAAAACATTCTCTGATTTCTCTGAAAGGTATAACTGTGGCTTGCAGGGTTAGCTTAGTTTGGGTTGAAGGTATGGTATGATGAGTGGTTCGGTATGAAGCTTTGGTTCAGTATGATATGGTTTGGGTTTAATATGGTTTGGGTTTGGTAAAACTACAAGTGAACACACAGCTAGATCAGTATACATTTCTAATCACACTATTTACAATAAGAACATGTATTTATAACTGTGTCACATACCTAAATTTGCCCTTTGCTTCCATAAAACTGATCTCTGTATGTCTGCTTGCTCTGCTCTGCTGTCTGCATGTGGAAAAGAATCTGCATACCATGTGCTGGAAACTTCCTGACAGCATAGAATGCAAAGCTGGCTGTGATCCGACCCACGGATAAAGGGGGTGGTCTTGTGGCATTAAGTAAGGCCTACTACCACGAACAAATGAATAGATTACTTAGTGATCATCACACCTACCTGATATTACGCGGTAACCCTATGGTCAATTTTAAAAACGAGTTACATATTTTGATAGAGGATGGCAAAACACGAGGCATTTTGATTAATAAGGAGGCGGCATATTTGGATCCCCACCATTGCCGCACTCCTATTATATATTTTCTACCCAAATTACATAAAGATGCTGTATGTCCCCCGGGCCGTCCTATTGTTAATGGGATCGACTCAGTGACCTCTAGGGTTGGCCAATATTTGGATTTTTCTTGCAACCCTTGGTGCGTAGTATGCCTGCGTACCTTAGGGACACAAAGCAAATAATCCAAATACTCGAGTCCATCCCTTGTACCCGTGATACTATTCTAGTCACGGCTGATGTGGGCTCCCTGTACACAATTATCGGGCATGAAGCAGCCCTTTCTTCAGTACAGTGGGCGTTGGAGTCCACTGAACTTAGCCATGATAATATTAATTTTTTGTTGGAAGGCCTTAAATTCTGTCTACTAAAGAATTATTTTTGGTATGATAGAGACTTTTATTTGCAGCAATGTGGTATTGCCATGGGAGCCCGTTTCGCTCCGAGTGTGGCTAACATCTTTATGGCCCACTGGGAGCGAGACGTGGTGTTCCATGACAGACCTCCTCAGCTTGTCTGTTATCGGAGGTATATTGACGAACTGATCTTGATATGGGAGGGTGATCTATTATCATTGCAGTCCTTCATGGATAAATTGAATGCTAACACCAAGAATATAGTCCTGACTTGGACAGTGTCCCATCTTAAGATTAATTTTCTTGACTTGGAAATTTTTAAGTCAGAAAATAGGTTGTATACTAAGAATCATTTTAAATCTGTAGACCGGAATGGATATATACCTATTACTAGCTGTCACCACCATCTATGGCTGTGTAACATCCCACGTGGGCAGTTTGTACGGCTATGTAGGAATTGCACTAGTCAAACTGATTATCTATTGCAGTCCCAAGAGCTTGCTACCAGATTTGTAGCTAAAGGCTATTCTCGTCCTTCTATCTTGCAGGAAATAGAGAAAGTCAATGCTCTTGATAGGAACACTATAGTTGCTGACAAAGTGGCCAATGTTGATAAGGATCAAGCTAACTACAAAATGTTGTTGGATTTCAACATACATCACAAGAAATTTGAAAGAATTGTTGCCAAACACTGGCCGATTCTAAAAGGTGATGGTGTGTTGGGCCCGGTCCTACCGGACAGTCCCCAATTAATTTAAAAAAAGGCTCCTTCATTAAGAGATAGTTTGGCCCCTGGAGTGATTGATCCCCCCCACCAGGGCCCAGCCTAAACTTTTTAACTTTCTCTCTGGTTTTTATGCGTGTGGCCGTTGTGCAACTTGTAAACATGTTAGGCAGACTATCAAGAAGAGAAAGAGCTTTTGTTCTAATGTCACAAAAAAAGAGTACCCAATTAAGCAACTGATCACATGTGCTACGGAAGGTGTAGTTTACATGCTAGAGTGTGATTGTGGTCTGCAATATGTTGGACGCACCTCTCGCGCATTGCATGTGCGTATTGGTGAACACATTAGTAACATAAAAAGAGGAATCGGAAGCCATAGTGTTTCCAAACATTTTAGACAATGTCACCATAGGGACCCCCGTGCGCTGAAATTCTGGGGTATTGAAAAAGTGGATAAGCACTGGAGGGGTGGACACTATATCCGTCGCATAAGCCAACGTGAATCTTTCTGGATATATGAGACGAAGGTTTCCTCAGCTTCTGGTCTCAACGTTGAGTTTGACCTTAATTGTTTTATATCCAATAGATAGTATTAGATTTTAAATATTATTTTTTAATATCTATTTGACTTATATGGCTATTCTGATATTTTATTTTATTTTATATTTACTTTTATTATATATATATCATTTTTATATATATTTTTTAGATTGTGTGTCTAGTATCTACTTTTTGTGTAATTTGAAACTTTCAATTACTGTATCTGATTATTTATGTTGTATTATCTGCAGGTTTTATTATATACGATAAATTGCAGTATACTCTTGTGAGTGTGCGGTGTGTGCAATCGTGGATGACGTCTTCTTAATGTGCGATCATTTCTGAGGTCTTCTTAATAGAGATCTCGTATGGGGCATTTGAGTTTTTAATATGTGTCTTAAATATATTTTTCTTTTTTTGTTTGGTGTTCCTTCGTCCCTGGCTGCGCTATTGCGCTGACTGTGCTTGAAGCTATGTTGGCTCTGCATTGATCCAAGGGAAGCGTGTTCACCATGAAGAGGCGTTGAGTCTAATTTGCTTTTGGTTGCTCTGACAACCGATAGCTACTTAATGCAAGCAGCGGGACGTCTGCACTGTTGCTTCCTACCCCACGCTGATGAAGTCCCGCCTAGAGGACGTAACAACATACGAGGGGGGAGTTACATGCGTGACGTCACCCGCGACTGCACACTGCACACCGTGTGTTCCTATTACCTGTTGGTGTATCCTGGCTGTTTTGCCTTTTACCTAGCACTCAGGAACGAGTGCTTTTTATGTAAGTGTATTACTTTTATGCATTAAATTTTGAGTATGCTTCAGAGAGCACTAGATTCCTTTCATTCATTTCTTTGCATAATCGTAACTGACGCTGTGTCCACTGATGCCGCAATGAGTGATCCACTGCTGGATTGATCGGATGATTAAGGAGGTTCTGGTTATTATATGCTGTTTGACCTGTTTGGTCTATGCAATAAGGTGAGAGGCCATTCTTACCTTTCTCGGTGGAGGTTTCTTCTGATTAGCACTGCCAAGGGTGTCTCCTTGAGTATTTTCTTTTGTGGTTCTGGGGGATTGTTCATCTCTTCTTGATCCTGTTAGTGGTGCATTCTTGACTCTTGAAGCATGGATCCAGCTTCTGTAGTTGTTTGACAAGAGCTTTGTCATCTGTTAGGAAAGGGTGGGTCGGCTCACCTGCTGGAAGTGGAAAGGATAGAGACACATCACCATATACCAAGGTCAATTTCTCAATCAACTTAACCACACACTCCTGTTGTATAACCTTTAAATCTCCTACTTGTAACTGGGGTGTCCCTCTAACCCAAGGATTGGGAAATAGCCTGAGGATCTCAAAAGGGGATAACTTTGTGGTTTTATTTGGGGTCATCCTGATCTCTGCAAGTACAGCGGGTAAATGTTCGATCCAATTATTCATTCGTTCAACAATCCCTGAACTCTGCGGATGATATGGGATGTGGAACTTCCAATCAATGGCCAGTAGCCTGCTAATGTGTTGTGTCAATGCTGCAGTGAATGCTGGTCCTTTGTCACTATCTATGACAATGGGGGAACCATATCTCGGAATCCATTCCTTACTCAGAATTTTCGCAACTGTCTTAGCGCTTTCTCTCACTGTATGGATTCCTTCCACCCCCTTCGAGAACTTATCCGCAATGACCAAAAGATATTTAAAACCACCCTTGGCTACTGGCATGTGTGTGAAATCAATCTGTAATTCCTGCATTGGGCCTTGGGGGGCTGGTAAGTGATCCAAAGCTCCTACCTTTTTCCCTTGTACATTGTTTCGTGCACAAGTCAGGCATCTAGAAAGCTGTGCATCAACTAGATTCCACAGATCTCTACACACGAAATGCCTGGAAATGGCAATTAATGTGTTCTTTTTACCCTTGTGTCCAAATCCATGGTAATGAGAAATGAACAGGGGAGCAGCCGCCCTTGGGAGTCCATACTTACCTATACCTCCCTCCTCGTTGGCCCACAGACCAAACTGGTCTTGGGACAACCCATTTTTTGACCAGAATTTCACATCATCCTTAGTGGCCAAAGCTTGCAGATGAGCAAGGTCAGTATCCTCTACAAGAGATGGTATTACAAATTTAGACATGAGCATGTATGCAAGACAGACTGGTTTTGTGGCAATTTCTTTGGCAACCTGATTAGCAAATCTGTTCCCTAGGGCAACTTTGTCTTTCCCTGACGTACGGGCCTGACATTTAATAACAGTAATTTTCGCAGGGAGCATTATTGCCGTTAAAAGGTCCTGTATAAGGTCAGAATGAGAGATTCCTTTCCCATCCGCCGTTACGAATCCCCGCTTCTGCCAGATCTTGGCAAAGTCGTGGACCGCACTGAACGCATATCGCGAGTCCGTGTAAATATTTACCTCCTTGTCTTTAAACAACTGGCAAGCTCGTATCAAAGCAACTAACTCAGCTGCTTGAGCCGACGGGTAGGGTATTGAGTTAGCCTTAATCACTCTGCCGGGTAACTGGACAACTGTGTATCCTGTATGAAAAATATTGTCATTGGGCCTTGTGCAGGAACCGTCTACAAAAACATCCTCTGCTCCACTTATTGGGGTCTCTATTAAGTCAGGCCTCTTGTATGACTTTCATGCATTCATGTACCTCAAGTGTATGGTCATCAGAGTGTGTTATCATGGCATGTAGGAAAGCAATGGGGACCGAATTTGGCGGAGAGTACTTGATCTCCAAATTGGCAGACAAAGTGAGAATTACTTCGTATCCAGAATTGTGCTGTGCAGTCATGTGCTGGGTGGTGTTATTCCTAAGGACATGTATCACTTGATGTGTTGTGTGCAGAATGGTATTGTGTGAAAGGGTAAGTGTTTGAGCACTTTCTACTGCCATTGCACAGGCAGCTACAGCTCTCAAGCATGCTGGCATACCTTGGACAGATATGGGCATCATTCTGAAGAGAAAAGCAGTTGATCTCATAGAGCTACCGTGTGCCTGGGCCAGGACTGCCGGCAATACCGCTACCCCCCCCCCCTCTCTGCAGTACAAATGAAATGTCAAGCTGTAGACAAGGTGATGCAACAAGAAGATTCTTTACAGTCTTATATGATTTGTAATCATCAGTCCATTGCAATTTTGTAGGTTGATTCTGGGTGGTGGCTGCCCAAAGAATGTAATCATAGTGAGAACTGTCTGGTATCCATTGTCTGCAATAAGTAATCATGACAAGAAAAGTCATAATTTTTGCTTTTGTAGATGGTTTTTACCCAGTCTGGAGAGAGCTGTCTTTACCCACAGGAGAGGAGAAATCCCAAGTACTTCACAGTTTTCTTTGCAATATTGAATTTTGCTTTTGGAGGCTTTGTGTCCTGCCTTGTTTCATTAAAGAAATAGAGTCTATTTGGCATCCCTTTAGATCAGCATTGATAAGGAGAAGATCTACATACTGCAGGAGAGTGGAGCTGCAAAGGGGAGCCCAAGACCCTGAGCCACTACAGAGTATACTGCAGGGGAGTCCACAAAGCCTTGTGGAAGTCTCACCCAGGTCATCTGAACTTTTTTAAAGCTAAAGGCCATTAGAGGTTGGGTTTCTTCATCGATTGGAATAGAGAAAAAGGCGTTTGAAAGCTCAATGACCGTGAAATATTCAGCATCCCGTGGTATAGATGTTATCAATGAGTTAACATCAGGTTGTATGATGTTGTATGATGTATGTACAGGTTGTATGATGTTGTATGATGTATGTACAGGTTGTATGATGTTGTATGATGTATGTACAGGTTGTATGATGTTGTTTATGGCTCTGAGATCTTGTGTGAACCTATAACCTCCCTTGGGCTTTGGTATAGGATTTATGGGTGTATTGTAGGGAGATACAGTGAGTTTTACCACGCCACTGTTGAGAAAATCTCTTATGACTAGGGATGAGCTTCGTGTTCGATGCGAACACATGTTCGCATTGAACATTGGCCGTTCGATCGTTCGTCGAAAACAAACAAATTGGGTAGTTTGCGCCAAATTCGAATGACCCATAATTCACTGCGGCGTTGCGTGCTGATGATTGGCCAAGTCTGGGTTCTTTGGCCAATTAGGGCTCAGGGCTTTAGCACACGCCCCACACTATAAAAGGCCACCTCCCGGGCGGCCTCGTGTAGTGTGTTCTGGCTTGCTTAGAGAAGTGAGACAGACAGAGAGAGAGAGAGAGAGAGAGAGAGAGAGATATAGATAGATAGAGACACAGTGTCCCAGATTCACAGAGCGATTAAGCCTGCGCAACAGGAGATGCGCGTGCGTAAGTCGAAATGTGCGCGTGCGTTTCGATGCACGGCATCCCCAGAACGAGATACGGAAAAAATCTACTTTTTTTTGTCCCGCGTAATTTTGTTAGACTGGCGCATCCGTCCGTGCAAAAGTGCGCTAGACAGACCATTGATTTGCTAGTCAAATATGCTAATGAGGGACTTGCGGGGATCCACAAAAGAACGTTGGGGCAGCGCAGGCGACGCAGTGTGCGCAACAGCAAAATGTCCTGTCTAGAGCATATAAAAGCTGGTCTAAAAAAGAAAAAAAGTCTACTTGTTAGATAAAGCAACACTGTTAGTGAGGAGCTCAGCAGTCACACGTGTTGCACAACAATCTGTATGCCAACATGCCAGGGGCATCGTCGCACATAGCTATACTACTGACTTTAGATGAACAAAGAAGGATGAGGGCACGGAGGATGGCACGGAGGATGGCACGGGAGAGGATATACCGCACCCGCATAGACCTGTTTGGCGTGAGTGATTCTGAGGTGTTTCGCATCTTCAGATTCACCCCTCATGTCATCCTGGAATTAACCACAACCCTGCAGGGTGACATCACCAGCCCAACACAACGCTCACATGCAGTGCAGCCACTGGTCAAGGTCATGGCAACACTTCATGTCCTTGCCAGTGGCTCTTTTCAGCGTACAAGTGGAGTGGTGGCTGGGATGTCACAATCCTCCATGAGCAGATGTGTGCACCAGGTTGTCCCTGCAATCCTCAGACGCATGGCCAACCAAATCATCAAACCCACCACTGAGGAGCTGCGACTGAAGGCAATGACAGATTTCTATAGAATTGCCAGATTCCCACACACTGTGGGGGCCATTGATTGCACACATGTGGCACTCCAGCCCCCCCCAGGAGACAGAGCACATGTACCGCAATCGGAAGCATTGGCATTCCATCAATGTACAGGTGATAGTCGATGCCCAAGGCCTCATATGGCACGTCCGTGCCAAACACCCAGGGTCCAGCCATGACAGCTACATATACAATCAATGCCACATCCGAATGGAATTCGAACAGAACGTGTATGGGGACACCTGGCTGGTTGGTGAGTGACATGGGAGTCAGGCATGACTATCCCCTCCCATGATGCACATCACAAGGGGCACATGCATGACTAACATCCTCCTGTCTTTTCCCTTACAGGTGACTCTGCATATGCACTGGGACCCCATCTCATGACTGCTATCCGGAACCCCCAAACCCCAGGAGAGGAAAGATACAATCAAGCACATGCCCAAACACGAGCAGTGGTGGAGAGCACCTTTGGCCTCCTAAAGTCACGTTTCCGATGCCTGGATAAGTCTGGGGGTACCCTCTTGTATTCCCCAAACTTCGTGTGCCAGATCATCGGTGCATGTTGCATGCTGCACAACTTCGCAGAAAGAAAGGGCCTGCAGATTGGCCTACGTAATGACCTGACCCCTGAACCAGACAATCCCCCCTAACTGAGGCTACCCCATCTTCTGAGGGTAGAGCAGCCAGGAGACAACTCACATTAGGCATCTTTGCACGTTAAACACACACATTAATCATGGCACAATGAGAATGCATGCATGCACACCACTGTGGTCCCTAGCACACACACCCCACATCCACATCAAATTGGATTGGCACCAGTCCAACATGCAGGACTTGTGAGCAGCAACGCCACGCCAAGGCTCCAATTATGTCACTGTACATTCATACACCATTCACACGGACCTGGGGATCACTTCTCCCTGGTCCTGGGGAACCCTTCTCCACCAAAATTGAGGGTGACACCCCTTTTCCGGCAGGAATGTCACCCCCACATTCAAACAGCATTCACAACCCAAAAAAAATAAAATTACCTGCAAAAGCAAAAAATTTCCAGCAAAAAAAAAAAGGGGAAAAAAAATTAATGCCCTTTGCGTGAGCCACGCCTGGGGCGCCCCCGGCCACGGCCCCGGCTTCTTAGGGGAGTCTCATGGGGAGGGGTAAAACCGGGGAAGGAGGAGCAGCCCCTGATCTCTGCCCACCTGGCGGCCTGCCCTCCAAGGCCACGGCTATTCTGTCCAGGGCAGCACCAAGTGTTGCCGTGTTGGCCTGGATAGCCAGGGTAAGGGCCCTCACATCCTGCCCAACACCTGCTGATGTCGTCTGCAGTTCGTCTGCAGTTCGTTTAGGCAGGTTGTGAAAGCCCGGGAGTGGGAGTCCAGGTTCCCCAGCGTATCCTTGATGGAGGACAGGCTCTCCTCCATCCGCACCAATGTCTGGCTGACCTGTCCCAGACAATGTCTGGAGGAACTGGTCCCTTCTCAGAGTGGCGGGCAGGAGATCGGCCAACCCCCTGGTGTTCTGGGATGAAATCCTGCCTCCAACTGATGCTTGTGGCCGGGGAGAAGGGGAGGCCCTTGTGAGGGGAGCTATGTTGGGGGAGGAGGGGGGGGCTCCCCCTTAGGGAGGGCTGCCTGCTGCCAGCCAGAGGGGAAGAGTCCTCAAAAACCAAACGTCCAGTGCCTGACATGGACTCCTCCTCCTCATGATTCTCCTCCTCCTCATGATTCTCCTCCTCCTCTTGAACCTCCTCCGCGGACTCCGGCCTTGTTGGGGGGGCCTCATTAGGCTGCTGTCCTGGGGTTGGTGCGGTCAGGCCAGATGGCCCTGCACCCTCCTGCACATCTGTGGATGACACAAAACATTCACAGGTTGGAGGATCCACACACTTGCCACATATTCCCTTTCACCCCCTCCCCCACACATGCTACACACCTGATATTAAAAAAAATACTTACCTGGCACCACGGGCTCCGGACTTGAGTCAAAGCCGGGCAGGCCCTCAACTTCATGTCGATGAAAGGTCAGGGCCACCGCACGCTCCTCCGCTGTCAGCCTAATACGGCATGGTGGGCCCCCTCCTGTGCCCCTGGCATGGGCATGCATTCTGGCCAGCTTCTGTTTGACCAGACGCCGGAGGTCATTGATTTTTTTGTCAATCCCAGACCGGGTCCGTGTCTCCCCCTGCCCCGCTGAATTGACCTGCTCAGTGATCCTATACAAAATCTCCCTCCTCCTGGCCGGGGTGGTGTTGGCACTGTCCGGGCCGTGGAGGTAACGCCCATACTCGCTAATGGCCCGGGCAAGAATCTGTTTTTCCACAACTGTAAAATTGAGCTTTCGTTTTCTCTCTGTCATCCTTCCAAAAAAACTCAGTCCCAGTCAACAAAATTCACTCACAAAAACAAGCACAACCAATCAAGCAAGAACACACACAAAGACAAAACTACTCAGCAAGAAACAGTCACAAAAAAACAAAACAAAAATACAGCAGGAAAACAAACGAACAGAAATATATCAATCAAACAAACAGTCTCTCAAACACTTATCAAAAAACACTTTCAAAGATCTACTAACAAACACCTGATCACACAGAACACTAATCTGACAACTACAAAACACAACGCAACGAACAATAGGACAAAAGCACTTGGTTAAATGGGAAGGGACACAAAGGGATGTACTTTTGCAATGCAAGTGCGTTTGTGTGTGTCTATTTATGCTGTTTGCGTAGTTCACAACGTTTCCCTAGTCCATTTCCAATTTCACTGATTGTGCCGCTCCCGAGTTGTGAGCATGCGCACAGCGGAGCTGACATGGTCTGCTTCAAGCGCGCATGCGCGAGCCGGCCGGCCCTTCATTTGCATGGGGTCACGGCTCATTTCAATGTAACACGCCCACGTCCCTCCCAATTTGTATTACTCCTCCTTACGCCTCTGAAAAAACGTTACGTATGCGCAATTTTCTGCGCAAAAGCTACGAGAATAGGGTGATTACGCGGCAAAATTGCGCAAGTCTAACGTAAAGGCGGTGCGCTACGCCGGTCCAATAATGCGCAGATGTACCTGAATCTGGGCCAGTGTCTTTTCACATAGATAGATAGATAGATCAGGGAGGCTACTAGTCAGTATAGTTACATGTACAGTTTGTAGAGAATATATTCACATCCCTAGGAGTTGTCAATATATTTATAAACTATATAGCTTAGCTAGTTCTGCTATTAGTATCTGTCAGGCAGGAGATTGTGCTTGATGCTCTAACGTGTTAGTGTACACATGTTAGTTCATTGCACATAGACGCATTACCTGTTACTGCACGTGTGCTATTTATTTGCACAGAAAGGCAGTTGCTGTTAATGCAAGTGGGCTATTGAATTGCACAGAAAGGCAGTTGCTCTGACTGTGCGTGTGCTGTTCAATACCACCTTAGCGCATTTGGTGTCACCGTACGTGTGCTGTTACATACCACCTGAGCGCATTTGGGGTCACCGCACGTGTGCTGTTACATACCACCTTAGCGCATTTGGTGTCACCGCACGTGTGCTGTTACATACCACCTGAGCGCATTTGGGGTCACCGCATGTGTGCTGTTACATACCACCTTAGCGCATTTGGTGTCACCGCACGTGTGCTGTTACATACCACCTGAGCGCAGTTAGTGTCACCGCACCTGTGCTGTTATATACCACCTGAGCTCATTTGGTGTCACTGCACCTGTGCTGTTATATACCACCTGAGCTCATTTGGTGTCACCGCACCTGTGCTGTTATATACCACCTGAGCGCAGTTAGTGTCACTTGCACGTGGCTCCTTGTTGCGCTCCAATTACAGTATGTTTGAGGGGGTGCCCTTTTTTCTAAAAATTTTCTTTCACAAAACAATAATGGCCCCCCACCACCGCTAAAATATTCGACATAATCTTGCCACACAGAACTTGCGCAAGTAGCATTAATTACTTTTTTTTTGGTCCTCTCATGTTGTGCAGGGACATCTCTAAACATGTGCCACTACTATAGACACCCAGCAGGTGTGATATTTATAGGATTTTTTTTTTTTTTCACTTTAAGCATCATTAAAATGGCTGCTCCGGAAAAAACGGCCGTTTTAAAAAAAAACATTTCCATTGATACATGTTCCCTGGGGCAAGACCCGGGTTCTGAATGACGTTTTCCAACATTTATTTGAATTTTGGTCTTTAAAACAACCGTTTTTGAATTCGAACGTTCGGGTCCCATAGACTTCAATGGGTTCGAAATATTTGTGCGAACCCGCGGTCTGTTCGAACACCTGGGGGTGTTCGGCTCATCCCTACTTATGACATGTGTAATGCCCTCCTCCTTCTCTTTACTAAGTGAAACTATTGTTTCACATAGATTAGAGATGTATTGGGTTTCCTTCCGTTTTGCCAATCAATGGGAAAACGGACCACTCTGAGAATGGTTGCCTGGTATCCTGCTGTTGATTGGGCATGTGTTTCTGTCTATTCTTAGGATATTCATTTTCTTTCAATGACCAATCTGCCCACACGAGACATTGCTCATTAATACCACCTCTTAGAAAAAATCTTCCCAGATTTCTGTTCATGTTACCTCTACTCACCTTCTGCTGGTACTGATATTTCTTATTCTGTGAGCGCCAGCAACACTGCTAGTGCTTTTTTTCACTTCTTCCTCTCTTGCCTGCGCTCTAGTTTTCACGTGACCATCATCCATAGGGGATGATTTCTTTAAACTCTTGTCTGCCATCTGTGAAGACGTAGACGTACCTTTCTATTGCAAAAGCAGTAGCAGCTCCTCCATAGACAGGTGCAGCTGAGACCTTTGAGCAGGGGAGGACTGGCAGCCTTAGGCCTGGGGGGCAAGTCCAGTCAGGTGGCCCATTGTTGGTCAAGTCTGCTGGCGGTAGGGTTTCCACCTTTTTTTCAAGCCAAACCCGAACACTTTCGTCGCGCACAGCAATTTTTTTAAGCCTACCCTAAAGGTGGACACTGTCAGCCAGTAGGGCAGAGGAAAGTGTCAGTAGGGCAGTGGACGGTGTCAGTAGAGCAGTGGACGGTGTCAGTAGAGCAGTGGACGGTGTCAGTAGAGCAGTGGACGGTGTCAGTAGGGCAGTGGACGGTGTCAGTAGGGCAGTGGACGGTGTCAGTAGGGCAGTGGACGGTGTCAGTAGGGCAGTGGACGGTGTCAGTAGAGCAGTGGACGGTGTCAGTAGAGCAGTGGACGGTGTCAGCAGCATTTTAATTACAAAAAAAATTCAAAAGCAATCCACAGGCATCCCACAACAGATTAATATCAGTGCCTGTGCCCCCCCCCCCCCAATAGAGACCTCCTTTACAGCGAGACAAAAAAAAACGTACCTTCCAGGAGCCGCTGCAAAGATGTGTGTGTGAACCTGTAAGTAGGCGGGGTCTGTAATACCACGCTTTCTCCTGCAAAAGCATCGCTGGTTGCTAGGACATGGTTCAGTGGCCATCCATTTACTGTCTCGGGTGGCATCGGTTTCGGCAGCTGGGTGGGAGAGAGAGTGCACAGACAGACAGTGCAGTGTGACCCGGCTGCAGGACATTAGCCCTGCTGGAGCGGAGGAGGGGTTTGCATGCCATTTGGGGGTAGCTGATAGAGGAGGGGGGTATGCGACAGAGGGGAGGGGGTGGCTTACAGAGAGGGGCGGGTTGACAGAGAAAGGGGGGTTGCTGACAGAGAGGGGGCTGCTGATAGAGAGGGGGGTTGACATAGGCAGAAAGGGAGGTGGACAGGGGGGTTGCTGACAGAGGGGGGTGGCTTACAGAGAAGGGTGGGCTGACAGGGGTGGGTTGCTGACAGAGGGGGTGTCTTACAGAGAAGGGTGGGCTGACAGTGGGGGGTGGCTTACAGAGAGGGGCAGGCTGAGAGAAGGGGGGGCTGCTGACAGAAGGGGGCTTACAGGCGGGGTTGTTGACAGAGGGGGGGGCTGACAGGGGGGTTGCAGACACAGAAGGGGGCTTGCTGACAGAAAGGGGGCTGACACGGTGTTGTTGCTTTCAGGGGGGTTTCTCATAGAGAGGGGGCTGACGGGGGGGGGCCTTACAGAGAAGGGCAGGCTTACAGAGGGGGGTCACTTAAAGAGAAGGGTGGCTTACAGAGAGGAGCGGGCTGCTGACAGGGAGGGGGGCTTGCCGACACAGGGAGGGGGGCTTGCCGACACCAGGGAGGGGGGCTTGCCGACACAGGGAGGGGGGCTTGCCGACAGGGGGCTTGCCGACAGGGGGCTTGCTGACATGGAAGGGTGCTGACAGAGGGGGGCTTGCCGACAGGGAGGGGGGCTTGTCGACAGGGCGGGGCTTGCCGCCAGGGGCGGGCTTGCCGACAGGGGCGGGCTTCCGACATGGAAGGGTGCTGACAGAGGAGGTTGTTGCCGACAGGGAGGTTGCTCAGAGAGAGGGGGGCTGACGGAGGGGGGTTGCTGACAAACGGCCGGTTGAAGAGCAGATGAAACAGAGACCTCATCTCAGTCAGGACTCAGGAGAAACACAGCGCGCCATACAGGGGGGTGGGACTCATGGCTGAGTCTCATGGCGGGGAGTGGGCTGCTGAGTCTGCTGGTGCCCATACAGTACAGTGATAAATTTTGAAAGGCAGGTCATCTTACTTTTGCAGCCTTTCAGTCAGTCTGTGTCACTCTCTCTGTCAAGTCTCTGCAGCCAGCCCGCTCGTACCGTGTCCCTCCCCTGACGTGTCACATGACCTGCCTGGCCATAAGCTCTGGGAGGTGAGTTGTAGTTTTGCTGCGCTGATAAGTTCCTTAACTTTAGCAGGCCAAACTACAACTCCCACAATGCAGTGCAGCCTGTGCAGCAGCCAGCCAATCAGCGGACGCGGCGGCCAAAATACAACTCCCACAATGCAGTGCAGCCTGCCAGCAGCAGCCAGCCAATCGGCAGCCTCCGCGGCCGAGTTCTACAAAAAAAATTAAAAATTACAGACAGCCTGTACCGCGGCCCTTTTAAAGATAATGTAAGCGGCCTGGGGGGAAATATCCTGCTTTCCACCTGGCCCAGTCCGCCCCTGCCTTTGAGGGCCTATGAATAGAAGACAGACGATGAGTAACAGGTTCCTCATCATCCTCCTCCTCTTCTTCACTGACTACATTTCCTTCTGCTGTTGTGTCATTCTCAAAGAAGCCACATACAGACAGATCTCGTCCTCTTCATCATCATTATTCCCAGGCCTCGCACTAGGAAGGCTAGGATATACTGATGAAACCTAAGGAGGAGGTGCAGGCATGCACCCTTAATGTGCCATAGCCCTCTCTGCTCTGCGTTTTCTTTCAGACATCTAATGGGGATTTCCTCATAGCCTTAAGATTTAGCCAGTGAAGCTTTGTTATCACTAGTGATGGAAAGCCTATAATATGGAGCCAGTTTAACCCAGGCTTTCGCACATTTGCACATATATTTTCTGTCCCATTAAGAATCCCCAGTATAATAGAGGAAGGCCTCTTTATCGCCCAAACACAGTCCCTTTATCATGTTTTTATGACATGGCAAAAAGGAACATTGTTTAGGAAATGACTCAAAACCAAACTTGTCTTGAGTGTATTCTACTAAATGTTGCAAGAAAAGTACAATATAGAAGGATCCTGCATATCTCTCTACAAAGCCTGCAGGTGTTTCATTTTCTAAAGCCTTTGGTGTAATAATTCCACCTGGTTTCCTTCCTGCTTTACCTGGAATGTTCGCTTGAGTCCTATATTTAATTTTTGTTTTAAAGCTGTATCATTCTTTTCCCATTTGTTAACCACATTGCCCATTATACAACTTGATACGTAGCCAACTTCTATAATTCAAAGTACAAATATCCTTAATAGTTAAAGTAAAAATATAAATGCACTTACCCAGTAAAAGTATTTCAAAGTCAAAACTTTTTCTTATAGCACTAGTGCACCCAGCAGACCTTATGTATTTAACCCTCTTGTTTCCGAGAGCTACATCAAAACCTGACTTACCCTTTTGAACCTTCTGGGCTGTGAGCCAAACTAAGGTGCCTTATCTCTCTTTAACCAGATAAGCAAACAAATGTGTTAAAATACCATAATGTGCACTATATTACTTATATTTTCTAATGATTTCCAGCACAATACAAGAACTTAATTACTTTAAATTATGAATTACATATAACATTTAACAGACAACCCAGACAAACATTTAAAAGGCAGATAACAGGGTGAATGACAGATAGAAAAAAAAAAATAAAAAAAAAAATTCTTTAAAATTAAAAAAGAAAAAAAATGAACAAAAATGTATTCTTATCCGGTTTTCTCAAAGAAAACCTGAGGCCTCTTCTAGATTCAATGTGCACCCAGCACCAGACAGCTAATCCTTGCTACCACAGCCACTCTTGCTCTCTAAGCAAGGCTCCTGCCACCCCTACTTACAAGCAACCAAGCCAATATCCCACAGCAGCGAGAGACCGACCCACGGAAAATATGATTTATACCCTACCAAAGATCGAAGGCCTCTGACGCTGTAGGATACCCCAGACTTCTGACACCACTTGCAGGGCCGGTGCAAGGATTTCTGCCTACACAAGCGAAGCTCCATTTTGGCGCCCCCCCCCCCCCAATGGCTACCCACACCTCCCTTGCAAAATGTTTCTTTCATTACATGCCAGACGGTGCCCCATTACATGCAGTCCTGCCCCATTACAATGACCAGGACATAGACTGTGCCCCATTACATGCACTGT